>OY744538.1:12050684-12075684 GCA_963556195.1 Sepiola atlantica
ACCAATACAGAGTTACATCCCATTTCTAAATTTGGCAGTCATTTGAAAATAATTCCGATGCAGACAAAGTATTTTTTGGAAAGAAATTAAATCAAATTACATTTTATTCTTCTTAACAGCATGCTACAACGATTCGCAAAAAAATCTGACAAAGTAAGTTTATTGTTTACTGCCTGAGGCGCCCCGGCCGGGGAATGCCGACGGGACTGCCCAGGTAATTTTTTAGAGGCCAGAGTGCTCCTTCTATAGGGGCGCTTGCTTGCGCACAACCCCAACCCGATCAGTCTCTCATTAACTTCGGTTGATTGAGGACGTCGGGATGGGGTTATACCAGTCGAGGATCCGTTCTCGACAATCAGTCCGGCAGGAACTGGCCATTTCGGTGGCCTTTTATCTGCCAGGCTGAGGTATACTGTCCTGGGTTTTCCTAGGAGGTGCACCCTCCCAGGCCTTGCCTCCCCTCTTTGGGGAGGAGTAAGTTTATTGCTTGCTGCCTGAGGTGCTCTGACTGGGGAATGCCGACGGAGTTGCCCAGGCTATTTTTGCTAGGCCAGAGTACTCCTTCTTTAGGGGCGCTGGCTTGACTCTTCCCGAACTTGTGTCACATATTCCTGCGGTGGGAGGGAATTAAATACCGTTGCTTGACTCTCCCCACCACCCAGCCTTGTGCCACATCTTCCTGCAGTGAGAAAGAAGTAAATACCTGGAACCACACCAGTCTATGCTGGCAATCAAAACTGATGTGCAACCACTCTTGTTCTCTGTTGTATTATACTTTTTCAATATACTTGTTTTTTCTCTAAACTCCGAATTCGTGTTTTTCTTTCGGACCACAACAGGGCCACAACACAATTTTAAAAAAATTATTTTTTCTGTATAAGATTAAAATATGTGCAACAAATAAAAATTCAAAACTAAAATGACTTCACAGCGTCCCGGATAACACCTTGTTATGGTAAGGGTACAGTTAGCATTAAATAAAACCGTAGAACAAGGTTTGTGTTTGTTTTTTTCATTACACTGGGAATATCTATACCTCACATAATCCAGGACGTTCTTTCCTGCTCTTAAAATCAGCTGTTTGTTTCTCAACTTACATTGAAGTATTCGACTGGCTTTCCTTTTCTTTTCTATTTTTAGAGGCAGAAACAGGAGATTGCTATAGACTTTTATTATAAGTTTTGTATAACAATACTTACTCTAGAATGATTTTTTTTCTGATAGTGTAGAAACTAGACTGCATGTCACGTCTGTCTTATCGCTCCTGTTCAAAGAATTTCAAACATTCACCTAAAGAAGGCTGAAGATTACATCGGCTGAAAATAAAATCAGAATAGTAGTTCGAATGATTCAAATAATATAAAATAACAATATTTATAACCAGGAGTCAAAGATTTTGGTCAGTCGGACTCGTAAGAATGCTATGATTCGGAGTTGGGTGTTAATCTCTGAGGAATCAACAGTCTTAATATTAGAAGACTTTAAAATAAGAAGTGAAAGTCAGTCGGAATTTTTGGAATCCTTGGAGACGGATTCGTCCTTTATACCTTCTGATTCTGCAACCCTGTTTGTAACAAAAAAGAATGGATTGGATTAAATATTGTTTCCTTTTCAAATCCGATTCCATTTCCTAAGGTTTTATTGTGTTTCTGACAAATCCATTAATATTTTATTTTTATTTAACTTTAGTGTGTCTACCATTTCAGTATTCTTTTAATATCCCTTTCTCTTTGTGATTCCTGATGGTTGTCTAAGACTGCGTTTTTCTAAATTTGAATGTTTCTTGTTTTTCAGCCTGCAGAATTTAAAAGCTTGTCGGAGAACCAATCTTAACAAAATGCCAATCTTAGGTGTTCCCGTCTCCTTTGGTGAGGTGCTTGAGAATTCATCCCCACTGAGGGAGGCAGACATATGGGGAGTCTTGTGCCAAGGAGCCGAAGCCATTCAAGATCTCTTTTTTAGAGGTAAGTGCCAATTCTGCGATTACCATTTCAAACAAATGCGTTCTTTGATTACTGGAATTGCGAGAGTAACATTTAAAGAGTTATTTATTTTTTTTTGCTAATAAGTCACCACTTATCGAGGCTAAAAGCCACTCGAGGATATGAGATAATGAGATGGATAGATTGTTGGTTGAATGATAATGAATATTATGAGAGGATTGAAAATAATGAACAAAATATGATGACTTATGAGGACGGTTTAGGATTAAAGTGATTCGCAATTGTTTGTTTTTGCCTGCAGAGCTGTGGGGTCTGGATCAGAGAAAATTCATTGCTTCAAAAGTTGCAATCAATGAAAATTGGCAGACTCCGACCTCTTCCCCCTGACCCCTAAAAAGTTATACTTAATGAAAATGCTCCCTAACCCTCCGACACAAATATAAAAATCTTTTTCAATATTAAGCGTTGGTTGTCTTTTCAAAAAGTGACAGCTTTATTTTTTTTAAAAGACTCCCACCACAGAAAGACTTTGATATTTTTTTTATTTTGGGACATTTATCATCAAGAATCGCATTTTTTAAATCATGTATTCTCGGCATTTACACCCACAATTATGTGCCGAATGGTTAGAATTTGGCCAACTGTTGATGTGTTTTATCTGAAACCGTTTTGTTTTTGGGGGGGAGGGGGGATAATTTTGTCCAGCTCAGGGCAGATGCGATTTAACAAAAGCAGGTTGCAGATTTTAGAGGCTATCGTGCAGGTTTTTCGAGAAAGATTCAAATTTTCTTCATAAATACATTGAATTCAGAGAACGTTCGATATTATACCAATTCTGTTTAAAATCAAAACGCTATAAATCTATTATATAAAGGGTGTGTGTGTGTGTGTGTGTGGGTGTGTGTGTGCGTGCGCAGCCAGCTAAAAGTAAAAAAACTACCAAAAAAAAAAAAACATCCACAAAGTTGATATATTCTTGATCGGCATTGCCCTGGATGAATAATATCTTTTTAAAAGATGTTTATTATTCATTCTTTGGGAGTCAAGAGCAGGTCGATTTTTCAGCCATTTCCAATGTTATCTATTGTATAAAAGAGTGATTAATGACTTACATTATTATTATTATTATTATTTTCAATACATTAAAACAAAAAAGAGAGGAATGAGCTTGGCGGAGATGAAAAAGGGTTGGAGGAGAGGAATGTGGAAAAACGGGAAGAGAGAAAGATAGAGAGACGGATTGAGATATAGAAGTGTTAATATAAAGATGTCACACACTTTTTAACCTCTTCTTTTTTTATGGTCCCGGGCAATGCAGGATAGCCCTGCTAGTTATAAAATAATTTGTAGAAGACAGAAATGCGAACATTTTAAAATTTCAGGAATCGGACTCATTGAAATTTCAATGGTTGTAGTATTTGGACTACTGACTCAACAACACTCTTTGTCTGAACCCCCATCCATAAATTGAACAAATCAATTTTTTTTTAAATATATAAAAATTTGGTTCTTAATAGATTGTAATCAAAAGATTATCTAAAAAAGAATTACATTTGAAGAAGAGGGGGATGGAAGGACGTTTTATACGTCTGCTAAGACTGGATTTCCCCCCCCCCCCCCAACTCAACTTTTAAGTATTATTTGCCAAATTCTTCAGATTAGTGTTCACATCTTTTACCGTTTATGTCTTCAACTGATCCCAGGTGTATCGTTTCATCTTGCAAGTTCCTTTTTTTTTCTTTCTTTTCTTTTACTCAAATGATTCCAAACCAAGGCGCCAAAGATCTCTCTGCAGACTGTATTTTGTTATGGAATATAACATCATTTACTGTATTAATTATTTTATCTATTTTTATGATGTACTCAATTCACCCAGGGACCTATGAGACCCCTTCATCCATGGAACCCTTTCACCCACTCAATGCAGGGCTTGTATTTTTAACAAATTATCACATCTTTTCTTCAGTCAAGAAATTTAGGATCTTAATTATCTCGTTTTCTCTCAAGGCAATTTTGCACCTGTTTCAACCTGTCTCTCTCCATATATATATATATATATATATATATATATATATATATATATATATATATATATATATATTGTGTGTATTTAGGCAGCATATTTTCATTTAGGCAAACATTATTAAATAACATGGAGTGGTTTTGTTTGATGCGACTTTTTTTTTATTTTTTCAATTTTCCGAATTGTCCATCTAATGTATCGGTCAAATTGATATAAATATGATCCATGGCTTTCTTGTTCCATTCTTTTTTCTTTTTTGCAAGTACTTTCGATTTGAATCGTCAAATCATCTTCAGGCGGTATTAGTTTTAGTGTCTTTACTGTTGTGCTCATTTTTTAATTATAACGGTAAGTAGTTTATATTTGAAAACGCGTCTGTAAAGTTGAAATGTACATGAGAGCGTGATGGCGTTCTACACATACGAGAGATTTGAAGTTTGACTGTTTAAACCGTTAAGAAATTGATGACGTTAAATAAAGTACATACAATTCAAACGCATAACTACCTAATGGCTAAGAATTTGGTAGTGTTAATTATTATGCTAGACACTTTAAAATGTTGCGACTAGTTTCATAATTGACATTATTAATTGTGGGATGTTTAGTTTTTATGTAGAGGGCTTCGAGTATTTTTAATTTTTTGATATTGGTATCATGGTGTATTATTTTGGTATTGTTAATATACCCATTGTTATATATATATATATATATATATATATATATATATATATAAGTATTTCATGTATCCACATAAAATTTTATAAGGAGATATAATTTTTTATGTATCAATTTTCAGTATTTACTTCAACAGTGCTCGATACGTAAGTAGAGCTAGGTAGTAAGCTATGAAAATATATTTATGGCAATTAAGCTACACAAAGGCTCCCGCGTTTCATCCCCGGGGGGGAATCTTCAGGCTAAAATGCATGGAGTTATTTTTGTCGGATGTTTTTATATACATGCCTAGCTAGTTAACCAATCAGATTCTTTGTTGTCCTTTAAAACCAGATATTATGACCACAAAAGCACATTTAAAACAGAACATCGCATTAAAATAGTACTAGCAAACCACTATTGGGAGCTCAAAGAAAATGGACGCTCACCAATAATTGAATGGAAAATAGTAAGACAGGCCAGTAATGTAGAAATTTAGACGATCCGTGTAGATTATGCCTGAATGAAAAATTTGAAATCCTAAACTTTAAAGACCCTCGAAATCTATTAAACTGTAGAAGTGAGATAGTAAACAGCTGCTTACACAGAAATAAATTTACCTTAGGCTAACGAATAAATAAATAAACAAATAGTAAAAAACAAAAAAAAACTAAACTAAACAAAAACTTAACAATATAAAAATTAAAACCTAAAATAGAAATACAAGGAACCACCTGTTAAAATAAATTCGCCCATTATATTGACACAACAAAGGAAACAGGTTATAGGCCAATCTATAGAAAAGAGAACAAGAGAACAGGATATAGGAAGTAACACTAACGAGACCTTTGTTCGTGGGAAGCCCAACGATTGGCTGAGAGAACAACAAAGAATCTGATTTGTTAACTAGCTAGCCGTGTATATATATTAATTGCCATAAATATATTTTCAAACATTTTATCACGAAAGGTGTCCACCCATGTTAATAGAAAGATCAAATCCTGTTGAATATTTGCATCGATAGTTCTAAAAATTCCCTCCTTATTTCTTTCTTTTACCATTATTTCTGAATTCATCCGATTCCTTCCAGCTGAAAATTGTCTGCGGTTTTGCTTTTCTTAATCTGATTTGGCAACTTATTGCAGAAATCTGATCCCATCAATCGTGCTTCATCAGAAACTTGGTATTGATGAGATTACGGATGCGTGACACGCTCAGCATCTCAGATAGTTTAGCCATGTACAACGTGCTACCTCTTGCATCAACACGTCTGGATATCCCGGACACTAGAGAGCGCGGTAGACCAATGAAAACCGCCCTGTTGTCATGATACCATCCTCCCAAGCATTACTTCCTCCTTGGGGTGGGTAGTGTAGTATATGTTTGTTTTTTTTTGTTGTTTTTTTTGGGGGGGAGGGGGGGGGGGTATTTATTCTGTGGTCATGATACCATCCTCCCTGACATTACCTTCTCCTTTCTGGGGGAGGGATAGTGTAGTATCTGTTCTGTTGTCATGAGACAATCCTCCCAAGCATTACCTCCTCCCTGGCACTTCCATCTTCTTTTTTGGAGGGAAGAATAATGTAGTATCTGTTCTGTTGTCATGAGACAATCCTCCCAAGCATTACCTCCTCCTTCGGGGGTTAGCGTAGTATGTGTTCGTCTGTCATATATACTAGCTAGTTTGGCTAATATCCTATCAGCAAACCATTTTGTGTCAGGCTTTCTATTGACACACTAGAGTAACGGTGCCCCCCCCCCCCCCCGCTCTTCTCCATACGTGGAGAGAAATATATGGCCCCTTTCAAAGGGGGCTTCAGTATCGGAACACAGAAAGCCAGTGTTCTTGTGTTTCGCGATTAC
This sequence comes from Sepiola atlantica, assembly GCA_963556195.1. Taxonomy (NCBI): domain Eukaryota; kingdom Metazoa; phylum Mollusca; class Cephalopoda; order Sepiida; family Sepiolidae; genus Sepiola; species Sepiola atlantica. Next base: position 12,057,168 of record OY744538.1, read on the forward strand.
TAACAATGTTGGTCTGTGTGTTTCTTTTGTCGAAGCTTTCTGCTTCTCTCAATAGATAATAAAAAAAGCGCTTATCTGAAAATAAAGACTTGACTGTGAAGGACGCGTACACATAATTGGTTACTGCATCATTTCTACTAATACCCTTGGGAAAGGTATGAATCCATATATCCGCCCTCCAGCTATGGATTAAATAGTAGGGTAGACTAGATTCTTAAGCTCTGATTGTGCAACTAATCTAGGAGAAGGAAAATTCCAAAATAACATGCCTCACTGCTTATCCCGACGTTGTAAATGTTTCTAGTCGGCTTGGACTTCTGGACGCAAGAAATACAGGTTCAGGAGAGGTGCGGTTGGGGAATGCACAACCCTTGCTTCTCTATAGACTCTCCACTCAGATACCCTTACAGCGGTTGTCCATTGTCTCTCGAGACTGAACAGAGGATGTTTAGGTTGAAAGTGAGTCATTTTTTTTCTATTTTTTTTTCTAATTTATATTTGTAAAGACAAAGAGAAACAATGTTCAAATGTCTTGCTAATTGGAAGACATCTTTTCTGTTGAAACAAGAATAGAACTTTTCTTTTTTGAAGAGTCAAATCACTCTTGAAATATTTCTCAATGAATAGTTATCATTTCAGGAAACTTACAAAGTTCAAGTGATCCTCTCTCTCTCTTTCTATTTCTCTGTTACTCACTCACATTCTCTCCCCCTCTCTCTTTCTCCCCCCTCTCTTTCTTTCTACCTTTCTCTCTCTCTCTCTTTTTCTCTTCCTATCTCTCTCTCACTCACTCACTTTCTCTCCTATCCTAACTCTCTTATACAATGTTCAAGTGATCATCTCTTTCTTTTCTCTTTTTTTTCTACCTCTCTCTTTCTCATTTCTTCTCTTTCTATTTCTCTCTCACTCTCTTTCTCCTCTCTCTCTCTTTCTTCCTCTCTCTCTTTCTTCCCCTCTCTCTTTCTTCCCCTCTCTCTTTCTACCCCTCTCTCTTTCTACTTCTCTCTCTCATTTCCTCTCTTTCTCTTTCTCCTCTCACTCTCTTTCTCCTCTCACTCTCTTTCTCCTCTCTCTCTCTTTCTCCTCTCACTCTCTTTCTCCTCTCTCTCTTTCTTCCTCTCTCTTTTTCTTCCTCTCTCTTTCTTCCCCTCTCTCTTTCTTCCCCTCTCTCTTTCTTCCTCTCTCTCTTTCTACTTCTCTCTCTCATTTCCTCTCTTTCTATTTCTCTCTCACTCACTCACGTTCTCTCCCCCGGTCTCGTTCTCTCCCCCTCTTTTTCTTTCTACCTCTCTCTTATTCTACTTACCTCTTTCTCTCTCTCTCTCTCTCTCTCTCCCGAGTCTATTTCTATATAAACTAGTGACTCAGGATCTACTTTCCCTCAAGACCATTGTTTCTATGAACATTCAAATGAAGTGTATGTTTATTCAACGCTTTGTCGTCGGTGTGACATTTAACTACACCCGATGGCGAGGCCCCAATTTGAGAGCTTCGTGGCATCACCGATTCGTGACCATTACACTCAACTCTACTCTGACTCTGTTAGGGTCCCATGATTTTTACGAATTCATATTTTGATACATTTGTCTCATTTCATTCCAAAACGAATTCATATTTTGATACATTTGTCTCATTTCATTCCAAAACGAATTCTCCTCAAAACCAAGTAAAAATTCTTCCAGCATACAATCACTTGCTCACTTCCCTTCATTTGGGTCTTCCATCTACACTTTCCCATGCATGCCACTTTTGAACTGTGATCCTTGGTGACAGGCCAATTCTGATCTATCGTTTGGGAGGGGGGGACGTCAAGGCTATCCAAAATACCAGATGAATCAGGTAAACCAATGCCAAGGAAACGGAATCAAGCCAGTAAAAACGTTGTAACAGGTCGATTCATACAAATTAGTTTTGTTTTTGTTTTTGTATAGCACCGGGCAATCCACATAAAAATTCCCATGTGCCGAACTTATCTGTGTTGGGAGGTTAATTGATACCTTGCCATACGTGTGAGTAAAATCGTACCGCAATTCTTCTCCTGTGGTCCAAGTGTCCCTTTGAGAATCACGGATTTAAAGTTTGCTGGAAAAATCCCCACCCACTCCAAAACATGATGATTCATGGTAAATTCTCAATTTGCCAACAAATGATTCACTAATTATTTAAAAGGTTTTTATATTTACGCTTATCAAGTGGAAAAGGGTATCTTGAGGCGAGCGGGCAGGAGGGGGGGGGGGGGTCTAGAACCAAAAGAACTTTTGCCAAAACATGTCTAATCCATTTGGCAACATCTCAACAACACCTTCGTTATCAAAAGCACAATTGGGATTTACAACGTCTTGTCTTAATGTGATGAGTTGAGTTTGACTTTGACAATAAGCAGGGATTAATTAAAAAAGGGAGAAAGTAGCAACCCTAGTTGAAGTCAGTGTCCCTAATGATGCAGGATTAAACGGAGCTGAAAGGGAAAATATTACGAAATTCCAAGGTCTTATGTACGACATGAAAAGAAACTGGAATCTTAGGAAGATCTCCATCATACCAGTAATTATAGGAGAAACCGGACTAATGAAAAAGAATTTTTAAAAACTACCTGGCGAATATACCCGGTGAACCTAGTGCAAGAGAGGTACAAACAATTGCACTGAAAGAGACGATTAGAATCTTAAAAAGATCTCTCGGCTGGAGTGCCTGAAATAGCGGGTGAATGTCTGGCATCTGGTAGGATACCCCATCCCCAGCGAAAACAAAAAGATAAGAAATTTTTTTTTGAAAAGTGTGCGTGTATGTCATTCAGTCATGTGATCATTTAAGAAATAATTCATAAAGATAGAAATTTATACACACGAATTCAGAAAACAAAAATTGTGTGTGTGTGTATATATATATATATATATATATATATATATATATATAACCTTCAGACACACTAGCATGCGTGTTCACACACATTGGAATTTGCATTTAAATTAAAGAGAGAGCTTGAATTACCTACTAGACACCATCCTCGATTATTTTTAGTCTCTCTGTAAAACCTGACATAAGGATACTTTATCCTACAAGTAAACCCTGACTAAATATTCATTATAACATAGTATTCGAAGCCCAAATAAGATCTCCTCAGTTTGGCTATACACTAGCTGATACGAGGAATGGTGCACCTTCTCCTAGTGATGTTACCTCAAACCAAAAAGAAATATATTTATAACATAGTTAATTGGAGGAGAAGAAAATTTAATGTTTTTAACTTTGTTACAAGCTCAAAGTTTGAGAGGTAAAGAACATTAATAGAATATTCGAATATCTATGTATCTCATATAGAGATCAAGTGTTAGCCTCAAGAAGGGGGCTTCTTGATTTCTGAGAACTTCGACTGAAGTAAGATGAAACAAAAATAAATAAATTGAAAACCCTTGTTTCCCCAGAAAACTGATTTTCAAAACTATGCAAGCATGAAAAGTTTGTGCAATTCTTTAATATTTCTCCTCATTCTGGAAATTTAATCTCAGAAACTAAATCCATTAACCAATTGATTTTTTTTTTTTTTTTGCTAATAGAGTAACATAATTTTTGGAACAAGTTGTCAGATCAGATGAATAACAGTAATAGGGTAGAACTTTTTGGATGAAATTGGATGAATTCAGAAATAATGGTAATAAAAAAGGAATTAAGATGACACTTTTGTGAACCTTCGGGTGAAATATTCAACAGAATTGTATCTGTATATTAATGTTGTTTTAAGAATCTAAATGTTCTGTACAATTCTTTATGGTTTAATTGAGAAGATTTTTAAAAAGATGAGATCTCCAAAGAGGCATTACAAAGAAATAATCTTTTAATAACAGAGAAATAATAATATTAATAATAATATTATTGTAATAACAGAGAAATAACAATATTAATAATAATAATATTATTGTAATAATAAAAAAATAATATTATTGTAATAATAAAGAAATATTATTGTAATAACAAAGAAATAACAATATTATTGCAATAACAAAGAAATGACAATATCATTGCAATAACAAAGAAATAACAATATTATTGTAATAACAAAGAAATATTATAGTAATAACAAAGAAATAACAATATTATTGTAATAACAAAGAAATATAATTGTAATAACAAAGAAATATAATTGTAATAACAAAGAAATATTATTGTAATAACAAAGAAATAACAATATCATTGTAATAACAAAGAAATAACAATATCATTGTAATAACAAAGAAATAACAATATTATTGTAATAACAAAGAAATAACAATATAATTATAAAATATTGTGAATGGACTTGTGCCTGACTAGGCAGATCCGAATATTTGGATGTTTTAGACAAAGTTTGACCCTGCAAGTTGCAAAAAGAACAGCTGATTTTGGGGTGAGTAATTATTGCTACAGAGCCCAAAGTTCGTCACCGAATCGTCACCATGCAACAACACAACCTCAAAATGTCACCCAATCAGCAGTAGTTCAATTAACTCAAAATCACACTTTGTCTTCCCGTGGCCGTTGTCACGTGTGTACATGTGTTGTTCCTCCAAGTACCGAGGCCATTTCGTTAGCTGCAATTAAAAGCCTCTGACATACTTCTCACATTAACCATTCAATTAATTAATTCAACAACATGATCGCAAAAGATGAATGATTTATTCGACATGATCGTCCAGTGGGCTGCAATGTCAGAAGAGAGTGAAAGAAAGAGGGACTTCAATTACCTTCTAAGTGCATGACTTAACCATTATTGCATCACCAGATCATTTTAAACACGTCTTGGTCTCAACTGTGGCTTCCACAAAATTGATCTATCTTCTCCCAAAAATCCTATCAGCCTGAAAAGAGATTATGTCATGTCCACCCGCTTCATTGGCTTCTGGATTCCCACGATTCTGTGACCCTTTGTTTAAAACGTTTCCTGTTTACAATATAACACCAGATTTAAGTGAACAAATATGTTTTAGCTACTAGTTATACAAGCAAACGTGCCCATCGATATTTAACAATTATTACACCAGATAATAAGGGGTAGTTTATTGGGAGGAATTAGAAAGAGGATAAAGGTAGTGACACAAAAGGAGACCGGATATGAAATCAACAACAGGAAGTACCCCCCTCATTTCCTTGACTTTATAACGTAATATCCCACCCATATTTTCCTCCAAATCTGCTTTGGTAGATTACAGTCAATATCAAAAGAAATTTTGGCACTTTTGAAATATGGCAGTTAAAAATGAAATGACAGCAAAACTTTATGAAGTACTTACTTGGTATTAAAAAATATTACCGTACACCAGAAAATTACGGAAAATGATCGAGTAGAATTAATAAAATAATTCCTAAAAACTCAAATTAATTTCGCACTGTTATGTTGTTGATGCCAAGTGGAGACAATCAGTGAACCTTGATTCATTAACTAAGACGAAAATCTGATAATGGCGGACGTATAGTTGAATTTCATAAATAAAAATACTCGATCATTTTCCGTAATTTTCGGTGTACAGTAATATTTTTTAATATCAAGTAAGTACTTCATAAGGTATTACTGTCATTTTATTTTTAACTGCCATATTTCACAGGTGCCTATTTATGCACAAGTGGCGAGATTTCTCTCTTGTATTAAACCTTTTTTATTCCTGCTCCTTTGCCCCAACCACCGAACTCTACCTACAAATTAGTTCTACTGACTCCATGTCATCTTATTCCCCCTTTTAAAAACTATTTTTGTACTTAAAAGATTTGGCTGACTTCATTAATTGGAATGGCGTCATTTTACAAGTGACCATTTCTTTGAGCAACTTAAAAAAAAAAAATGGTTCCTTTGTTTCATTGTTTGAATTTTACTTAAAGGTGACTTTCATGCTGAAAATAGAAACGGGCTTTGAGACATTAAGAGCTTTGTTCTTCAAAGCTAATTCAATCCGGGGAGGGGGTGAGGAAGAGTTCACGTAGAGCAAAAGGTACGAGTAAGTGCCCACGATCACCCAATGTACTCTCTATCTCTTTCTCTCTCTCTCTTTCTCTTTCTTTCTCTTTCTCTCTTTCTCTTTCTTTCTCTTTCTCTCTCTCTCTCTCTTTCTCTCTCTCTTTCTCTCTCTCTTTCTCTCTCTCTTTCTCTCTCTCTTTCTCTTTCTCTTTCTCTCTCTCTCCCCCTTTCTCTTTCTCTTTCTCTCTCTCCCCCTTTCTCTTTCTCTCTCCCCCTTTCTCTTCCTCTCTCTCCCTTTCTCTTTCTCTCTTATTTTCAAGTTCCTTTTTATCCCCTCTTTCTTCTCTCTTTTTCTCTATCGCCTACTCTTTCCATATCCCCATCTCTCTTCTTAGTTTCCTCTCTCTCTCTCTCTCTCTCTCTCTTTCATCTCCACTTTCCTCTCTTATGTTTTTACAGACTAGTTTAAGGAAATTTGATAAAGAGGTCTTACCCTGAAATATATTATAGAACACAGTTACACACATTAGATCACTATGTAGAAGTTGAGACTGAACCTAGTAAGATTTACTAAAAAGAAATCACTTCGTGTTTGTCTTCCTTCTCGACCCCGGCATATTTCCACTTCTTGCATCGTGATAGCCTTCTATGACTCATCTATATACATATTACACAGAATGCTTCAAGCTAACTAGATCACCTTATATATATATATATATATATATATATATATATATATATATATATATATATATATATATATATATATATATATCCGAAACAGTTACATGGTAAACAGCTGATGATCCCCGTTTTAATATTTCACGCTTAAGTTAAGGTCCCCTGTTTTTGTTTCACTGTTAGATAATTGAATCCCCCCCCCCCTTTTTTTATTTATGAATTTTCCAACGAATGCTAAGTCTGCGATATCTTGGATTTAGTTAGTTTCTCTGGGAATTAAAACTGCATTTTCTTTTTCTTTTTTTTTTTTTTCATTTGTTTAAAATGACTCAAAACTTCTTTAGACTATATATTGGGTGTTTGGATCTGTATGACTAGGTTTCCTTCCTCTTATCTACTTGCCTTTCTGGTACCTAAGGTACTTAAGCTTTTTTTTTTTTCAATACATCTTTTATTCCTATATAATTTTATTGCTAGCTACCATATCGCAGAATTGTTCTTGGGTGTAGTGTTTGGATAGTATTATTATTATTGTTATAATTAATGTTATTTGATATGCAAATTACCATATAATACTGTAGTCTTAAAGGTAATATGTTATTATTATTATTATTATTATGTATGTATATATTAGTGAAATTCGAGCTGAATTATTTCTACACTTGATTATTGGGGAAATGATCGTTTGATCAATACCATTGGAGAGCCATGAATATTATAACTGTCCTGTTTTTAAATCTCCGAAACAGTTACATGGTAAACAGCTGATGATCCCTGTTTTAATATTTCACGATTAAGTTAAGGTTCCCTGTTTTTGTTTCACTGTTAGATACTTGAATCCCCTTTTTTTTTATTATTTATGAATTTTCCAACGAATGCTAAGTCTGCGATATCTTGGATTTAGTTAGTTTCTCTGGGAATTTAAACTGCATTTCCTTCTTTTTCCTTTTTCATTTGTTTAAAATGACTCAAAGCTTCTTTAGACATTTTATATAAATTCCCGAAACAGTTTTTCATGGTAAACAACTGATGATCCCTTAAAATAGTGTTAGAAACTAACTAATATAATAACTGTAAAAAATAAATTGACTTACATGAGTGATTTTCCACTGGAAGACGTGAGACTATAAGTTTTTTTGTTTTTTTTTATATTTTGTTTTTTATATAGTTTTAATGGTTGAGAAACTTCCGAGACTATATATATATATATATATATATAATTTCAAATATTATAAAATAAATGTTATATCAATTCCTGATGCGATAGAAGTATGCTCAATATTGGGAATAGGGCATTATTATAGAAGAAAAAATGTAAAGTTACATACTTTACAAGTTTATTTTATTTAAATAGTACAATAGAATGAAACTAGCTACCGAAACAGTAGCATAAACTCGCTATGGAGTGAGCAGACAACAGACGATATTGTTGCTTGGAAGAAACAGCTTACCTTGTGGGCTTGTATATATATATTCATTTTTTCTCGACTGTTTTTACTTCTAGGATATTCAATTTCGGCCTCCAAATAATGTTGTGTCATCAGGATAGAATACAGTTTTGGGGCCTTCTTCTCGGCAGCTTTTTCGCGTATCGCCCCTCCACTTCACTGAAGTGAGGCCCCATTATCTAAATTGCATTTTAATCCAATGAACTGTTCAATGACCAACACAACTGACTGTTTAACGGCTTAGCGTCCTATGTGTTGTTTAATGGCTGAACGTCTCACGTCTTCGTTACGTGAAAACGTTCTCTTATCGAAGAGAAGAAAAATAATTAATTAATAAATCAATAAAATAAAACAAATAGCTTAACAAATAAATAAAATAAAATCTATTCTATGTTTATAAACTATTATTTGTTGTAATATTTTACTACAATAAACTTGTAAAGTATGTAACTTTACATTTGTTTTCTTATAATTTTTTCTTCTATAATAAAGCTCTATCACCAATATTGAGCATATTTCTATTGCATCAGGAATAAATAATTATTTTGTAATACTTAAAAAAAATTTTTTTTAATTATATATATATATATATATATATATATTATATATATATATAATATTAAATTATATTTTTAATATTTTACATACGTACGACGTCGTTTCAAGCTTACGGCTCTCATCAGCGCAGGGAAATCACAATCTCGGGTGGTCACAGGGCGCGAACCCAGTTCAGACACACGTTGAATCTGTAAGTGTTCACTTGAGTCTCATAGGCCACGGGAGATTGTCACGTGATAACGGAGAAATTAATATATATTTAACATTGAAAGCGACGAGTATAAATATCAAGACATTCGATAGAATTCAACGGCAGAACCGGAGTCTTGCACTGGGGCTTTTAGGTGAATGTCTATTTTAAATCTTTCCAACAGTGTTATTACTTTAATTTTACTTAAAGGAACTTCTAATAATATTAAATATTTTACCTAAGTATGACGTCGTTTCAAGCTTACGGCTCAAATCAGCGCAGGTAAATAACTCTCTCTCTCTCTCTCTCTCTCTCTCTATATATATATATATATATATATATATATATATATATATATATAATGGGGTAAGGTACACGATAATTCATGAAAATGAAGTGTCGTGATGGACGAAATGTGTGAAAAGATGACAGACGGAAAACAAGTCAAAATGCCGGAGAAAAACAAGAGATTTTTTTACCGGTTTCGTTTGTGGAGAACGTCTTCAGAAAATGAAGATATATATATATATATATAGGGATAAAATGATCCGACGTAGTGAAAAAGGAAAGTCAAAAACTATGTTATTTATGTATTCATCAACGTTTCGTCTTTTATTTTTCTGCATTATTTCTTTATCCTGAGGAAGTCTTCAATAAAAGACGAAACATTGATGAATACATAAATAATATAGTTTTTGGCTTTCCTTTTTCATTTTCAATATATATATATATATATATATTTGCCTATACTGGGGATTCAAACAGAAAATTTGCAAAGAAAATATTTCTAAGAATTGGCACAGCCTCAACCCCCCCCCCCCCAACGGGTTCATTCAGAAAACACGTTTTACTTGTAACCCATGCTTTCTTTTGGTATCAACCGACTTACCAGATGGAATAAGTTATTTATAAAAATACGAAGAAAACATTTTTTAAGCCATCTTTATCTGATTCTTGGTTCGCTCAAGGGCAAGTAATGTTTTGTGCTTGAGTTCACAATTTTTTTCATTCGTAAGTGCTTAAAGATTTGCTTTATTTAACAAGGAATCGTCGTTCCCGGAATGGCTCTTTGACACACCATTCACCACCCTCAAAGTGCCAATCAAGAATTATCTTACTTTCAATACCATTTTGTGTAAGTGCCAGTTTGTCAAAGAATAATTCCAAATACATTGTTTACACAGGTTAGGGTTAAAAAAAAAAATTTTAATAAATAAAAAAACACACACACCACACACACACACACCACACACACACACACACACACACGGTGAGCCAAAAGTAGGTGGACAGTAAAAAAAATAAATAATTGCATTAATATAACTGATACATAAACCTATTCCAAATGCTGCCCACCTACTTTTGGCTCACCCTGTATATATGTTTACTTCTATCTTCTATATTTAAATAAATAAATGCAAAAGTTATTTTTTTCATTTATCACTCCTATATTGCCATCAAGACCGGTTACTGTTATTTAAATCAGTAATACATTATTATGAAATACTATATATATATATATATATATATATATATTAGTAGATACGAATGGCCCAAAGACAGATCTTTGCATGCCTAATTTGAATAATTGTTTTAAATAGTTCATAATACACTGATGTTTGGTCTTATTCATTCGTAATTTTATCGTCTTATTTTTTCCATATATATGCAATAGTATTAACAGTAATTTAGTTTCATGTAAAGAGGGGGGGTGAATCTTTTCGGGAAAATTCAGATGCCTCTGATTTTTATGAAATTTTAACAATACGTATTAAACATCAGTCAATAAATATTCCCCAAATTTCAGTTTCTTTCGAGTACTTTAAGGACTTTTAGGGGCATCCTATGGGCACAACCTCACATTTGAAAATTAAAATATTTCAGATGTTCATTAAAGTTTATCCATAGTCATTAAACACCAATGAAACAAGATTTCCTGAATCATGTTCTAAATTTTGATCAAAATTAAAATAAGGATTCGAGACATAAGGTTCAGTATCATTGCATCTTTATTTTAATCTTTGTAAGGAAACGTAAAAGTGGTGCAAAAACTGTGCTGTTCTGGGAATTCATTTTACTCGTCTTCGGGCGGGTATTCTTCTAGTATATATATATATATATATATATATATATATATATATATATATATACGCTATATTTTTGTTATTATTATTATTATTAATTAATTAATTATACAACCCCCACCCTCGCTTAAAAAAATGCTTTTTTTCTTTTAATTTTAAGCATTTTATTTGTTTATCGGTGTTTCCGTTTTTCATCAAAATTAAATAATTTCTTTAGAATTAGTTCATTAAATATCTTATTTTTAAGGCGTAAATAAAAATATTTTTAAGGCGTAAATAAAGGTACTTTTAAACCTTAAATAAAAAATATTTTTAAGGCGTAAATAAAAATATTTTTAAGGCGTGAATAAAGATATCAAAAGTTTCTTATTAAACTTATTGTTTTCAATATTCAAAACTAGATAACAATTCTCCATTATTTCTGACATGGAATTCTCTGAGTAAAAACATATTTTTAAACTGTTAAGATTAATTGCTGCCCAGAAGGCGGGTAGTTTTTTGTGTGTGTGTGTGTGTGTGTGTGTGTGTGTGTGTGTGTGTGTGTGTGTGTGTGCAAATAAAGTATTTGTAATAATTCTTTGACAAATTGGAACGTATTAGGTACTTGACTGCAGATCACATTTGGGTGTGATATGGCGTTCGGGTTTTGAATCTCAGCGTGGATACATTTGCTACGTCTAGCCACACTGATGATTCTTGAAAAAACGGAATCGGTGTCTGTAGATGAATATAAATATAATGTGTGTATATATATATATATATGTATTACAGAAGATCAGAACAACATCGGTACCGTCGGTTTCAAATCCAAATAAATGGGACCTATAGTTGGTCTCCTATGCCGGACTCTCTTCCTCTCTTTGTTTGGATTTGAAATCGACGGTACCGATGTTGTTCTGGTCTTCTGTAATACATATATAAATAAATATTACGCTCTTATTTTTTTTTTTTTTCTTAATCGAGCACTCTGCTGGGGTTCTCTCTCACAAACCTAATATATATATATATATATATATATATATATATATATATCATTTTAATGTGTAATGCATAATGTCTGTCGTCTTCTTGTTAATTACAGCGGGCTTAAAAATTATTAATATAAAATTGGGGGAGGTAAAAATTGGCTTGTGGTTTTTATTTTACAATATACAGTATACATACATAATACCCCGTGGGTCTTTCCTCGATCCATTCCCATAAGGGGGGGGGGAGAGCTGTCTCAAACGTGACCGCTCTTTGCAGTTCAGAAAAAAGAGAAAGATTTTATCAGCTTATCCACTAAGCATCATTAGACTTCCTGTCTATGACGGCATATCCTGATACATAGCCTTAGTTCCAATCTTTAACGTCCAATGGAATTTTCCAATTTCTTTTTACTCTATCCTTATGTAGAAAATTCCGTTTCTAACACTATTTTCACACATTCACACCTAATTTTGCTACAGCGTGGCAATCAATTAAACTCTATGCTTATTGCATCAGTCCTCGCGGTGATCTTATCTAATCCGACATCTCACGATGAACAGTAAACTCTGCCAGCTAGTCACTTATGGAAATGATGGGAACCAAGTTGGCAAACAACAGATGAAGTTTGGGGCAACAGAATCTCTGCCTCCCGTTTGAAAAGCAGGTGGAAAAAGTTATCGGTGCAACGCCATTATCACTCACCAACACGAAGAGAGGGAAGATGGAAGCCACAAATCAGGTTTAGTTTCTTTAGAGAAAAGAAAGCAAGAATTTGTTTTTTTATTTTTTTCCCCAAGAGGAAAAGAAAAGAATGAATCCAAGACTGAATCGAGGGATTCCCTAAAAGGTTTGTAAATGGTAAACAAACAACTGTTTCCTAAGGTTTGAAAGGCAAGGATATCTGCATCATATCGCACACAGTCGCAGTTCCCTATGTGGAATAGAAAATAAAAACAGGAAATCCCACCCACAGTTAAAACAGATTGTGGTTCCTCTGGTTGGAATGTTCAATTCTACCTTTGGTTTTCTCAAAATAAACTAGTTCTTCATTAAATCCCTAGAAAGCTGGTATGGTTTTCTCTCTTTCAATTATGCTTAGATAATTTTTTAATTTTTGTTCAGTTATGGTTGAGTATGTTTTTATAGTTATGGTCTAGGATGTTTTTGTTTTTTGTAAATATGGTTGGGTATGTTTTTTATAGTTATGGTTGAGTATGCTTTTTGGCAGAGATCGTTAGACATGTTTTTTTTTTGTTATAGTCTACGATGTTTTTGTTTTTTGTAGATATGGTTGGGTATGTTTTTTTTAGTTATGGTTGAGTATGTTTTTTAGTTATGGTTGAGTATGTTTTTTATCGTTATGGTTGAGTGTTTTTAGTTATGGTTGAGTATGTTTTTTATAGTTATGGAATAGGATATTTTTGTTTTTTGTAAATATGATTGGGTATGTTTTTTATAGTTATGGTCTAAAGTGTTTTTGTTTTTTGTAAATATGGTTGGGTATGTTTTTTTATAGTTATGGTTGAGTATGTTTTTTAGTTATGGTTGGGTATATTTTTTATAGTTATGGTCTAAGATGTTTTTGTTTTTTGTAAATATGGATGGGTATGTTTTTTTAGTTATGGTTGAGTATGTTTTTTTAGTTATGGTTGGGTATGTTTTTTATAGTTATGGTCTAGGATGTTTTTGTTTTTTGTAGATATGGTTGGGTATGTTTTTTTTAGTTATGGTTGGGTATGTTTTTTATAGTTATGGTCTAGGATGTTTTTTGTAGATATGGTTGAGTATGGTTTTTGGTAGGTATGGTTGGGTATGTTTTTTATAGGTACGGTTGGGTATGGTTTTTGGTAGGTACGGTTGGGTATGATTTTTGGTAGGTACGGTTTTTGTAGGTATGGTTGGATATGTGTTTTAGTAATTATTGTGTATGGTTAACTCTATGGTTGAGTATGGTTTTATATCTTATCTTAAATCCCCGAGCGAGAAATAGACAGCCTGACAAACTCGACTTGTTTTAGCTGGAGGTCTGGTTGTTGTATCTAGAGCAAGCATAATAATGCCCCTCCGAACTGTCATGAAAGAATAATCAATCTACAATAAAAGAGTTATAAACTATTCTTCTCGAACTGTGTTTATTTTTTTTTCTTTGTACACTCGGCCATGTTGAGTGATGTAAAATCAGTATTACATTTGTATGAGTTATCACTTTTAAGATTATGACTGTATCGTCTCCCGCATATCGATGGGCAACTAGTATATATAAGTTGTAAGAGTTGGCACATTCAGGAAGAAAAAGACAACGATTTTTACTTGAACTATATTTTATTCATCTTAACTCATGAAACTCCATTTGCATAACTAGGAGTTGCTTAGGCGGTCAAAGTTTCTCAAAACCTTACATGACGTTCTAATTTCACTAGAATCTTGGCAGCAACTAAATTTAACCTCCAATATTTACCATGTCATGCAGTTAAGCCAATCAACTATCTATCCTTCACACAAGCCTTCAGCTGAGTACAAGGTCATATTCTGTCAATCATACAATATAACTCATTGCACCTGAGGATTATCCGCACATTCTAACTTAAAATTACACCACCAGCAATGTATATATCACAAAAAAATGTTGTATATCCTTAAATGAGTCTTATGATGGCCTTGTCTCGGAGACTTGTGGTGAATATATTCGCTTGATCAGTTTCTCGGTTAGGCTGATATATTCTTGGAGATAACAAAGAATTTATTTTTAAATATATTTTATTCGCCTTAACTAATGGAACTCTATTTCCTTAACTAGGAGTTGCTTCCAACTGGACCATCCCTAACTATCCCTACATAAATAACGTTCTAACTTCCCTATAATCTTGGCAGCAACTAAATCTAACCTCCCATATTTTTAATGTCACATGGTTAAGTAAACTAACAAATTATCTACCGCTCAGCATCAGCTTACTTCAAAGCCACACCCATCAATCATACCGTATAACATATTGCACCCGGGGAAGTATCCCAATGCTTAACTCCAAAAGCACATCATCATCATTAGCAATTGTGCTCCCTTCATGTTCTGTTGAGGGTGGAGGGTTAAAATTTTGCTTGTGGTTTTTATTTTTATTTTTACAATATACAGTATACATACATAATACCCCGTGGGTCTTTCCTCAACCCATTCCCATAGGGGGAGAGAGGAGCTGTCTCAAACGTGACCGCTCTTCTTTGCGGTCTAGAAAAAAGAGAAAGATTTTATCAGCTTATCCACTAAGTGTCATTAGACTTCCTGTCTTTGGTGGTTGGCTGGTAGCAGTTTGAAATCTCCTTTCTTATGTCTTGAAAGTTGTTTTTGGAGAATATAACCACAGTACCACTACCAATAACTGGTGTTATTTCGGAGGGTGTTTTCTCCTATAGTTGCTCTACCAAGGTGTTAAGGTCTAGTATAGCCTATTATTTCACTCGTAGCTAAAGAGGGAAAAGATGAATCTATACCTTTCTTAAGAGTATTAGTAGGTATTAGTTAAAGTGGTGCAATAGTCCTGACAGAAATCGAACAAGTCACATCAAATCCACAGCTGTGCTAGTAACCATACTATTAGCCTACTAACCAATGATAAGACATTAGATTAGCCTACTGACCGATGATAAGACATTAGATTAGTCTATTGACCGATGATAAGACATTATATTAGCCTACTGACCGATGATAAGACATTAGATTAGCCTACTGACCGATGATAAGACATTAGATTAGCCTACTGACCGATGATAAGACATTAGATTAGCCTACTGACCGATGATAAGACATTAGATTAGCCTACTGACCGATGATAAGACATTAGATTAGCCTACTGACCGATGATAAGACATTAGATTAGCCTACTGACCGATGATAAGACATTAGATTAGCCTACTGACCGATGATAAGACATTAGATTAGCCTACTGACCGATGATAAGACATTAGATTAGCCTACTGACCGATGATAAGACATTAGATTAGCCTACTGACCGATGATAAGACATTAGATTAGCCTACTGACCGATGATAAGACATTAGATTAGCCTACTGACCGATGATAAGACATTAGATTAGCCTACTGACCGATGATAAGACATTAGATTAGCCTACTGACCGGTGATAAGACATTAGATTAGCCTACTGACCGATGATAAGACATTAGATTAGCCTACTGACCGATGATAAGACATTAGATTAGCCTACTGACCGATGATAAGACATTAGATTAGCCTACTGACCGATGATAAGACATTAGATTAGCCTACTGACCGGTGATAAGACATTAGATTAGCCTACTGACCGGTGATAAGACATTAGATTAGCCTACTGACCGATGATAAGAGTGTAGCGATTATCCTCACCCAATGGGGCAGATTTACTACTTACTTTGAAACCACTGATACCACTATGGCTAATCGATTTATCACCGTTTAGTATCATCTATAATAAATATACTGTGCTTTTACAAACGTAATTGAGTCGTTTGTGTGTATTTCTCCTAAACTACATCTATTCTATTCTAATATAAAAAGTAGTAGCTTTCTTCCCACAAAATCAAAATTTTTGTGTTCGTCAGGTTTTCTTGTGGATCGTTGAAACATGTTATTTAGAAGAATAAAATGTAATTCGAATTACTTCCTCCCAGAAAATACTTTGTCCGAATCAGAATTATTTTCAAATGGCGACCATCTTTTTTAAAAAATCACGCAATATACATGCTAGGATATACCTTAGTTCTGATATTGAATTATATTTGAAAAAATAAATTGTTCGAATTATTTTAATGAGCTGTAATTTGTAATTAACTTAACAAGTAACCCATCTCTCTCTCTCTCTCTCTCTCTCTCTCTCTTAGCTATCTGTGTATTTCACTCTCCTCTCACTCTATGTTGATTCAACCACTCTCTAATATTTCTTAATGCCTCTGTGAGAATTTAGAGAAAGAAAGACTCTCTTTTTAGAGTTGCTATCTAATTTACATAGTGTGTTCATACACACCGTAAACACATATGTAAATTAGATGGCAAAATAATAAGTCTCTTTACATCTATGCAATCCATAAGGATATTATAGAAGTAAAGAGACTTAGTATTTCTAGTTAGACAAGAAGAATGTTTTAACAGATATGACGTCACAGTTGATGAATTTTCGAATGAAATCAAAGGTGGTGGTGGTGGTTGAGACAATAAATGGAGTTAATTTTTGGATAAAACCAAATAATTTTCTGCTCCAGAATATTTATTCCATAAGTCTATAGGCTATTGAGGTTGTTCAGAAGTTTTGTTGCGTTGGTGATACCATTGAAGCACAGGGAGGAGCTGGTATTATTGTGATTGCAAGAGTTAGGAGTCTTAAAGACAGGCTTAGATCTGATGACCTCAGAGGAAGGTTAAAGCTGGATAGTAGAGCGAGATGTATGCTAAAAAGCAGACTTCAATGGTATGGCCAAGTTGAAAGAATATACGAGAGTTCTTGGTTTAGGGAGGAAGTGATAATGATGGACTTGAGAGAGATTGGGATAAATAAAGATCTGACCAGAGATAGGTTAGTTTGGAAGCCATTTTCTAAAAGTCGTACAACGTATGCCAGAATGTAAAACGGACGTTAAACTCATGATGATGATGATGATGATGATGCAGTTATTATTAATAACCATGAAACGATTCTATTTCTGATGGCTTCTCAAGATCTGAAGTGTGAAAAGTTTGTTCGCCAAGAAGAAGACGTTTATTTTGTAAGAAATCAGTTATCTTCTACTTGTTTGGTAAAAAAAATGAAAAAACAAAATGGCTGAAACTCTAAGGAAGGAACAGAAACTAAATAAGATGGTTTGGGGTCTTCAGAAAGAGGAGGGGGGGCTTTTTTATCTTATCATACAATCTTTGTTTGGAAGAAAAATATCAGAAGAGGTTTGATAATCTGAAAACGGAATCTCTGAGCTGCTTTTCGTGTTCTGTGAATCACTGAAATCTGAGACCTGCGTATCATTGGGGTGTTGATACTTTAGCAAAGAAGGATAAAAAAACAACTTTTTTCTTTGAATAAAAACAAAAGAAAAACAGCTTTCTTTATTTTCTATCTGTTCTTCATGTCTGCCAGTTACCATTTTTCCTTGGGTATATTTTTTCTAATGTATCTACAATTTCATTCCTACCTGCCGCCTCTGAAAAGTAGCAACCATTCTGCTTAAATTCTACAAAGGGTTATATATATATATATATATATATATATATATATATATATATATATATATATATATATATATATTCCAACAGACGACATAAACAGTTTTTATTTGCATACAATTGTTTCGGCCTATCTTCATGATATACATGATGCTCAAAATATATAAAACATAAATTTCTTTGAAAGGATATCATCAGTGCCACTAATATATATATATATATATATATATATATATATTCCAACATAAACTACTCTGGAATTAAGTATTAGTTTCTAATATTAATTGATCTTAACCCTAACCTTTGAGTTTGACTATTTAATTAAAAAGTTGATTAAAAACAATCCAGGTGGTGATTGGTAGAGTCTATTCAGGGTGTATGCAAATTAATAATAAAACCATGGAAGAGGAAAAATCACACAAAATTGGATTGTTTTTAATCGACTTCTTTGACATTTTTCT
>OY744538.1:12080684-12125684 GCA_963556195.1 Sepiola atlantica
GCGCCTTTAGCAGAAAAATCAAAGAAAAAATTAAAATGATTCGTCGTAGAGAAACATCTACTGACAGAAAGAGCCACCGGTTGATATGTTAGTAGCATAGGAGGCGGTAGAACACAATGGCACCCACAGACCAAAACACTGATACATATAGAAGTAACAGTCCAATATTTTCCATAAATTTACACTTTTAGATTGTGCAATAAATCAATCAAAGATACAAACTCTCTTGTTAGAGGGGTAGAGAAAACAATAGAATATATATATATATATATACAATAATATTTTTATAAATAAATATTAAATATTTAAATACCTAGAGACATCGATGTTTCATGCTAACGCAATCTTCAGTCTAGGAACTAATTCTCAACGGTCGATAGGCGCGAACCCCGAACACAAATCGCCACTGATTCGCAGTCGGGGATCTTACCCATAGGCCATTGCCAACTAGTTAGTAAATAGAGAGGAACTTTAACTGTAAATTGCGGAATTCGGCGACTACTCACCAAGCAGCTAGAGTGATCTACGAAACGTCGTTCGGATCATGCATATAGCTATTTGTACTGCTTGTTATTAAAGCTCCTCGAAAGTGCCCAGCCTCCGTGGGAGGGGGCTGATAAACAATAATATTTTTATAAATAAATATTTAAATACCTAGAGACATCGATGTTTCATGCTAACGCAATCTTCAGTCTAGGAACTAATTCTCAACGGTCGAAGGTGTCAATCAAATTTTATTAGAATTCAAAGTTCAAGCAAAGTATCCCTAAGTCCTTAGCTCATGAGTTTTCAAAGATAATTCTTCTCTTCAGAGGACCATTACCGCAGTTATACTACTACAGGTAATAAAATTACGCTTTGAAAATATATAAAATTATATACACAAATACATAAAAATACATAACATCAAACATATCAATCCAAAAACATACTTTTGTTGAATCCATACAGTCCATCCAGGTCATACAAATTGAGAAGCATAATCAGGAAAGACATTACTCCAAGTTATAAACAGCAGTTCATATACGTGAAATTGAAAGGGCCAGCAAAGTTATCCAGTCGCGAAATGTGTCCATATTCAATGTTAATGATAAATAAATCAAATAATACAATAAGTCCAATCAAAATTCCAAAATCCCGACATGTGCAACCCAAGTCAAATCAAAGTTCGTTGTTTAATTAGAAAACCCGTTAAATCCGAATTGAGCAAAATAAGACTGAATCCCCATCGCAACTTGCCAGCAGAGCGAAAAAAATAAGTAATCTTCTCTTCCCAGCAATTCAACCAGACATGACAAATCCCTAACGAACAGAAGGCGATATTAAATTGTCTACATCTCAGAATGACTTTAATGGATATTAGTTGACGCTTATATCTTTTGTTGGATTGCTTCATATATATATATATATATATATATATATATATATATGAGAGAGAGGGAAAGAGAGGGGTGTGAATGTTTAGTATTTGGCTTCTCAAATTTGGCAGAACAGAACATTCCAAACATCTAATTGGTAACGTTAACGCTGCAATGCAAGTGAATGAAGCTTGTAAATGCATGAATAACAAACTTTATAATGAACCCATGTGACTTCTTTCTGATTGGCTAGAATATATAAAGCTGAGGTGCGGGTAGAGGAGAAAGGGGGCGGAGTTTGAAATGGGTTATAAATAGTTCAATTTGTTTTAATTGGTGTTGATTTTAACAGTGGCGGAATTCTTTTCCGACAGACTCATGGGTTATATTACAAAACAAATATCATTCCTGGAGATGTACGTGCACGTCTGTCTGGACGATGCCTATATAAGCATATCAATGACTTCTATTCAGATATGCTTAGACATAAAGATAATATACAATTAAAGCGTTCTCGTACATATAGTCTGTAGGGTTGTTTTTTTTTAAACATTTTTTTTAAATATAGTTCACCCCAAACAAGGCAGACTGCCACTGTAGACGTAAGGGGCTACTGAGAAAAAGGGTCAAAGTTTTTTTTTTTTGGGGGGGGGGGGGGGGTCAATCTAAATTAGGAGCTGCGCAGCGAAATGTCTGTTTACATTAGTTTTAAATTTCTGCATGTCAGTACCGTAGGGGAAACAGGGAGCAGAGAGAGACTTCCAGAGTCCAGCAGCATGAGGAAAGAAACTTTTGGAGTAGAAAGCTCTTCGGCATCTGGGGACCTCCACAGTGAATGGATGAGATTTGGCAGATTGTCGGGTTGGTCTAGTGAATTTACGTTGTGGGTGGCACCAGAGCAGCAAGTTCATCAGAGCACAATCCATTGAAGTATTTGTAAAAAGGGCACAAGGAAGCAACATTGGGGCGATGAGACAGGGGCTGGAGACTAGTGAATGATGCCCCAGCCCAGATGTGGCAACAATACTCCATTTTTAAGGACATGTGCGTGTATATATCTGTGGCTATATAATGCATTCATGTCTTTGTGTGTCCGTACGTAAACTAAAAAAATAATGAAGTCACGCATCGGACGGCAAGCAATAATATTTTTATAAATCTGTTTTATATTTTTACTGCGGTCCCACATCAGTCCTTCATACATGCTTTCCGCACACTGATCTTCTTAGATTGCCTATCTTTATAACAAACACATTCATGTTATTATTAAACACACACACACACACACACACACACACACACACACCACATCACATCACATCACATATATAATTTTGTCCGAATTCAAAGTCCCCTAAAATAATATTCTTTCTTCTACGTCATTTTTTGTTTTGATATTTCCATGAATATTATTACACTGGCAATATTTCGGAAAACCTCAAACCTGTACTAATTTGTTGTTTCAAAGAATGGAACCTTTGGAGGTCTTATTTTTTCAACAGAAACCCAAACTTTGAAGATTCTTATCCCCGTCGTCGTCGCTATCATCATGATGATGATCATCATCATCGTCATCATCAGCAGCAGAATGATCATAATAATAATAATAATAATTATAATAATCGGTTTAACACCCGTTTTACGTGCTGGCATGGGGTATTAATGTGCTACGAATTAGACGGTCATATGTTGTTGTTCTTTTACGGGTGTTTCGACTGTGTTGTTTCAATATGTTTAGAGCCTGTAATTTTTTTAATTTTTTTTTTAACCAAAGAATTGTGGTTATTTAATTATTGAAGTATAATTATCGGGTAAGAGTTTTCTGCGGGACTATCGCACCACTTCCGTTTTGATTATGGGTCATTTTGTGTTTATCTAAGTTTTATAAATAAAGGCGATATGGTGTTATTTTGTAGTTGGGATCTTGTGTTCTGCTAAGATCGAGTCATTCTGTATTTTAATTAATATATTTTCTAAAAAAAGTGACAAATCAACCTGCCACATTGTGGCATGTGTCCGATGCCTTTTGCAATTGACTTCCAAACTAACCTATCTCTTAACAGGGTTTTATTTATCCCTCCTTCTCTCAAATCCATCCTTATCACTTCCTCCCATGTCTTCCTTGGATTCCCCTTGCCAACTGACCCTGACACCTCAACTCTTCTACATTCAATAACTCAAACTCTACTAACCTAAGCACTGTCATCCATTCTTCCAACATGACCATACCAGCGAAACCTCTTGTTCTGCACACATCTCCTTCCTTATACTGTCCAGATTTATATCCTCCTCTGAGGTCATCAGATCTAATCATGTCTTTAAGACTCACATTACACATCCAATGTATCAATCTCGTATCATTTCTCTCCATGCAACACATATCCTCAACCTTCACAGATCCGGTGTCGCTTCCATACATCATCACACTTTGTAAGCATGCTTGATAGACTCTTCCTTTTGTCAACAATGGCAACGCTCTGCTGGTTAGTAATGACAGAAGTTCCCTAGAACTTATTCCATCCATTCCTAACTCTTACAATCAAACTAGCACCTGCTCCTCCCTGTGCTCCAATGCTATCACCAAGGTAACAAAACTTCTGAACAACCTCAATAACCTCGCCATCCAAATATACTTTCTCCACATCTGAATTCTCATCTGTCTCCATTGTCTTACACTTCTCACACACAAACTGGTTATCCTCTCTCAACCTACCTGTAATTCCACTGAACTTCTTGTGTACCCAATGCTTACAACTACCACAAAAAATTGAGTTGAACCCTAAATAAATATAAGTAAGGGTGGGACGTAATGGATGAAAATTTCAGATTCATGCGAGTAGTATTTTTTTGTGTTCATTTATACATAAATAACACTAAACAATCAAACATTTTGAAAATTTTGCAAAATTCAGAAGGTGCAGGCCACTAGTTTTTGGCTATTTTACATTCATGAAAACCCTTTTACAGCCTGAAAATGGTCCTAAATTAAAGTACTATATCAGATTTAACCATCTATATCCATTTATAGCTTTTGAGGATGTTTTAGGACCTGCAATGTCGCATGAAACCACTTTTTCACCGAAAAATGATGGATTTTGAGTCCCGTGGAGCCCTAATGGCTATTTTTGGCCTGCACCTTCTGAATTTTGCAAAATTTTCAAAATGTTTGATTGTTTAGTGTTATTTATGTATAAATGAACACAAAAAAATACTACTCGCATGAATCTGAAATTTTCACCCATTACGTCCCACCCCTAATATAAGAAGCCTCCTTTCGGTATCTAGAGACGATGGATGTCCTCTCTAAGGGGAGCAAATACAAATTAGTTATATACATTTTATTAACAATAGAAGATATATAGGATTTAAAAGTTTGTACTATGATAAAATGAGTCCAGAAATATTTTGGTTGAAATAAACTCAGCAAACGTTAAGCTCCTGTTGATGTGTTCGTATGGACAGTTTAGTGTGTTTTCTCCCACAAGTTGTTTTGGGTAGTGCTTTTTTTATGTGTGCATTTGTTTAAACTGCTACAGGCTGTTGTGTGTTGTTGCAGTGACGATTTGTTGATACTGGACTGCTGATATTCTGTGTCTCTTTTTTTTATAGTTTTAAAATAGCTCCCAGCAGATTAGTGCCTATTTTTAACAGATTCTTTTTATGCTTTTTGGTGAAGATATTTGTAGCTATTTTCATTGGTTGAATAATATATATTCTCATTTTCATTGGCTGGATAATATATATTCTCATTATCATTGGCTGGATAATATATTTGTAGCTATTTTCATTGGTTGAATAATATGTATTCTCATTTTCATTGGCTGAATAATATATTTGTAGCTATTTTCATTGGTTGAATAATATATATTCTCATTTTTATCGGACGGATAATATATGTGTAGTTATTTTCATTGGCTGAATAATATATATTCTCATTTTCATTGGCTGAATAATATGTATTCTCATTTTCATTGGCTGAATAATATATATTCTCATTTTCATTGGCTGAATAATATATATTCTAATTTTCATTGGCTGAATAATATATATTCTCATTTTCATTGGCTGGATAATATATTTGTAGTTATTTTCATTGGCTGGATAATATATTTGTAGTCAGTTTCATTGGCTGGATAATATATTTGTAGTCATTTTCATTGGCTGACTAATATATTTGTAGTCATTTTCATTGGCTGACTAATATATTTGTAGTCATTTTCATTGGCTGACTAATATATTAGTAGTTATTTTCATTGGCTGAATAATATATGTATAATTTTGGACTACATTTCTCATCTTGAGTGTTATCATCACCAGGTGTATCTCTTTGAACTCGGGAATATTTCTGTCGACCTCGGGAATCTGGACGGAATTTCGAACAGAGCCTTTATTTAATCCACGGGGGTAGCAATCATTCGTATCGCCCGCACCGAAGATTGAACCTTCAACCTTCAAACTGAATTTAACTTAGTACTATATCTACTGCGCCACGGGTCCTTGCGTATCTATTAGGCCAACTAAACATCCCCACAATAGTTTTGAAGATATGTCAATAGACACTGCGTATGTTAGATGAAAATGATAGTTTAGCAAGCCGTTAACATGGAGGTTAGGGGGGGGGGGTTGTTTAGTCTACCAACTTTAGCAATTCTGCACTGGTAGTTTCGAAGATATGTCGATAAACATCGCAAAAAAAATGTGTGTAAAATGAAAACCATTTTTTTTTATAACTTCAAAATGTATAGTTATTTCTGTCAACACATGGAAGCCTTTTAAAATATACATTAGAAACCAACGTTTCTTCCACTGTTAATTGTCCGGAAACACTGCCTTCACTAAATATATTGTTTAATAAAACTTTAGTGATTTTATGAATTATATTGACTTCTTTTTAATGGAAATCGCTCCAGACAAGACATGTAGCCACTTAATGTAAGAAGCTAAACCAAAAATACTACTTCACGGTCAAAAACTAGCCAACAATAAGTGTTAAATGGATAGATTCCAACCCAGAAAACAGCAATTCTTCCCCCTTTGTCAGAAACATAGCTCATAAAGGACAAAATAAGAGAAGTGAGTTCACTTTCTAGTCTCCTAAACTTATTGACCTGCTACGAATTCTGAATGAGTGATGATCTAAGAAGCCCTATCATGTCAGTAGGGGTGCTTAAACGGCAGAAAATGTATGCATTTGCGTTTTAGCACTAGGGTTGAACTAAGAGGGGGACTACTTTTGTTGTTGTTTTTTTGTTCTTTTTGTTTTTTAGAGTGAGAGTTAGTCAGTAAGGGAGATAATTAGTACATTACTGGGTTAGAGAAAGAAGTTGAGAAAATTATTTATTAAAAAAAAAAAAAAAAAAACGAAGAGAAAAAAAATTTCTTGAGATTTTCTGACTCAGTTGCACTTCAATCTCCAGAAATAGTTTTATTGACTTGCTCTTTGTAATTTGGGAACATTTCTTCCGTTTTGAAATCGTTCAGAGGTACCACCCTAAAGAGCCTCAGCATAAAAGTAAGGGAGATGACTCTGTAGTAAAATCAGTGTTAAAAAAAAAACTCACAATTTTGCAAGAGAAGAAGATAAACACAAGTGCATGAGTGGATGTAAATAAAACTCACTCCTAAATCTTGTAGAATTATGGCCTCGCCCAAGATCACCCCCCCCCCTCTCTCTCTCTTTCTCTCTCTCTCTCTTTCTCTCTCTCTCTCTTTCTCTCTCTCTCTCTCTCTCTCTTTCTCTCTCTCTCTTTCTCTCATTCTCTTTCTTTTTCTTTCTCTTTCTCTCTCTTTCTCTGTCTCTTTCTTTCTCTTTCTCTCTTTCTCTCTCTCTCTTTCTCTCTTTCTCTCTCTCTCTTTCTCTCTTTCTCTCTCTCTCTTTCTCTCTCTCTCTTTCTCTCTTTCTCTCTCTCTCTCTCTCATTCTCTTTCTGTCTCTCATTCTCTTTCTGTCTCTCATTCTCCCTCTCTCTCTCTCAGTCTCTTTCTCTCTCTCTCTCTCATTCTCCCTCTCTCTCTGATTCTCCCTCTCTCTCTGATTCTCTCTCTCTCTTTCATTCTCCCTCTCTCTCTCATTCTCCCTCTCTCTCTCATTCTCCTTCTCTCTCTCATTCTCCTTCTCTCTCTCATTCTCCTTCTCTCTCTCATTCTCTTTCTCTCTCTCATTCTCTTTCTCTCTCTCATTCTCTTTCTCTCTCTCATTCTCTTTCTCTCTCTCTCTCTTCCCCTCCCTCCTGCATCGCCTTTCTTCTCCATGACTCACCAAACAAGCAGAGTTCTTTTAGTTTCATTCACAAACACTAAATGATGCAGTGACTCAATTTCCTTCTCAGAAAAACTAAATAAACTTTCTAAACTGCAGATTTTTTTTTGGGGGGGGGGGGATACGTCCAAGAATGTTTATAAGATACTCTGTCCGTCAGTTATGCTGACGTTTGAAATAGTAGTTCAGTCGGTCTGTCATATTTAAAATAGAATTTTCATCGGTCTGTCATATTTAAAATAGCATTTTCATCGGTCTGTCGCGCTTAAGTTTGAAAATAGCATTTTTGTCAGTCTGTCATGTTTCAGTTTATAATATCCACACATCTCTATAAAAGGCTCTGTCAAATAGTATTTTCGTTAGTCTGTCATGCTTAAATTTGAAATCGTATTTTCGTTAGTCTGTCATGCTTAAATTTGAAATCGTATTTTCGTTAATCTGTCATGCTTAAATTTGAAATCGTATTTTCGTTAGTCTGTCATGCTTAAATTTGAAATCGTATTTTCGTTGGTCCGTCATACTTAAATTTGAAATCGTATTTTCGTTGGTCCGTCATACTTAAATTTGAAACATCGATACATCTCTATAAGATGCTCTGTCTATCCATTGGTCTGTCAGTTGGTGTCTCACGCAAAAATCTTAAATATCATGCACATCGCTAACTACGCAAATCAAAAGGACGCATGCAAAGAATGGATCCAGTCTTATTTTCTATTATGAGAATTAAAGGTTAAACAAAACTTTTTTCTGTTGTTGTATTTCGATTTTGTCAGTTGAACTTTTGACCTCATGAACTTGATGGGTCAAGTTCCAGTCATTGTTTTATTTTTACATGACACATATGGATGGTGAGACACATTAAGAAGGTAATGAGAGGTATCGGGTTCAATCCTTGTGGGTGCTACCCAAGTGTCACTGCAACATAAGTTGAAATAGTTTTTGCTTCTTTTTCGTGGAGGGGGGGGTCCCTCACACTCTGTTTTATGTTTCTTCTGTTGGCAATGCCGATACTGGAGACCCATAATATATGATACAGAAGGCACGCACACACACACACACACGCACACTAGAAGACTAGTCTTTGTAAACAAGCCAATGTGTTCATTCTTTCCCAATAATCAAAAATTCTCCGATTTTAATGAAATTTTCGGCATTGATTCAATAAATTGTATCTAATATATAAAGTAAAGGCAGTCGCTTTATCATTTATTTATAATGGAAATGGAGGGTCCGAGTGTGCTCTGACTGGAGTTTCTTAGTCAAAGAGATAAGAACAATTGTTTTTAATTCCAACATTTCGTTAAGTAATCATGTGATTAAAGCCTTCATTGACTTTGCAATGTCAAATCCTAGTCTTTTTCACTCGTTCTTTTCCACACTATTTTTTTCTCTTTGTTCCTTCTTCCGTTGGTAACTTATCAACTCTTTCTATTTCTTTGTTTTTCTGTCTTTCTATTTATAAACATGCCCGTCTTACAATTACTTATTCATATTTATACTATTGTTTATATTCTACCCCCATTGTCACTGCTGGTTGGGTATTTATTAGACTGGGCTGATGTTCAGGAGAGATGGAAAAAAAATCATAGGTTATTTAGGTCATCCACAAATATAAAAGTTCGATTTTCTTTACTAATCAGTCGCCACTTATCAAGGCTAAAATCCACTCAAGGATAAGGCTTATTGCGATGGATAGATTGTCAATTGAATGATGAAGAATATTATAAAAGGATTGAATATAATGGACAACATTTAATTATTCATAAGAACAGTTCATAACCAGTATTTATTGACATTGGATTTGAAGACGACTGTTGTAGCCCACAGAGAAGCAATCTCATGATACCGTGTTCCATGGATGAAAGGTTTTTGGAAAGAAACTCTGTCCATGGAAATTCCGTTTAATGTTAGGCGAAAGGAGAAAAGAGAAAGGAAATGTCTTTGTAATTGTACTTTACTTGTACTTGAAGTGGCATTCACTCTGGGCGGATTGAGTCGGCTTCTTCCCTCGTCTTATGTGAGTTCACTGGAAATAGCGAGCCATTCACGATTCCATCAGCGTAGACCAACCACTTGAGGACCCGAGAGCTCGGAGAGGTCCTTCTTGATCGTCATGGCCCAGGTCTTCAGCTGCCAACCAGTGCGTCTCCGCCAGCTGAGAAGTGGAGGTGGGAGGAGGACAGCACGACTCAATTCGTCCTCTGGACACCGGTCTGCATGACCAAACCATCGCAGACGCCGCTGCAGGATCACGATTGTGGTATAAAATGAGTTCTTGTTGTGAATGTTTTGCAAGGAGAAACCAGCGACTGAATAAATGCATGCAGGAATGTCTTTTTCACTTAATTTAGAAAATAATTAAATTTTTTTTTTTACTTTTTTTTACTTTCAGGTGAAGCAATCCAAGACGGAGAAACCAGAGACTGAATAGTCTTTTTCTCTTAATTTAGAAAATAATTTAATTTTTTTTTTAACTTTATTTTACTTTCAGGTGAAGCAATCCAAGACGGTGCTGCCAATTTCGTGATTACCCTTGACACTTTGTTACTGAGTCCAAACGGACGCGCGCAATTCAGCGAGTCATCACAAACCAAAAATGTATCCAATTTTATTGCACCAGAAATTCACACTGGAATTCTCATGTCCGAAGCTGCCATCGAAAAAGTAAGCAAAAAAAAACGATTTTACCTACATTCAGAAAAAAAAAAAATGTATATTTTTTTAAAAATTGCTGTAATATTTAAACGTTTCGATCGTTGTGCCTCTTTTGCCTTCTTCAGGTGCTGTTCGTCCTACTCTGTTACCAGAAGGTTACATGTTATGACAAAAGACAGCTGAAGAAGGCCATAGAGCACAACAGCCGAAACATTACGGACACAACAACAATTAAATATGAAATACTTGCAGGCGTAAAAATGCTTATTTACATATTTTAAAATTTATTTTATTATTTTACTTCCATTCATCTCAAACCAGGAATGCTGTCAGGGCTACACTGAATTAGGGGCCAGTACATGACCTGTTTCAGCATTCACTCTTGCTGGGTGGAACCGGCTTCCTCCAATATATATATATATATATATATAAAAAATAATATAAATAAAATATAATATAATGTAATATAATATATAATATATAATATAAAATATAATATAATGTAATATAAACTAAAAAAAAATGGCAGTTTATAAAAAAAATTTTTTTTAATCGGTTTCGATTTTTCTTTTTTAATAAAACATTATCGCATCTTAACATGCTTTAAAAGGTATTTTGCTTTACCTTACCCCTTGTTTTTAAATTTATTTGGATGCTTTAAAAAAGGTATGAACTTCTAATATATATATATATATATATTTAAATGTTGAATTAAATGACAATAATTGAATTATCGTTTAATAATAATCTATCGTGATAATATAAAGCTCAATATATTGAATAGAGCAATCAATTCTAGAGATGAAAGATGAGAATAAAAAATTGTAAAGATACAATATTTATTAGAACATTTTTGATGTTCTAATAAATATTGTATCTTTACAATTTTTTATTCTCATCTTTCACCTCTAAAATATATATATATATATATATATATATGGCATGTCGATGTTATCGATCAACAGCTGTTATAAACTGAGATCTCATCAGGCAGAGTTAAAATCCAATCTTAACCATAGATCATATTTGGAAAGAACCTCTTTCCAAATATGATCTAAGGTGCGCTACTTTAACTTTCGTTTTTTGTCAGATTGACATTGCTTTTCCTTTTGGTGCATTAAGTTCTTGTAAGATTTATCAGAGGGTACACTTCTTTCCTCTTCACTGTCTGATTACCACTGCACTCTTTCCTACTGCATCCTTTTCAAACTTCCGTCTCTTCTTCTTAGTATTCTTCTTTTCCTTTCCCCAACATCTGCGTTAATGTCAAAGCTGCAGTACTCTCACTGACGAAGTCTTAACCTTCTAAACCTAAACGCATGTAGTTAATGTATACTAGCAGGACTACCCGGTGTAGATTACAGAACAACACCTGTAAAACTAAGCAATCGGCACCATCACGCAATATCAAAATTTAAAAAAAACAACAAAAAAAAACGTTTTCCACCACTTCAGTTTGATCTGCTCCTTCTGATTTAGAGTTAAAAGATGAAATATCCAACTAGCAGGGATATCCGGTATCGTCCGAAGTCCTAAGTTCCTGTTCGTTCCACAGAAACACTTTCATCAAACCTCCACCCGACCTTGTGTCTAACCTCCTAGAAAGGAGGTAAGTAAAATAACAACAATCAGGATGAAGACAACAGTTTCGAAACGTGTAAATGATGAAAATGACAGCAACAACTTGGGAGGTGGCAGTGGTGAAGTGGATAACGATGCCAGCTCTCCAAAAGGATCACTATCCTTATTACAGCTGTACAGAAGTGGATAATGATGCAGACTGATGACCTGGATGTGCCAAGTTCGAATCCAGGTTATTCCATAGCATTATTTTCACTTATGGGTATTGTCAACCTTCACGTGGTCCCTCTTGTAAGTACTCGATTCAAAAAAAGAATTGAGGAAACCAGTGTCAACAACAGAATCAAATCGGGTTAGGGTGTTATACCTGGTCGGGTTGCAGGGTGGCGTCATTAGGCATCATTAATTTTCTCAACATATCTCAAACGACAGCTGATTTGATCTTTAGTCCCATCTTATGCACCTGTCAACTAGATTGATCTGACACCATGATTATTATATAAAAAATTGCCCGATCGCAGTGGCTGACATTTTGAAGTGTAATGTTTTTGATTCTTGCGTGTCTCCCATAGAGGGCAATAGAAAGCCTGGTACACGGGTTTTTAAATGTGGAGAATTGCAGCTCCCCAAAAGGGTCACTATCCTTGTTACAGCTGTTCAGAAGTGGATAATGATGCAGACTGACAAACTGGGTGGTTCAAGTTCGAATCCAGTTGGTTCCATAGCATCACTTTCACTTATGGGTATTGTCAACCTTCACGTGGTCCCTCTTGTAAGAAAGAATCGAGGAAACCAATGTCAGCAACAAAATCAAATCGGTCAAAAAAGTTGTGCGATGCCGATTCAGACAAATTTACTTTGCACTAACAATTTATTAAAAAAAAAATCCGGTTTTCTTGGTTTTTTTTTTGTAGTTTTATAGGAAACACAACATGTTTCAGTGACTTTGCGTCATCAAGTGCCCGAGTGTTGACAAAACTATTAACCAATCGGGTTGCAGCAAGCATTAGACAATCAGGCTACAGCAAGCAGCCGATAACTTTTGGAAGAAATTAATCGCGTTCAATAACAAAAAAAATGAATTTCTATTATTGCTGTCAGTTCGTTGAATCTCCGGAAGGACTAATTGAGTTCTGCCAGCAACAGAACCAGTACAGAAGAAAACTTTTGAACCAGCTGCAACCCTGACCCTAAACCCTAACCCAGAAACTGTCATAAAAGAAAGAAAAAAATAACATGGAAAAAAGATTGGAAAAAAAAACAAAAAAAACATTTGCTTTAAAACAGTTCGTTCGTTAAGAAAAAAGAAGAAAATTTGCTTAGAAACAGTTGTTTCGGTGTTTATGTTAACAAGAAAAAAACACATTAAAAAAAATGTAAAACAAAACATTGAAAAATTTTTTTTGAAAAAACATTTTTAAAACAGAAACGTTTGCTTAAAATATCAAACAAAATCATCTTATATATTTAAAAACATTTTATTAACAATGTTTCCTTTGACAAAAAAAATAAACATCTAATTAATAGCGTTAGACGAAGACGATTAATGAACAGATAATATTGAATTAATTAATAAAACATACATATTTAAAAATAAAATAAATAAATAATTAAATATTAATATACACAATAATTTAAAACGAACAGATAATGCAATGTTTAATGACAGTATTAACCGACATATTAATTTAAACGAATATACTTGGTTTAAATTTAGATTATAATTTAAAATTTAACGAAAAAAAAAAAGAAAGGAAAGATTCTAAAAAGTAAAAACAAAAAAAAGCTTAATAAAGGTAAATAGATGAATAAATAAATTAGATAAAAAATAGATAAATAAAAAAAAATAAAATAAATAAATAAATATAAAAAAAAATTTTTTTAAGTTTATTTTATTTTTGAATCTGGTTTGAAATTCAAATTTAACCAGTATTTTCTGCGAGACTGTATCCTACGGCTTCCTTCATATGCACGCTTGAACTTGAGTTGAGCACGGTTCTGAAGAAGCGAAGAGTTCCCGAAATATTAAAAATATAATATCATACGGAGTTTCCACCAGACCATCTTGATACAGGTATTACATAACATTGTATCATTGTGTAGATAAACAGATATATATGTATTTGTGGAAAAATTAATAATAATAATAAATAAATTTTAAAAAAATATATATATATATATATATATGTATGTATACATTGTATTAAGGATGAAACTACTTATTTTGCTCCAACTTGTGTCTATCCGTCACACCTCTGCATTGTATTGCCTTCTAAGTATCACATTTCTTTATCTAATCAATAATAGTTGTTTAGCTATGGTTTGTTATTATCGTCTGCCAGTCTTGAATTTAGCGTTTGACAGTTTTCGCCTCGTGAACGTTCGGACGCTTCCAAGACCTGCCCGAACGTTGATGACACAAAGTCACGGAAACATGGTGCGTTCCCTATAAGAGTACCTTTTTTTTTATATATACTAATGAGCCACCACTTACCAAGGTCAAAAGCCACTCGAGGATAAGCGTTAATGAGATTGTCAGTTGGTTGCCTAACAAATCCGAATTAATGGAAACAGATTTTAATCCTTTCATTTTTCTTTCTTTTTTTCCCTCCAGATTTATGTTTATTCCCTGGGGAAAACTCTTCAAGTTGCCATCGACTACAGTCTCAAAAAAGATCCGGTAAGTAAAGCAATTCTTATCAGCTTAACATTCTTAGTAAAAGTCTGTGGAATCGGCACCAATAAATATAGATAAACATATAAGTATGGATTTAATTACTTCCCACTGAAGCAAAATATAGCATACGGCCGGAAGATGGAAAAAAAAAAAAAAACAGCTTCCCCAAGGAGGCACTCTGGTCAGGTATAAAAATAACTGAGAACGAATCTGGCAGAATCTCCCAGTAGGGGCACCTTAGGCGATTGGAAATAAGCCAAACTCACTCCTTCCCTCCCAAAGGAGGAAGTAATGCCTAGGAGGGTGCACCTCCTAGGACCGATCCGAACCATACATCATTCTAACAAAGAGAAGAATCTGTTTACCGGTGAGGCAGCCCCTAGGTTGCCAGAATGAAGCCATGGTGAACATCAGCTTGTTTGAAGAGACGCCAGAGCAATTCAAAATGTTTACTAATAACATCTCTACTTTTATAACTACTTTTTATGTTATTAGTAGTGATGGGACGATTTCAATATTTTTTTCCGATTCCGATACAATTACCAATTCCGATTTTAAAATCGTCTAAATAGGTAGAATTTCATTTTCTTTGGGGGGAGGGGGTAGGGGTTAGCAGAGAGTCCTCATCTACTTTTAAATGTAGATATAATTTTGTTGTATTATTATTTGACAAACTTCTTAATGTTTTCCTTTATGTATTGTTTCCTAAGATTTTGAAGTGTTCCCCATATCATGTTTCTTGAAAAAGCCTCTTACAGTGTAAACGAAAGTTAAAAGAAAGAAATGCATTAAAAAAGAAAAATAGCGAGATCAATCCGTTTTCTTTTTTCAATTTTGGTTCCACCTAAATTTAAAGATATCACCAAAATTTCAAAAAGTCTATTAAAATCTCTGCAAATGTGTTTTAATTTGAAACAACAAAATTGACTCCAATTAAATTTACTGATTTATTTTTTTATAATCTTCATAAATCAAAAATTAAAAAAAGAATGAATAAAAAAAATTAAAAATAAATGAATAAAAAAAAATGAATAAAAATTATTTTTTAGTTTATCTCTGTTTATATAAAGTTAGGTATGAATATATGTTCATATATCTGTATGTACAGGATTCACTTTTTTTAATTAATTAACTGAGCATTATGAATTTTGGAACACAGGGGTGGTAATGTGGGCTATATTTAGTTTGATTTAATTTCGTAAAAAGGGGTGTAGAAGGACTTTGTGAAAATTTAACAATAAGTATTAGAAATGAATCAATAAATATTCCTCAAATTTAAGTTCCCTTGGAATATTTTAACAGTTTTTAGGGGGTACAACTTCCCATTTGAAAATTCAAGTATTTCAGATTTACATTAAATTTGATCCATAGTCATTAAACACCAATGAAGCAAGATTATCTAAATTTCAGTTTAAGACCCCTTAAGCTTAAGCCTTTAATTTGAGACATTTTCTAGAATCGAAATCATGTAATGGATTTTGATCAAAATTGGAATGATTCTAGACATAAGGTTTTTTTTTTTTTTTTTTTTTTTTTTTTTTGGCTAAGAAAGCATACGCACAAGCCATGTAAGATAGGCAAAAATTTAATCAGTGTACAAAAATAAATCAAGTTTTCTCTTGAAAGCACTGATAGTAGGCGCTTGGATGACCTCAGCGGGAAGCCTGTTCCAGGGGTTGACAGAACGAATTGAGAAGGATGCTTGACGCCTCTGAAGCCGAAATTTACGACAGTAGAGCTTCTGGTCATGACCTCGAAGGCCTCTGTCTGGCGCACGAGTAAAGAATTCGTCAGCGGGGAGATTGATGAGCCCATTCAGGATTTTGTAAACCAGGATGAGGTCCCCTCGCATCCTTCGAATTTCGAGCGTCGGAAGTTGAAGACGGTGGAGTCTTTCTTCATACGAGAGATCGGCAAAGCCAGAAATCATTTTGGTTGCACGCCTCTGGATGCGTTCAACATGAAGTATATCCTTTCGGAGATAGGGACTGCACGCCTCAACACCGTACTCCAGCAAAGGTCGAACAAGCGTCAAATAGAGTGGACGGAACACTTCGGCCGTCAGGTTGATGAAGGAACGTCGAATTTGAAACAAGACGCCCCGGGCTTTGCTGGACATTTCAACGCAGTGACGAGACGGTTTGAAAGAGCTATCCACTCTTACACCAAGATCAGTTGCCTGAGATACTGAGGCCATTTCATGGTTGTTCGGACCGATAGTGAAGAGCTGGGATGGTCGCGCGCCAACTGGAAGATGACTGCATTTGGCTGCGTTGAGTGGAAGGTCCCAGTCTGAGGCCCAGTTTGCAGTACAATCCAGATCGGTTTGCAGGATGGCATGATTGCGTCTTTGCGCTATGAGTTTGACATCATCAGCGAAAAGCAAAACTTTGCCCTGAAGTAAGTCTGGAAGGTCGTTGACGAACAGGAGGAACAAAATCGGGCCAAGCACTGAACCTTGTGGTACTCCGCTGCAAGCATTTGCTTCTGCTGAAGTGCATCCACTCACAGAAACTCGAAAAGTTCGTGCTTGTAGAAACGACCTAATCCAGCTGATGATGGACCGGTGAATCCTGTACCGATCAAGCTTGTGAAGGAGCAGGCGGTGGTTTACGGAGTCAAACGCCTTGGAGAAGTCCAGAAACAGGATATCCGCAGCATCGCCATCATCCAAAATCTTGGTTATCCATTCTTCCGTAAGAAGGAGGTTGGAGAGGCAGGATCGCATTGGGACGAAACCATGCTGGGTCTGAGTCAAAGATTTGGTTCGTTCAAGGTGGTTCATCAATGCATTTTTCAGGATTTTCTCCATAACTTTGCAGATGATTGAAGTCAGGCTCACGGGGCGGTAGTTAAGAGGGTCGGTTTTAGCGCCTTTCTTGAAAATGGGGCATACTGTAGCCACTCTCCAGTCCTCTGGTACGACACCGTCTGAAAGTGAGTGATTAAACAGGTCCGCTAGTGGAGTTGCCAGAACTTGCGCCAAAACACGAAGGACTGCTGGATGGATATGGTCAGGTCCTGGGCTTTTGTTGGTTTGAATGCTGGAAAGGGTCACAAAAACTTCTTGAGGAGTGACTTCAATAGCTTGCATTGGCTGAACATCATAAGTCGGCAGTGGAGGAGGTTGTTGCTCGTTGTCTACCCGGTATATTGAGGAGAACCTGTCGGCAAATAGCTCGCACTGTTTACCAGGGTCGCTAATCGTTCTTCCATCTGGAGTTCTCAACGTTGCTATACGGTTCACAAGTCTCTTGTTCCGCTTAACGTGGGCGTAGAATCTTTTACGGTTTGAGTTCACTTTGGATGCCAGACGTTGCTCATATCGAAATCTTGAAATTCTCAGCATGTACTCTGCCCTGTTTCGCTGTTCACGGTACACTTCATATGATGCATGAGTCCCAAGCCTCAAGTATTCGGCCCATGCAATGCCTCTCAGTCGCCATTCTCTTTTGATTCTGCTAGTTATCCAGGGCTGGAGGCGCCTTCGAGGAACAGTGAATGGAACAGCCAAATCAGTCGCCCAGAGAATAGCCTGTTTGGTGGCTAACCATTTTTCTTCAACTGAGGGGAGATTGGCTATGGCATTCCAGTCGATTGTCGAAGCTGCATCAAGAAGAGTGGTATGATTCAGTGCAGCATAATTGCGTATCGGCAACTGATCTGGTGATTGAGTAACAGGTTCCGTGTGTAGGATGAAATCGATGACAGCGTGATCGCTGCGCGACAAGGGTGGCTGGAATTTTACATCTGACACCGTCATATCGTATTTTGAGAACACCAAATCGAGCGTCGACGCCTGTTGACCACGAAAGCGGGTGTTTGATGCAACATGCTGGACGAGAAACTGCTCTTCAGCTGTTTGGAGAAGTTGGCAGTCAAAGTTCGAAGCGGGGTTGCATACATGGTCGCTCCATTCAATAGAGGGTGCGTTGAAATCACCAACAACCAGACAATCAACAGAGGGACTCGAAAAGTCTTCGATAGCCTTGCATAATCTCTGGTTATCGTCCTCGTTTGCTTGTGGGCTACGGTAAAGGGCGAGAATAGGAAAGGAAGATCTGCGAGTCTCTATTTGACACAGAACTGCATTGAAAAATTTTGTAGGGAGCGCATGAGGAGGCAATTCTAGCTGAAGGGGTTTCAAATGATCTCTGATGTAGACGATAACTCCACCGCCTCGGGCACCTTCGCGGTCGCAGCGAAATGATACAAAACCGGGGATGTCCACCTCGGAGTCCTCGACACAACTCTCGAGCCAGGTTTCAGTTATGACAATGACGTCTGGATTGGATTCTTGAATTCGCAATTGCAACTCGGAAAATTTGCGAAGAAGGGAGCAAGCATTGGTATATAATACTTTTAGGGCAGACTCATGGGTGGGCAGCTCATTTGATTGGCAGATTTTGGGGTGCTGGTGAGTTAGGACTCCACCCGTGTTGGGGATTGGGAGGGGGCTCTGACTATGAGAGGATTGAGCCAAAGGAACCGCTTCATAAGGCGACCGTCCTTGATGAAGAGACCCTTCTCTCCCTTCGCTTGGCGTTCGGTTAACTCGCGTTTTACAGTCCTCCGTTTTATTCTCTCCTCGGGGGAATATTCCTCTCGAAAACCCCACGTTTGGTTGACAGTGCGGATTTTGTCTCCGTTTTTCAGGAATAAGTCAGTTTGTTCACGATCGGCGAAGATGATCTTGATAGGTCTTGGTCGCTGGGACGATGGGTTGTTGTTGAGCGTACCGATTCGCATAACCTTGCGGATGTGCGCAACTTGATCGTCTGACTCGAATGTAGCACCGATGCACTGAGAAACTGCGTTTTTGTCGTGCTCTAAACGCTCTTTGTAGTCGGCCGAGGCCGATTCTTCAACCCCATAGATAACGACTGCACAATTCTCAGGCACTGGGATCTCTAGAGGGACTTTGGTTTGGTTAATATTGTGCTTATGATGACGCCCGTTTGTGGAGGTTTGCCAGGCAGCTAGGTCATTTACATTGGACCTGGCACTTTCGAGGGAAACCGTGGAGGGGTTGACACTAGCGGCCTTGATCTCGTGAGCTGGTTGAGTGGCAGAGGTTTGGTTGGCGGGCAATGTCTTTGGCTTAGAGTTCTGTTGGCTTTGCTTGGCTGCTCTCTTCGATTTCGGTGCAGCTTTAACTTTCGTGGCTTTTTTTTTCGTAGCTTTTTCGTTTGCAATTGCGTCTCCCTTTTCTTGACTTGAGGATTCAGTGACACAGGGAGGAGCTTCACAAAGAAGGAGTTCGGGTAACAGTTCTGCATGCCGAGAAGGTGGTGCTAACTGCGCTTCAACTCTCAATTTCCACCGCATTAAGCATTGCAAGTCTTGGCTGAGAGAAGTGATAAGCGAATCGCTTTCTTGTTTGGATGCGAGTAAGCAACTGAGTTGTTCTTTGAGGCGGCAGTTTTCGGAAATGAGTTCGTTCAGTAGACCCCTCAGGA
Source organism: Sepiola atlantica (assembly GCA_963556195.1). Taxonomy (NCBI): domain Eukaryota; kingdom Metazoa; phylum Mollusca; class Cephalopoda; order Sepiida; family Sepiolidae; genus Sepiola; species Sepiola atlantica. Next base: position 12,100,673 of record OY744538.1, read on the forward strand.
CATCTAATTCGCTTGCATCATCATCATCGGTGTTGGAAGAAACACAGCGCACAGATGTAGATCTTGTAGATGCAGGCATAGTGAACTGGAATCAGAATTTGATGAGATGATGCAGAAGTGATGACTGAATAGATCTGCCGGGAACGGATGATGATCCTCAATTGAGAAGGTATTTTTTTTTTTTTTTTTTTTTTTTTTTTTTTAGAGGTAACGTTTAGAGGTAACGTTTAATTAAATTAACTTGTAATGTACTAAAAGCACGAATTAGGTAGTAATTAAACTAGCTTGTAATGTACTAAAAGCACGAATTAGGTAGTAATTAAACTAACTTGTAATGTACTAAAAGCACGAATTAGGTAGTAATTAAACTAACTTGTAATGTACTAAAAGCACGAATTAGGTAGTAATTAAACTAGCTTGTAATGTACTAAAAGCACGAATTAGGTAGTAATTAAACTAACTTGTAATGTACTAAAAGCACGAATTAGGTAGTAATTAAACTAACTTGTAATGTACTAAAAGCACGAATTAGGTAGTAATTAAACTAGCTTGTAATGTACTAAAAGCACGAATTAGGTAGTAATTAAACTAACTTGTAATGTACTAAAAGCACGAATTAGGTAGTAATTAAACTAACTTGTAATGTACTAAAAGCACGAATTAGGTAGTAATTAAACTAACTTGTAATGTACTAAAAGCACGAATTTGGTAGTAATTAAATTAACTTGTAATGTACTAAAAGCACGAATTAGGTAAACTAGCTTGTAATGTACTAAAAGCACGAATTAGGTAGTAATTAAACTAACCTGTAATGTACTAGAAGCACGAATTAGGTAGTAATTAAACTAACTTGTAATGTACTAAAAACATGAATTAGGTAGTAATTAAACTAACCTGTAATGTACTAAAAGCACGAATTTGGTAGTAATTAAAACTAACTTGTAATGTACTAAAAGCATGAATTAGGTAGTAATCCAACTAACTTGTAATGTACTAAAAGCATGAATTAGGTAGTAATTGAACCAACTTGTAATATACTAAAAGCACAAATCAGGTAGCAATTAAACTAACTTGTAATGTACTAAAAGCACGAATTAGGTAGTAATTAAACTAACTTGTAATGTACTAAAAGCACGAATTAGGTAGTAATTAAACTAACTTGTAATGTACTAAAAGCATGAATTAGGTAGTAATTAAACTAACTTGTAATGTACAAAAGCACGAATTAGGTAGTAATTAAACTAACTTGTAATGTACTAAAAGCACGAATTAGGTAGTAATTAAACTAACCTGTAATGTACTAAAAGCACGAATTAGGTAGTAATTAAACTAACTTGTAATGTACTAAAAGCACGAATTAGGTAGTAATTAAACTAACTTGTAATGTACTAAAAGCACGAATTAGGTAGTAATTAAACTAACCTGTAATGTACTAAAAGCACGAATTAGGTAGTAATTAAACTAACTTGTAATGTACTAAAAGCATGAATTAGGTAGTAATTAAACTAACTTGTAATGTACTAAAAGCACGAATTTGGTAGTAATTAAATTAACTTGTAATGTACTAAAAGCACGAATTAGGTAAACTAGCTTGTAATGTACTAAAAGCACGAATTAGGTAGTAATTAAACTAACCTGTAATGTACTAGAAGCACGAATTAGGTAGTAATTAAACTAACTTGTAATGTACTAAAAGCATGAATTAGGTAGTAATTAAACTAACCTGTAATGTACTAAAAGCACGAATTTGGTAGTAATTAAAACTAACTTGTAATGCACTAAAAGCATGAATTAGGTAGTAATTCAACTAACTTGTAGTGTACTAAAAGCATGAATTAGGTAGTAATTAAACTAACTTGTAATATACTAAAAGCACAAATCAGGTAGCAATTAAACTAACTTGTAATGTACTAAGCACGAATTAGGTAGTAATTAAACTAACTTGTAATGTACTAAAAGCACGAATTAGGTAGTAATTAAACTAACCTGTAATGTACTAAAAGCATGAATTAGATAGTAATTAAACTAACTTGTAATGTACTAAAAGCACGAATTAGGTAGTAGTTAAACTAACTTGTAATGTACTAAAAGCACGAATTAGGTAGTAATTAAACTTACTTGTAATGTTCACCATTTCGTTGCAAGCAAACCTGTATGGTTTTAGGTTAGATCATGCTGACCCTGAACGCCTGACCCTTTTGGAGCGAGGTAGGGTGCGTGGCACGGATGAGTTAGACGAAGGTCAGTCACCAAATATACTCCTATTGACTCGTACAGAATCTCTGGTCCGTGGTAATAGATGGAAAATTCAAACTCAGCGAACTTACTCCAGACATGGTCAAATGTGTAATATTTGTGCAGAGAGGTTTAGTATCATTGTCTTTATAAAGGGACATAAAGGTGGTGCAAAACTATTCTGTTTAGGGCATTCATTTTACCCGTCCTAAGACGTGTATTCTAGTATCCATATATAAATACTTCACATGTCCCCATATCATGTATCTTGAAAAAGCCTATAAAAGTGTAGGCAAAATATTGATTCATACATGGCTTTTGAGTTGACTTCTCTGCGTTTCATTTTTAGTTTAACCCTTTATTTTCAAATTTTTAACCTATGTTAAAAGCATATAATATTAATAACAAAATTAAAACTTTGTGGTCGCTAATTTATGTTTTTTTAATATTGTATGCTTTTAAAAGGTGGGCATCGTTTTTATAATAATGTTTTATTTTATGTGGAAAGATATTTGGATTCAAAGTCATGCTTCACCTTGTATTATTTGGATTATTCAAACTACTGTTCTCATATTGGATGTTATTCTCACAACGTTTCGGCCGATGTAACCTCCAATCTTCTTCAGGTGTATCTTGTCGAACTCGGGAATCTTTCTGTCGAACTCGGGAATCTGTACTGAATTTTGAATGGAACACTTTATTTAATACACGGGGGAAGCATGCTCTCGTTCCGTCAGCCATGACGGGGTAGAAGTCTTAAGTAATTCGCAATTGTATTTTTAGAATCGCCCGCACTGAGGATTGAACCTTCAACCTCCAGAAGAGTGTTACTTAGAACTGAATTTTACTTAGTACTTCATCCGTTACGCCACGGACAATTAATCCGAATAATCTAAATAATCCAATTTATCGATCCTCATCTAAAAAAATCAGAAACATGCTTCACCTTATTTTTACATTTTAATTATTTTTACATTTTAATTATTTTTACATTTTAATTATTTTTACATTTCAATTATTTTTACATTTTAATTATTTTTTTCACTTCCAGTCTTTGACGATAAGTCGGAATCTAGAATCTATACTAAATGCCATGTGCGAAAGGAATCCATCCCTTCGTATTGCCCTTATCCACGTCCTCGAGGTAAGTGCTTTTTTTTTTAGGTTACGCTTGTATATTTATCTCCCCTGATGTATCTTAGTGGCTTTATGTTATTTTTTTGTACTCCTCGGGTATATTATGGACCTTGTGAACATCTCGATTTTAAAGTTCGTGGATCAAATTAATTGAAAGAAACTTTATATAAAAAGAACTAACACCAGGGGAATGGACAACAAAATATAAGAGTTAAAAGGGGCTTGTGTAACACTTTTCTTTTCAAACTTCTCCCCCCCCCCTCTCTCTATCTCTATCTCTCTCTCTCTCTCTCTCAAACACACAAATACCATTTCACACCAAAGATCGATGTGAAAATATCACTCTAAATGTTGACCTCTCGCTTGACTAATTTTTTTTCCTGAAGACGGGCAAGAGAAGACTGGTCGAGGGTCGAGCATTCACTGCCATATATCATATATATTCATTCTTTATTTTTTTTTGGGGGGGGAGGGGGGATGAATATATATATGATATATGGCAGTGAATGCTCGACCCTCGACCAGTCTTCAGCACAATGACATATCCATGATCAGATGGATCTGTAATGTGAAATCTGACCAAACCCAACGCATCAGGTCAAAGGATTTCCTAAAAGCACTGCATTTGCCCAGCATGGAGGTTATCCTAGGGATGAATCGATTACGCTGGTATGGTCATGTGGAGTGTTTACCCTCCTGGATAAACCGTTGCAGAAGCATGAATGTCCTGAATTGCAGGAAGGTTGACCGGCCAAGGAAGACTTGAAAACAAGTGGTCGGACAAGACCGTACAGAGTGGAATTTGGAGACTGCTGATTCGCTGAACCGTGAGAAGTGAAGAGTGAGCTTGCATAATATCAGAAAACGTCTGACCCCTGACCCCAAAGGAAAAGTGACGTTAAATGAATAGAAGAAGATTACAAAAAAGGTGACCATATTCTGTCCGAGGCAATGCTGAGAAAGAATATATCAGCTTTGTGGATGTGTCTTGTGTAGTTTCTGACACGCACAAACATACAACCGCCCTTTATGTAATAGATGATCACGACCTTTATTTCTAACTCGTGACAAACTGAATTTGATCCTGAAATTAAAATTCACAGAAACTAAATGTCTTTTTTTATATTATGACATTGTTTTTACTTCGCTTAGTTAAACGGTTTTTAAAGTTGCAAAATTACTATCTGATTTCTGTTTCTTAATCTCTGCCTTAATAAAACTATCTCGTGTATCTGTGTTTCTCGCATACACGTAACTTTGATACACATCAAATTATTTATTTTATTTACTATTATTAATCAAATAAAAATGATTTTTTTAAATCTTTCTTTTTTAAATTTGTAAGCATGTCTATATTTTTAATTATTTTCTCTAAATCCTTCATCGACGGCAATATGTCTCAACTCGGGCAAAAACGGGTAAATAAAACTTCTTCTTTTTTTTTAAAATATGTTTTAGTTATTTTTATTGAATTAAATCGGATGTTTTTTAACCATTTCTAATTCATGTTCTTTGAGGGGGGAATGGGAGTTCTTACATCTTTAAAATGTTCCAGTATTTCCACGATATGCCTGTGGTTCACCCATTTAGTTAAAGCAGATATTGAATGGTCGAGTTTAGTCCTCAGACTATTTAATGGTTTCCATTCCAACTATTTTTGAAAAATTGCCTTACCACTTGGAGTCATAACAGGTTTCGGGTCTTCCAACGTCATACCTATTCACCCATATTTAACAACAGTGTCAATCTCGATAAGCTGGTATGGATCTTTTTGACATTAATTATGTAATAATCACTGACGAGTAACTCAAAATAATTTAATCAAGAAAATAAGTAGAGTTATGTTTCCTTAAACAAATGGTCACCCAAACAACTAAATCTTTAGCTGCTCCTGATAAGCTAATAATATTATTCGCTCTCTCTCTCTCTCTCTCTCTCTCTCTCTCTCTCTCTCTCTCATTCTCTCTTTCACTCTCTCTATCTCTCTTTCACTCTCTCTATCTCTCTTTCACTCTCCCTATCTCTGTTTCACTCTCCCTATCTCTGTTTCACTCTCCCTATCTCTCTTTCACTCTCCCTATCTCTCTTTCACTCTCCCTATCTCTTTCACTCTCCCTCTCTCTTTCACTCTCCCTCTCTCTCTCTCTCTTTCACTCTCTCTATCTCTCTCTATCTCTCTCTTTCTCTCTCTCTCTCTCCCTCTTTCACTCTCTCCCTCTTTCACTCTCTCCCTCTTTCACTCTCTCCCTCTTTCACTCTCCCTATCTCTTTCACTCTCCCTATCTCTTTCACTCTCCCTATCTCTCTTTCACTCTCCCTATCTCTCTTTCACTCTCCCTATCTCTCTCCCTATCTCTCTTTCACTCTCCCTATCTCTCTTTCACTCTCCCTATCTCTCTCCCTATCTCTCTTTCACTCTCCCTATCTCTCTTTCACTCTCCCTATCTCTCTTTCACTCTCCCTATCTCTCTTTCACTCTCCCTATCTCTCTTTCTATCTCTCTTTCTCTCTCTCTCTCTCTCTTTCACTCTCTCTCTCTCTTTCACTCTCTCTATCTCTCTTTCACTCTCTCTCTCTCTCTTTCACTCTCTCTCTCTCTCTCTCTTTCACTCTCTCTCTCTCTCTTTCACTCTCCCTATCTCTCTTTAACTCTCCCTATCTCTCTTTCACTCTCTCTCTCTATCTCTTTCACTCTCTCTCACTCTCTTTCACTCTCTCTCTCTCTTTCACTCTCTCTTTCACTCTCTCTCTCTCTCTCTCTCTCTCTCTATGTCCGAATTCTGAGTCCCTTAAAATCCCGAGTCCCCTAAAATAACATTCTCTAATCCTGAGAGTCTTTCTTCTCCATCATTTTTTGTTTTGATATTTCCATGAATATTATTATACTGGCAATATTTCGGAAAACCTCAAACCTGTACTAATCTGTTGTTTCAAAGAAGGGAACCTTTGGAAGTTGTGCCTTTTCGCCAGAAATCCAAACTTTGTAGATTCTTGTACTTTTTGCGTTTATTGTCACTAGCAATACCAGTGTTTCCAGAATAAAATTATTTTGGTAGCATAAAAAGATCTTTTTTTTTTTAAGTTTGCATATCCTGTCTTTCTTACCATTTTTTTTTTTTTAAATTATTTTTTTAGCAATATTTTTCTTTTTAAATATATGGAACCCTGTTTGAATTCAATGTGTAAAGATGTGAAACGTGACAACAGCAAAAAGAAAGGAGACAAAATGGCCCCTATAAAAAAACCTTGTTTATCGCGTTCATACTATATCCTTATGTAGGAAAATATTTTTTTTAAAACTAACCAACATAAAACCAACACTAATCAATAACAAATTCCTTAATAGAATAGTTAATCAACAAATAAAATTACATATAAACTCCATACATGATAAAATAAAAACAAAACCTGTGACAAAACTGACACTTTTCACCTAGGATGTGTGTAACATATTAAAACAATGATTTGTTTTAAGAAATGTTTTTTTTTTCTTTTGTTTTTGCTTGGGTTTTGTTTTCTAAATTCAGGTTCAAAGTTTTTGGTCTATAAAGTTAGCTCAAGTACGTATGTAACGATACATAATGGTGGTGGGGCATCTTGATAAACGTGTATATTTGTAAACATTTTCATCAGGGTCTTCTTACAAAATTAATTAGGTGAGGATGGGAGAGAAACCCTAACCCTACAATTAGATCCTAAGATCTGACCCTTGGTTTTGTGGGAGATAAATAAAGAGATAAACAGAGAAGCTTGACTATTTGCATTTTCTGTTAATTTAGAGAACTTCGCATCCCTCCACCTCTCTTTCGCTATCACAACCTCTCAGTTTTGCTGAAGGTGGGGTAGGGTCTCTCTCTCTCTCTCTCTCTTTCATTCTCTCTCTCTCTCTCTCTTTCATTCTCTCTCTCTCTCTCTCTCTCTTTCATTCTCTCTCTCTCTTTCATTCTCTCTCTCTCTCTCTTTCATTCTCTCTCTCTCTCTTTCATTCTCTCTCTCTCTCTTTCATTCTCTCTCTCTCATTCTCTCTCTTTCTCTCTCTCCCTTTCTCTCTTCCTTTCTTTCTCCCTTTCTCTCTCCCTTTCTCTCTCCCTTTCTCTCTCCCTTTCTCTCTCTCTCTCTCTTTCTCTCTCTCTCTCTTTCTCTCTCTCCCTCTCTCTCTTTCTCTCTCTCTCTCCCTTTATCTCTGTTTCTATCTCTATATCTCTCTCTCTATATATATATATATAATATATATATATATATTTATCTCTCTATTTCTCTATCTATCTATATCTATCTACCTATATCTCTCTCTTTCTTTCTCTCTATCTATATATCTATCTATCTCTCTTTCTTTCTCTATATCTATCTATCTCTCTTTCTCTCTCTATCTCTCTCTCTCTGAGGAGAGGCCTGTCCTACCTAAAGGAAACAGAGGAAGATAAAACAACAAGAATATATATATATATATATATATATATATATAGTAACAAAAAAGGGAGTGACGGTTTCCATGGATACGAGGCGGCGAGGAATGCCATAAAACAGCCGGTTTTGCTGGAATCGGTAAAGACTCAGTGAATTATGAAGAAAGGGTCAGTTACCTGATCTTCTCGTGTAAGAACATCTGGGATTGCTTACATGTCTTACTGTTGGGCATCCATTCCACCCGACTCGTCTACACCCAGACCGGGTGGGGTGAATCGGGTGGATTGTGTCTATCCTTCTCTTTCTGTCTTACAACGAAATGCTCTTTTCCTTTACACACTTTTTGACTCAATCATGAAAATTACCAAAAACTGAAGAAGCCCTTAATTTTTTTTTTAATGGAAATCGCCCCAGACAAGGCATGAAGCCTCTTGATGTAAAGAACTAAAAAAAATACTACTTCAAGGTAAAAAAAAAAACTAGCTAACGATAAGTGTTAGGTGGATAGATTCCGACTCAGAAAACAGCAATTCTTCCCCCTTTGTCAGAAACATCGCTCATGGAATGTGAGGACTAAAGGACAAAATAAGGGAAGCGAGAGTTACGAGGCCGCTGAAAGTGAACCAAAAGTTCACTTTTTACTCTCCTAAATAAAAATCAGAACTGGTCATGAAGTTATTACACATGACAGACTGTTCGCAATTATTGCGGTTTCTTGAAATAAATATAAACTTAATATGTATTATATGTATTTAATAAGCCTGTAAGCAATGCAGAAAATCCGGAATCGTGAAAGAGAAGTTGATCAAAAACAAATAATGGAAGACAATAGTTGTGGTACTATAGGATTGCCATTTGTCCCAATCCTCACGGTTTCAATCTTCCCAATTATCTATTTATTTCTCAAACCTTTCGCGTACAATATACGTAAATATAAAGCTTACTGTTAATATTAATAAAATCCGATGTGGTGGAAAATCTGTTGATATTTCGAGAGAAAATCTTCTCCTTCTCAAAAAAAAAGAAAAACAGAAGTTCTATCCGTCTACAGGAAAGAAACGTCCAAGATGGCAGTCATCATTTTATAATTACTGATGTATTGTATGTGAAAGATTTATTGAAAAATAAGATAATTTTGAAGATTAATCCCACAAATATTGCCTTCGATTATTCGTTTTTGTTCATCCTTTTACAATTCGGATGTTTTGCATGTTCTGTTCAAACCGGGCGTATGATTTGAACCCCGGAACACTAGTCACCTTTCCGAGCGCTATATATAATTAATAATAAATATTGAATTATTATCCACATATGTGTGTATGTATATGTATATATATGTATATGTATGTATATATATGTATGTATATATATATATATATATATATATATATATATATATATATAGTCTAAAGAAGCTTTGAGTCATTAAAAATAAAAAATAAAAATAAAAAATAATTTAAAAAAAAAAAAAAAATTTTAATTTTTAAAAAAAATAAAAATAAAAAATGTAAAATGCAGTTTAAATTCCTCAGACAAACTAACTAAATCCAAGATATTGCAGACTTAACATTCGTTGGAAAATTAATAAATGAAAAAATATAAGTAAAATAAAAAAAATAAAAAATAAAAATAAAAATAAAAAAGGGGGGGTTAATTATCTAAGAGTGAAACAAAAACAGGAGACCTTAAGGGTCTAATATTAACACGGGGATCATCAGCTGTTTACCATGTAACTGTTTCGGAGATTTAAAAACAGGATATATATATATATATATATGAGAAAGGAAGGATGAGAGTAATCCGACGTAATGGGAAATGAAAAAAAAAAAAACAAGAGATATTTTTTATATATTCATCAACGTTTCGTCTTTATTGTAAGACTTCCTCAAGATGATAATTTTAAGAAAAATGTCATGCAAGTACATCGAAATTTTGGGTTGACATGATGGAGTGATAAATAAAAGTAGTAGCCGTGGCTACTAAGAGTGCTGGACGAGGGTCCAGGCTGCGAGAAGTTATTTCACTCTTTGCTAGTGACCGACTTCTCGCAACCCGGACCCTCGTCCAGCGCTCTTAGTAGCCACGGCTACTACTTTTCCTTATCAACCCATCATGTTAACCCATTATTTCGATGTACTTGCATGACATTTTTCTTTAAATTATCATCCTGAGGAAGTCTTACAATAAAGACGAAACGTTGATGAATATATATTTTTAATTTCCCATATATACATATATTTGTCGCTCCTTAATTATTAGTAGAGCACTTTAGTAGTAGTGCAAATACAGCGTGACGTCATTTGCTTTATAATGCATCATTCCTTAATATAAGTAGAATGCCTGTGTCGTCATCGCCGCTTATAAATGTATTTAATCTACCACAGTTTATCAGCCGTTCAGATATTGGCCGCGAGGTTGGAGTTGAAAAATACTTATAATCCAGGGTTTCGAATCGTGTGACCAGTAGTGAATAGTCAAACTTCTACGCTGAAGAGTCTTGATTGAAAAAAGATGAAACGTATACGTCCGTAGATAATAAACAACAACAAATATTTTCATATATATATATATATATATATATAATTCTGCTGGTCGCTGGATGGGACTTCTTCTTTCGTCCTTCAACAAACAATAAATAATGCAATTGGAAATGTATGTTAACTAGTGAGACCTGTGGAAATGCCACGGTTGCTTTCTTCATCTATCTGCATAATTCACTTTTAATTATAATACTTCGTTTTAAATAATACATTTATGTAATGTTTAATAATATTAACCAAAGTTAGTTTCCGTCTATCTTCTCCCATACAATAATTATTATATATACTAGCAAATATATGCTCCCTCCGGTCGCATATTATTGCTAGTTGTCTTATTTAATTTCTTTCTCTCTCTCTCTCTCTCTCTCTCTTTCTCTCTCTCTCTCTCTCTCTCTCTCTCTTCTCTCTCTCTCTCTCTCTCTCTTGAAATAGAACTTTCTGCGCGTTCGAATAATCAGAGGGCGGGTAATCAAATGTTGGAATGGCCACCGGCTGTTTCATCATATTCCATTACAATCTAATTTAATTACGTAACTCGATTATATAGATTTTTAAAAAAACAAACAATGTCTTTAATTAATTCTATTTATAATTTGGATCAAGAGAAGAATAAGGACCCCAGATCATTAACACAAGACGCGGGACATATTTTCAAATCACCGGTTGACCTCGCAATACACGTGGTCTCTATTTACAAAACACTTGTAAATAGATCTTTTATTTATGTTAATATTTATTTTAAGGCAGAGAGTTCATAAATAAAACAAATAAATATTAACATGTTTTCTTTTCTTTTAACATGTATACGCTTTTTTAAAAATCGGCTGACTTGTAATCTGTCGTTTTGCAATAAACAAAACAATTTATCATTTTTTTTTTTACTTTTATTTACTAAATAAAAAACAAATTTTAAACGCAATTCTATATTTCGTGTTGTGTACTTTTTTTTCTTTTCGTAGGGAGGCGAGTAGCGAAGTTTTATATATTTGTTTATAATTGTTGCTTACAGAAAAAAAAGGAAAAAACTTCATAAATTTTAAATTGCTTCCGTTTGGAAACTGATTTTTGAAGTCTAACTTCGCCCTCATGGGGAGGCAAAAGTGTAGTATCTATTTTGATACTACACTTCATCATTCCTGCGGTCAGTGATTTTTTCTTTTAACATGTTAATATTTTTTTTTGGGGGGGGGTATGTATTTTTTAAAATGTAGGGTCCATTTTCTTTTTTCCTTTTATTTACTAAATAAACAAATAAAATATTTACGGTTTTCTTTTAAGACATGTTAATATTTTATTTGGGTGGTAAATAAAACATTGAAACGTCTTTTTTTTTTACAATACGTTTTAATTTTTTGTTGTATTTATCCTCCTCAGTTTAGAAGGATTTCTCCATCACTCACCACAGAGAGGAGTGATGAAGTGTATTATCTAGACAGATACTACACTTTGCTCCTAGCCAAAAGGTCAAGGACAGTTTTGAAAAAGATATGTTCTGTGTGTTTTTTTAATACAATCCCATATATTTAACTATTTTTTTAAAACATTAACTTTAGTAACAATAAATTAACATTTTTAAATTATTTTAAGAAATATTTAATTTTAATTTAATCCCATGATACCATCACGTGATCAAATTAAAGAATTACAAATTTCAAAAGTTGGAGAAGTCAAAATTGTACGTGATATTTTTAAAAATCTAGGAAAAATTGTGAAAAAAATACGGTAACAAATGGATAAATTCATTTTCAAAGATGTGGTTTGTCCTTTGATTACAAAAGAGACTATATCCATAATTGAATGGATGAAGCAACATTATCTGCTTGCAAGTGCAATGCAGTGTAACTGCTGCAATGTCCATATGAATTGGACAAAACATTCAGTGGCCCTGGACAAATATGTCTGGAAATGCCAGAATAAAAACTGTACAAAATTTAAAAACCGAACGTCAATAAGATGTAAGTCATTTTTTTTTAAATCCAAGTTATCCTTGCAGACATGGATATTGGCTATATATCTATGGAGTCAAAGAATAAGCCAAAAACATGCCATGATGCAAATGAATGTTTCAGCGAAAACTACCAAGGAGGTGTATGCAGCATTCCGTGAAATATGCAACACATACTTTATGAATAACCCAATAAGACTTGGTGGGCCTGAGAAAATCGTTCAAATAGATGAATCATGTTTTTCTCACAAACCAAAGAATCATCGTGGAAGAGGCCCTCACAAGCCATTATGGGTTTTTGGACTGGTTGACACAAGCAGTAAACCTGCAAGAGGCTATATGGAAATAGTCGAAAAAAGAAACAAAGAGACTTTATTACCAATAATAAAAAACATTGTTTTGCCAGGAACGACCATTCATAGTGATGAGTGGAAAGCGTATAAGGGGATAGAAAAGCATTTGGGATTTTCTCACTACACTGTGAACCATTCACGTTATTTTGTGAATCCGGACAATAACGTCCACACACAGACAATTGAAAGCTATTGGAATCGCCATAAACGATTTATTAAAGCAATGCTTGGGTGTAGAAGATCCCACTTGGACTCCTATCTAAAGGAATTCCTGTGGCATGAAAGACACACAGAAAACACCTTTTATAAATTGTGCGACACCATCTCTGCACAATATCCATTTCCTTAACTTTATTTTGTTTCAATGTTTTGTTCCCTACATTAAAAACCCACCTTGTGTCTATCTTTGCCCTTGTAGGGAGGCGAGTAAATAGCGAAGTTTTGTTTTTTAATAAGAAATAAGTTATAAAAAGATTTGTAAATAAAATTATGCATTTGTTAAATTTTATTTCATTTGTTGCTTACAGAAAAAAAAGGACAGAAACTTCATAAATTTTAAATTGCTTCCGTTTAGAAACTGATTTTTGAAGTCTAACTCCGCCCTCGTGGGGAAGCAAAACGAAAGATTACAAGTCAGCCGATTTTTTAAAAGGCGTATATATTTCGTTTATTTATTAAAATAACTTGCGTAATCATCCGTTTTGCCTCCTCGGGCTAGGAGCAATGTGTAGTATGGAAAAATCCTTCTAAACTGAGGTAAGATCCATAGTGCCCCTTTTTGGGAAGCTTGATTTTTCCCTACAAAACGAAAGATTACTTAAGTACGGTGATAAATATTTCATACCCCCCCCCCATTTCTGCCCTCGTGAAGTTTTTTCCTTTTTTTTCTGTAAGCAACAATTATAAACAAATATATAAAACTTCGCTACTCGCCTCCCTACGAAAAGAAAAAAAAGTACACAACACGAAATATAGAATTGCGTTTAAAATTTGTTTTTTATTTAGTAAATAAAAGTAAAAAAAAAAATGATAAATTGTTTTGTTTATTGCAAAACGACAGATTACAAGTCAGCCGATTTTTAAAAAAGCGTATACATGTTAAAAGAAAAGAAAACATGTTAATATTTATTTGTTTTATTTATGAACTCTCTGCCTTAAAATAAATATTAACATAAATAAAAGATCTATTTACAAGTGTTTTGTAAATAGAGACCACGTGTATTGCGAGGTCAACCGGTGATTTGAAAATATGTCCCGCGTCTTGTGTTAATGATCTGGGGTCCTTATTCTTCTCTTGATCCTATAATTTTTATTAAGATTATTATCGAGGAAAATATTTTAAATACATCTGGAGATCTGAAAAAAAACAATCATGGGTGTGTATTTGCGAATATTAATTTATTAGAAGCTTTAAAACAAATTAATTATGTAAATTTGAAAGACGCGTGATGTTTGGGAAAGCTTTGGAATGGGTATATATAGGAGCTGATAAGTAGATATAAAAAGAGAGCGATCAAAACTAATAAAAGAGTTTCTGCTTCAGACAGACACATACATAATCGCCATTATTATTATTATTATTATTATTATTATTTATTATTATTATTAACTAACACATTTCTGTACAATTTCACCGTTAGATGTGTAAGGCCTGGAGAAAAAAATTTGTGATATTAATTTAGTGACGTATTTTTCAAAGATGGAGGAGATGAAAATACGTATGTGATGGGGGAGGGGTAGAGTAAAGAAATAACGAGACAGGAGGAGGGGATTCGCGTCTTTGATTTCTGTAAGGGTTTAATGAGTTTTTTCTTTAGGGTGTTTTAATTAGTTGTTTGATGTTCGGTTCGGCACTTATTAACTTTATTTTCATAACAAAGTCAAGAGGATTCGAATTTGGCGTCAGTAAGTTATATAAACATTCCTCTTCAACGAAATTATTTTAAAAACACTTCAATTACGCAAGTACCTCTGATTATTGATACAACATCAATCACCTCCCCCTCTCCCCATCCCTCTCCCCCTCTCTCTCTCTCTCTTTCACCGATCTCTCAAGGCTCTCTCAATACTGTCCATCTATCTCTAGCCTCTACATTAACTATATATTTTTTCTTTCTCACTTTCTATGTGTATGTCCCTATTTATATTAAGTGAGGTATGTGTATATGTTTATATATTTCTATGTACACGATTCACTAATAAACTGATCATTATGTCACACGTAAATTTGAAATAGCATTTTCGTCAGTCTGTCACACGTAAATTTGAAATATCATTTTCGTCAGTCTGTCACACGTAAATTTGGAACATCATTTTCGTCAGTCTGTCGCACGTAAATTTGAAACGGCATTTTCGTCAGTCTGTCACACGTAAATTTGAAATAGCATTTTCGTCAGTCTGTCACACGTAAATTTGAAACGGCATTTTCGTCAGTCTGTCACACGTAAATTTGGAACAGCATTTTCGTCAGTCTGTCACACGTAAATTTGAAACGGCATTTTCGTCAGTCTGTCACACGTAAATTTGGAACAGCATTTTCGTCAGTCTGTCACACTTAAATTTTAAATTGCATTTTTGTCAGTCTGTCACACTTAAATTTTAAATTGCATTTTCGTCAGTCTGTCACACGTAAATTTGGAACAGCATTTTCGTCAGTCTGTCACACGTAAATTTGAAACGGCATTTTCGTCATTCTGTCACACTTAAATTTTAAATTGCATTTTTGTCAGTCTGTCACACTTAAATTTTGAACAGCATTTTCGTCAGTCTGTCACACGTAAATTTTAAATAGCATTTTCGTCAGTCTGTCACACGTAAATTTTAAATAGCATTTTCGTCAGTCTGTCACACGTAAATTTTAAATAGCATTTTCGTCAGTCTGTCACACGTAAATTTTAAATAGCATTTTCGTCAGTCTGTCACACGTAAATTTTAAATAGCATTTTCGTCAGTCTGTCACACGTAAATTTTAAATAGCATTTTCGTCAGTCTGTCACACGTAAATTTTAAATAGCATTTTCGTCAGTCTGTCACACGTAAATTTTAAATAGCATTTTCGTCAGTCTGTCACACGTAAATTTTAAATAGCATTTTCGTCAGTCTGTCACACGTAAATTTTAAATAGCATTTTCGTCAGTCTGTCACACGTAAATTTTAAATAGCATTTTCGTCAGTCTGTCACACGTAAATTTTAAATAGCATTTTCGTCAGTCTGTCACACGTAAATTTTAAATTGCATTTTTGTCAGTCTGTCACACGTAAATTTTAAATAGCATTTTCGTCAGTCTGTCACACTTAAATTTTAAATTGCATTTTCGTCAGTCTGTCACACGTAAATTTGGAACAGCATTTTCGTCAGTCTGTCACACGTAAATTTGAAACGGCATTTTCGTCATTCTGTCACACTTAAATTTTAAATTGCATTTTTGTCAGTCTGTCACACTTAAATTTTGAACAGCATTTTCGTCAGTCTGTCACACGTAAATTTTAAATAGCATTTTCGTCAGTCTGTCACACGTAAATTTTAAATAGCATTTTCGTCAGTCTGTCACACGTAAATTTTAAATAGCATTTTCGTCAGTCTGTCACACGTAAATTTTAAATAGCATTTTCGTCAGTCTGTCACACGTAAATTTTAAATAGCATTTTCGTCAGTCTGTCACACGTAAATTTGAAACGGCATTTTCGTCAGTCTGTCACACGTAAATTTGAAACGGCATTTTCGTCAGTCTGTCACACGTAAATTTGGAATAGCATTTTCGTCAGTCTGTCACACGTAAATTTTAAATAGCATTTTCGTCAGTCTGTCACACGTAAATTTGGAACATCATTTTCGTCAGTCTGTCACACGTAAATTTGAAATAGCATTTTCGTCATTCTGTCACACGTAAATTTGAAATAGCATTTTCGTCAGTCTGTCACACGTAAATTTGAAATAGCATTTTCGTCATTCTGTCACACGTAAATTTTAAATAGCATTTTCGTCATTCTGTCACACGTAAATTTTAAATAGCATTTTCGTCAGTCTGTCACACGTAAGTCAAAGGTCAACCAGCCTTTAACAGACTGAAACTTTGACGGACGAACAGGCCAGGAGCTGTGAGTCTTTAAGTAACACCGGTTATCACAATGGAGACGCAAACTTACACCAAAAACCGACCAGAACCGAGTGGCAGGCTATTCGTCGAACTACATGAATGGATAGGCAAAATAGAACTGCTTATATTGAACCCGAAATGGCATTCATTGGTCAGCAAAACGAATCATTTGCATAATCGGACGTTTCTTACTTCATTGTCCCAGATGTCTGTCATCTATAAGCCAGTCGGTTGAAACGTACTCATGGATACTGTGTGGCTTACTTGGAAGTGACTGCTGAGTCCTTTAGAAATTATCAATTTCCTTCCTTCGGAAATTTGTGAAAAGACGTCTGTAAAAAAAAAATAATATTTTTAAATATATTTAAAAGATACAAAATTTTTCACTCGTGTGAATCACTCATCAGAAAATTCTTAAATATTAATTTTAATGGAATGTAAGCCATTTGTTGTGTTGTCTAACTGAGAATAGCTTAGAGAGATTTAGCAATGATTTGACTCTACTCTCGTTGGATTACTCTCTGGTCGTCCGGTAATAATTTGATTCTTCCAGTCAGCCATCTTGAATTAAGACGTATATCTATCGGGGAAAAAAAGATTATCAAGAGACAACCACACCGTTTGTACGGTTCACAGGTTTATTTATATTTCCAGAAAGCGAAAGTATTCTTTTTTAGAACTCTCTAACTTTCTTTTGCCATGTATCAATGGCGAATTGTCTCTCTCTTTCTCTCTCTCTCTCTCTCTCTTTCTTTCTCTCTCTCTCTCTCTCTCTCTCTCTCTTTATCCTTCATCCATCATAAAATCGTACTTTTTTTCTTGCACTGAAAATTACTGAAAAATAAGATTATTAATTCAGTGAACGGAACCTACAAAAAGCCAATGGTCGACCTGTCTTTAATTGGCTTAAACTTCGGTAGACGAATGAATGAAAGGCTACAAGTCTTTAGTAAATGTGACCTGTAACAAACACCAGTTATCGCAATGGACGAGTGAGCTATTCGTCGAAATAAATGAATGAATAGACAAAATACACCTGCTTATATTAAACCGATTGGCAAGCTATTCGTCGAAATAAATGAATGAATAGACAAAATACACCTGCTTATATTAAACCGATTGGCAAGCTATTCGTCGAAATAAATGAATGAATAGACAAAATACACCTGCTTATATTAAACCGATTGGCAAGCTATTCGTCGAAATAAATGAATGAATAGACAAAATACACCTGCTTATATTAAACCGATTGACAAGCTATTCGTCGAAATAAATGAATGAATAGTCAAAATACACCTGCTTATATTAAACCGATTGGCAAGCTATTCGTCGAAATAAATGAATGAATAGACAAAATACACCTGCTTATATTAAACCGATTGGCAAGCTATTCGTCGAAATAAATGAATGAATAGACAAAATACACCTGCTTATATTAAACCGATTGGCAAGCTATTCGTCGAAATAAATGAATGAATAGACAAAATACACCTGCTTATATTAAACCGATTGGCAAGCTATTCGTCGAAATAAATGAATGAATAGACAAAATACACCTGCTTATATTAAACCGATTGACAAGCTATTCGTCGAAATAAATGAATGAATAGTCAAAATACACCTGCTTATATTAAACCGATTGGCAAGCTATTCGTCGAAATAAATGAATGAATAGACAAAATACACCTGCTTATATTAAACCGATTGGCAAGCTATTCGTCGAAATAAATGAATGAATAGACAAAATACACCTGCTTATATTAAACCGATTGGCAAGCTATTCGTCGAAATAAATGAATGAATAGACAAAATACACCTGCTTATATTAAACCGATTGGCAAGCTATTCGTCGAAATAAATGAATGAATAGACAAAATACACCTGCTTATATTAAACCGATTGGCAAGCTATTCGTCGAAATAAATGAATGAATAGACAAAATACACCTGCTTATATTAAACCGATTGACAAGCTATTCGTCGAAATAAATGAATGAATAGTCAAAATACACCTGCTTATATTAAACCGATTGGCAAGCTATTCGTCGAAATAAATGAATGAATGAATAGACAAAATACACCTGCTTATATTAAACCGATTGGCAAGCTATTCGTCGAAATAAATGAATGAATAGACAAAATACACCTGCTTATATTAAACCGATTGGCAAGCTATTCGTCGAAATAAATGAATGAATAGACAAAATACACCTGCTTATATTAAACCGATTGGCAAGCTATTCGTCGAAATAAATGAATGAATAGACAAAATACACCTGCTTATATTAAACCGATTGGCAAGCTATTCGTCGAAATAAATGAATGAATAGACAAAATACACCTGCTTATATTAAACCGATTGACAAGCTATTCGTCGAAATAAATGAATGAATAGTCAAAATACACCTGCTTATATTAAACCGATTGGCAAGCTATTCGTCGAAATAAATGAATGAATAGACAAAATACACCTGCTTATATTAAACCGATTGGCAAGCTATTCGTCGAAATAAATGAATGAATAGACAAAATACACCTGCTTATATTAAACCGATTGGCAAGCTATTCGTCGAAATAAATGAATGAATAGACAAAATACACCTGCTTATATTAAACCGATTGGCAAGCTATTCGTCGAAATAAATGAATGAATAGACAAAATACACCTGCTTATATTAAACCGATTGACAAGCTATTCGTCGAAATAAATGAATGAATAGTCAAAATACACCTGCTTATATTAAACCGATTGGCAAGCTATTCGTCGAAATAAATGAATGAATGAATAGACAAAATACACCTGCTTATATTAAACCGATTGGCAAGCTATTCGTCGAAATAAATGAATGAATAGACAAAATACACCTGCTTATATTAAACCGATTGGCAAGCTATTCGTCGAAATAAATGAATGAATGAATAGACAAAATACACCTGCTTATATTAAACCGATTGGCAAGCTATTCGTCGAAATAAATGAATGAATAGACAAAATACACCTGCTTATATTAAACCGATTGGCAAGCTATTCGTCGAAATAAATGAATGAATGAATAGACAAAATACACCTGCTTATATTAAACCGATTGGCAAACTATTCGTCGAAATAAATGAATGAATAGACAAAATACACCTGCTTATATTAAACCGATTGGCAAGCTATTCGTCGAAATAAATGAATGAATAGACAAAATACACCTGCTTATATTAAACCGATTGGCAAGCTATTCGTCGAAATAAATGAATGAATAGTCAAAATACACCTGCTTATATTAAACCGATTGGCAAGCTATTCGTCGAAATAAATGAATGAATGAATAGACAAAATACACCTGCTTATATTAAACCGATTGGCAAGCTATTCGTCGAAATAAATGAATGAATAGACAAAATACACCTGCTTATATTAAACCGATTGGCAAGCTATTCGTCGAAATAAATGAATGAATAGACAAAATACACCTGCTTATATTAAACCGATTGGCAAGCTATTCGTCGAAATAAATGAATGAATGAATAGACAAAATACACCTGCTTATATTAAACCGATTGGCAAGCTATTCGTCGAAATAAATGAATGAATAGACAAAATACACCTGCTTATATTAAACCGATTGGCAAGCTATTCGTCGAAATAAATGAATGAATAGACAAAATACACCTGCTTATATTAAACCGATTGGCAAGCTATTCGTCGAAATAAATGAATGAATAGACAAAATACACCTGCTTATATTAAACCGATTGGCAAGCTATTCGTCGAAATAAATGAATGAATAGACAAAATACACCTGCTTATATTAAACCGATTGGCAAGCTATTCGTCGAAATAAATGAATGAATAGACAAAATACACCTGCTTATATTAAACCGATTGGCAAGCTATTCGTCGAAATAAATGAATGAATAGACAAAATACACCTGCTTATATTAAACCGATTGACAAGCTATTCGTCGAAATAAATGAATGAATAGTCAAAATACACCTGCTTATATTAAACCGATTGGCAAGCTATTCGTCGAAATAAATGAATGAATGAATAGACAAAATACACCTGCTTATATTAAACCGATTGGCAAGCTATTCGTCGAAATAAATGAATGAATAGACAAAATACACCTGCTTATATTAAACCGATTGGCAAGCTATTCGTCGAAATAAATGAATGAATAGACAAAATACACCTGCTTATATTAAACCGATTGGCAAGCTATTCGTCGAAATAAATGAATGAATAGACAAAATACACCTGCTTATATTAAACCGATTGGCAAGCTATTCGTCGAAATAAATGAATGAATGAATAGACAAAATACACCTGCTTATATTAAACCGATTGGCAAGCTATTCGTCGAAATAAATGAATGAATAGACAAAATACACCTGCTTATATTAAACCGATTGGCAAGCTATTCGTCGAAATAAATGAATGAATAGACAAAATACACCTGCTTATATTAAACCGATTGGCAAGCTATTCGTCGAAATAAATGAATGAATAGACAAAATACACCTGCTTATATTAAACCGATTGGCAAGCTATTCGTCGAAATAAATGAATGAATAGACAAAATACACCTGCTTATATTAAACCGATTGGCAAGCTATTCGTCGAAATAAATGAATGAATAGACAAAATACACCTGCTTATATTAAACCGATTGGCAAGCTATTCGTCGAAATAAATGAATGAATAGACAAAATACACCTGCTTATATTAAACCGATTGGCAAGCTATTCGTCGAAATAAATGAATGAATAGACAAAATACACCTGCTTATATTAAACCGATTGGCAAGCTATTCGTCGAAATAAATGAATGAATAGACAAAATACACCTGCTTATATTAAACCGATTGGCAAGCTATTCGTCGAAATAAATGAATGAATAGACAAAATACACCTGCTTATATTAAACCGATTGGCAAGCTATTCGTCGAAATAAATGAATGAATAGACAAAATACACCTGCTTATATTAAACCGATTGGCAAGCTATTCGTCGAAATAAATGAATGAATAGACAAAATACACCTGCTTATATTAAACCGATTGACAAGCTATTCGTCGAAATAAATGAATGAATAGACAAAATACACCTGCTTATATTAAACCGATTGACAAGCTATTCGTCGAAATAAATGAATGAATAGACAAAATACACCTGCTTATATTAAACCGATTGGCAAGCTATTCGTCGAAATAAATGAATGAATAGACAAAATACACCTGCTTATATTAAACCGATTGGCAAGCTATTCGTCGAAATAAATGAATGAATAGACAAAATACACCTGCTTATATTAAACCGATTGGCAAGCTATTCGTCGAAATAAATGAATGAATAGTCAAAATACACCTGCTTATATTAAACCGATTGGCAAGCTATTCGTCGAAATAAATGAATGAATAGACAAAATACACCTGCTTATATTAAACCGATTGACAAGCTATTCGTCGAAATAAATGAATGAATAGACAAAATACACCTGCTTATATTAAACCGATTGGCAAGCTATTCGTCGAAATAAATGAATGAATAGACAAAATACACCTGCTTATATTAAACCGATTGGCAAGCTATTCGTCGAAATAAATGAATGAATAGACAAAATACACCTGCTTATATTAAACCGATTGGCAAGCTATTCGTCGAAATAAATGAATGAATAGTCAAAATACACCTGCTTATATTAAACCGATTGGCAAGCTATTCGTCGAAATAAATGAATGAATAGACAAAATACACCTGCTTATATTAAACCGATTGGCAAGCTATTCGTCGAAATAAATGAATGAATAGACAAAATACACCTGCTTATATTAAACCGATTGACAAGCTATTCGTCGAAATAAATGAATGAATAGACAAAATACACCTGCTTATATTAAACCGATTGACAAGCTATTCGTCGAAATAAATGAATGAATAGTCAAAATACACCTGCTTATATTAAACCGATTGGCAAGCTATTCGTCGAAATAAATGAATGAATAGACAAAATACACCTGCTTATATTAAACCGATTGGCAAGCTATTCGTCGAAATAAATGAATGAATAGACAAAATACACCTGCTTATATTAAACCGATTGGCAAGCTATTCGTCGAAATAAATGAATGAATAGACAAAATACACCTGCTTATATTAAACCGATTGGCAAGCTATTCGTCGAAATAAATGAATGAATAGACAAAATACACCTGCTTATATTAAACCGATTGACAAGCTATTCGTCGAAATAAATGAATGAATAGTCAAAATACACCTGCTTATATTAAACCGATTGGCAAGCTATTCGTCGAAATAAATGAATGAATGAATAGACAAAATACACCTGCTTATATTAAACCGATTGGCAAGCTATTCGTCGAAATAAATGAATGAATAGACAAAATACACCTGCTTATATTAAACCGATTGGCAAGCTATTCGTCGAAATAAATGAATGAATAGACAAAATACACCTGCTTATATTAAACCGATTGGCAAGCTATTCGTCGAAATAAATGAATGAATAGACAAAATACACCTGCTTATATTAAACCGATTGGCAAGCTATTCGTCGAAATAAATGAATGAATAGACAAAATACACCTGCTTATATTAAACCGATTGGCAAGCTATTCGTCGAAATAAATGAATGAATAGACAAAATACACCTGCTTATATTAAACCGATTGGCAAGCTATTCGTCGAAATAAATGAATGAATAGACAAAATACACCTGCTTATATTAAACCGATTGGCAAGCTATTCGCTGAAATAAATGAATGAATAGACAAAATACACCTGCTTATTAATCATTGATTCGTCAGCAAAATGAATCATTTGCGTAATCGGATGCGGCTCACTTTGTTGTCCTGGATGCATGTCTACAACCGCTTGCTTGAGATAGCCACTTTCCACTTTCCACCACAGACACTGTACATAAGTGGGCGGCACTTCGACTGGTATAGGCGGTTGTTATCACCGGAGGACAGTGAGCGATTCATTGTTAGTATTAGCTCCACTACACTGTTTGTCGGTCTGTCAGGCTTCAGTTTGAAATCGCCTTTTCATTCTAAACGTGCAGAATGAATGGACGTGTTACGTAACGAGGGCCGTGTTTGGGGGGAAAAGTTTAAGTGACACCTAAGGGGTCAGAGGTGGATCCAGAACGGAAGTCGATGAAACCATGTGACTTCCGGACAGGAATTTCTGTCTCTTGGGTTAACAAAACTTCAAGCAGAAAAGACGTATCAGGGTGCTGTCCCCAGGGTGGTTGGGTGTAGCTAGACGAGCTCTCTCTCTCTCTCTCTCTCTCTCTCTCTTTCTCTCTTTCTCTCTCTCTCTTTCTCTCTCTTTCTCTCTCTTTCTCTCTCTTTCTCTCTCTCTCTCTCTTTCTCTCTCTCTCTCTTTCTCTCTCTCTTTCTCTCTCTCTCTTTCTCTCTTTCTCTCTCTCTCTCTCACACGTACACAAGTGAACTTATGTGACTGTCTCTCTTTTTAAATAAACCTTTTATATAAACACCGGTGCCCATTTGGTTTTGTCAGCAGACGAAAAGAACCTGGGTTCACGACGACGACGACGACAACAGGGGTGTATAATGGTTTATACACACCATCGGTAAGTGAAAGTGTTACAGACGCATCTTAAGAATGGCTTCGTTCTTGTTTCTTACATTTGAAGATATCTCCACTAAATGTTTGCTAAAAAAAAAAAGAATAACAATTTTTAAAATCTTCTTAATTCCTTTTTTTTTCAGGCCTGTTCACTCCAATCACAGCGACGCACTGTTACCCGCACTCCAAGTTTTTCTCAGAGTGTGGCTCGCCTCGCAAAAACCGTTACAGGAACGCAAGCAGATGTAAGTGCAACAATCCCCTTCATTTAATCATTTTCTTTTTGCATTCGATATTTTTCCATCGTATTTGACCCCATCTTGACTGATTCTCCAAATTGAATATTTGATCAAACAGAATACGGAAGAAAGGGTGTAAAGTTATGGTGAAGGCTTACATAGATTTTAACCTTAAAAAGTAATGTTTAGCCAAAACAATAACTTTTTCTTTGGGGATTTATTTTATTGTTTATTTGTTTGTTTGTTTTGCTGTGACCCACCCAATTACTCTCTCAAAATATTTGGATTAAATATGCAAGTACATATACCCTCCAACACACACACACACACACATATATATATATAATATCAGTTGGCTTCACCCACGCCCTATTGCATAGCAATTTAATTCCTATTCACTACTTGAAATTATTGAAACGAAACTAATCGCTAAGAAAACGGAGACAAAACTAAT
>OY744538.1:12130684-12138184 GCA_963556195.1 Sepiola atlantica
ATATATCATTATTTATTTATATTAATATTAATGACTATTACGTTCAAACAGCGATTCTCATCAGGTCACAAAAGTTAAGCTATGTTAAGCCTGGTCAGTACTTAGATGGGTGACGACGTGTTAATTTTTTTTTTTTTTTTAACAAAGTTCACCCCAAACAAGGCAAGTTGCCACTGTAGACGTAAGGGGCCACTGAGAATTAGGGTGAAAGTTTTGGGGGGGTCATCCTACTTTGGGAGCTGTGAAGCAAGATGCTTGTTCACATTAGTTTTAAATTTCTGCATGTCAGTACAGTCGAGGAAACAAGGAGCAGGGAGAGAGTTCCAAAGACTGGCAGCATGAGGAAAGAAGCTGTTGGAGCAGAAGGCTCTCCGGCATCTGGGGACCTCCACAGTGAATGGATGGGATTTAGCTGATTGTCGGGTTGGTCGAGTGAATTTACATCGAGAGGGCACCAGAGCAGCAAATAATACCATGTGTCGTAAGTCTGGAAGATGGTAGAAAGTCACTTCATCTCATACTCGTGAGAATGGTATGAATCTATCTCTACTCCCTCTAATATGAGTGAAATAGTAGGATAGGGTAGACTCTCAGGCCTTGGTAGAGCAACTGGTGTAGGAGAAGAAAAACTCCGAAAGAACACTAGTTCTCCACTTATCCCAGCATTGCATTCGGTCATCTTGGATTTCTCCTTAAGAAATGTCGGGTCAAAAGAAGCGCAGTTGGAGATTGGGCAACTCTTGCTTTACTATAAACTCTTCAGCATGTAGATACCCTTATAAAACTTTTATTAGTCTGTCTGGATTTCATCTATTCTTTCTAAACTGCAGTCCTCCTCTCCCCAAGTCTTAGACCCCCTAACCCTAACCCCCAAGTCTTAGACCCCCTAACCCTTACCCTCTCCCCAAGTCTTAGACCCTAACCCTAACCCTCTCCCCAAGTCTTAAATCCCTAACCCTAACCCTCTCCCCAAGTTTAAGACCCCTAACTCTCTCCCCAAGTCTTAAACCCCTAACCCTCTCCCCAAGTCTTAAACCCCTAACCCTCTCCCCAAGTCTTAAACCCCTAACCCTCTCCCCAAGTCTTAAACCCCTAACCCTCTCCCCAAGTCTTAAACCCCTAACCCTCTCCCCAAGTCTTAAACCCCTAACCCTCTCCCCAAGTCTTAAACCCCTAACCCTCTCCCCAAGTCTTAAACCCCTAACCCTCTCCCCAAGTCTTAAACCCCTAACCCTCTCCCCAAGTCTTAAACCCCTAACCCTCTCCCCAAGTCTTAAACCCCTAACCCTCTCCCCAAGTCTTAAACCCCTAACCCTCTCCCCAAGTCTTAAACCCCTAACCCTCTCCCCAAGTCTTAAACCCCTAACCCTCTCCCCAAGTCTTAAACCCCTAACCCTCTCCCCAAGTCTTAAACCCCTAACCCTCTCCCCAAGTCTTAAACCCCTAACCCTCTCCCCAAGTCTTAAACCCCTAACCCTCTCCCCAAGTCTTAAACCCCTAACCCTCTCCCCAAGTCTTAAACCCCTAACCCTAACCCTACCCCATTATTAATCCATAAGATGGTCTCCCGGACATGGTTTGTCGAACAAAGGATTGAAATTGGCAGGGATATCCAGTGTTTTCCAGTTTTATTTACAATTTAAACATAGGTTCCTGAGTTTCATTCGATTCCTATGAGATTACATACCACTGTTAAAATGTTAATATTTTTCCAACAAAAAATATTCTGGGTGAAATAATCAATTATGAATTAACCTCGCTCTCTGTGTGAGAAAATAATCACATTAATTCTCAATGAATAAAAAAAAACATGTTTTTTTTTGTTCAGGTTAGTGAAACGACACAAAGAAATGATAGGAATATCATTTTTAAAACCTGACACAGCAAAAATACTGACTCGTTTTTATGAAAGTTTAGCTAAATTTTGAGACTATAAATGCAGAGACCCTATACATTGCAAAACCCTACACATTTTGAGATCCTATACATGTTGAGACCTTATAAACAGCACATTTTGGGCCAACAAATATTCATGTTGTAGTATCTGTTAAAATTGACCCGAAACTTGGATGCACCAATGAAAAAGAAGCGTTTCATCTAAATTTTGACAAAGGCTCATCCATGTATTTTTAGTTGAAGCTCGGGTCAAATCCTGTCAATCATACTTAAGTAACCTTCTATATTTTATTTTTTAGTCAAATTTAGAGACATCGATACCCGTCCCCAATTTAAGGCCTATATAACAATTTAATCTAAAAGATTTTCTTTAGATTCCATTCCAACTTCTTTGTTCATTATTTTTTGGTTAATTCCATTATTGTTTGAAATGGAAGAAAGATTCTGACACTGAACACTTTTCTGTGAATGTTTTTTTTGGGGGGAGGAGGGTATGGTTGATTGGTGTTATTCAAAATTAAAAATATTGTCATTATTTTACTCAACAAACATAAACAACAAAAATATGTTTAACGAAGAGATTTCCAATGAGAAACAAATTCCAGGGACATAGAAGAACAGATTTCCGGAGATAAAAAAGTGCAACCAAACACAGGAAATACGTCGAAACATACCCCCCAACATGGTCTATCACGTTTAAATTCGAATTAGCATTTTATCTTTGGTCTATCACGTTTAAATTCGAATTACCATTTTCTCTTTGGTCTATCACGTTTAAATTTGAAATCGCATTTTCTCTTTGGTCTATCACGTTTAAATTCGAATTACCATTTTCTCTTTGGTCTATCAGGTTTAAATTTGAAATCGCATTTTCTCTTTGGTCTATCACGTCTAAATTTGAAATCGCATTTTCTCTTTGGTCTATCACGTTTAAATTTGAAATCGTATTTTCTCTTTGGTCTATCACGTTTTAATTTGAAATCGTATTTTCTCTTTGGTCTATCACGTTTAAATTTTAAATCGCATTTTCTCTTTGGTCTATCACGTTTAAATTTTAAATAGCATTTTCTCTTTGGTCTATCACGTTTAAATTTTAAATAGCATTTTCTCTTTGGTCTATCACGTTTAAATTTTAAATCGCCTTTTCTCTTTGGTCTATCACGTTTAAATTTGAAATCGCATTTTCTCTTTGGTCTATCACGTTTAAATTTGAAATCGCATTTTCTCTTTGGTCTATCACGTTTAAATTTGAAATCGCATTTTCTCTTTGGTCTATCACGTTTAAATTTGAAATTGCATTTTCTCTTTGGTCTATCACATTTAAATTTGAAATTGCATTTTCTCTTTGGTCTATCACGTTTAAATTGGAAATAGCATTTTCTCTTTGGTCTATCACGTTTAAATTGGAATTATCATTTTCTCTTTGGTCTATCACGTTTAAATTTGAAATCGCATTTTCATCTACAAACGTTCATAGTAAATGAAATATTGAATGAAACGCATCGTAAGAATATTTGTTCTTTTTTTTATTCAAATTCCTAAACCATATGAATGCCATATTGTTTTAGATTTATTAATTTGATAGAAATAAAATGTCTTTTATCATTTTCTTTCGTTCTCGTTTCCTGCCATTGAACCGATTCCAGCCGGAAATGTAGAAAATATTGATCCCAAAGAAGATAAATCTACAGACACTTCATCGACTTCAAGCCAAAGCACAGTAAGGACAACCCATGCTACGGCTTCTCCAAAACGAAGACCGTCCACTAACAGCCGACCTTCGAGCCTGCACATCCCACCCAATGGCTCGACGACAACAACAACAACAATACCTACGCCTACCATGAGCAGCTCCGTATCACAGGCCAGGTCAGATGCGTCGCAGTATTCGTACGGCTCCAGTTGCTCCTCGCGCCACAGACGATCTCCAAGTTCCTTGTTTGGTGCTAAGGTTGACGTAGCCAGTCATTTGGCCAACAACCCGGCCTATGATAGGTATCTTCGTCTGAAAGACCGACAGCGTAAACTGCAAGCTCTTCAAAAGAATCCGAGTGACGAAATCGGATTCTGGGGAAGTGACAACTCGGACGGATTTTCAGACACTCGATCCGTAACTTCTGGAATTTCAGTTATGCAAGGTAAAAAGTCCAAATTTTCTGATTTTTTTTACTTAATTTGAGATTTAAATTGTTTTTAATGGGTTTTTTCATCCATGAGCATATAAGCAATGTTCCATCTGTGAGCATATAAGCAATGTTCCATCCGTGAGCATATAAGCAATGTTCCATCTGTGAGCATATAAGCAATGTTCCATCTGTGAGCATATAAGCAATGTTCCATCTGTGAGCATATAAGCAATGTTCCATCCGTGAGCATATAAGCAATGTTCCATCTGTGAGCATATAAGCAATGTTCCATCTGTGAGCATATAAGCAATGTTCCATCTGTGAGCATATAAGCAATGTTCCATCCGTGAGCATATAAGCAATGTTCCATCTGTGAGCATATAAGCAATGTTCCATCTGTGAGCATATAAGCAACATTCGATCTGTGAGCATATAAGCAACGTTCCATCCGTGCGCATATAAGCAACGTTCCATCCGTGCGCATATAAGCAACGTTCCATCCGTGCGCATATAAGCAACGTTCCATCCGTGTGCATATAAGCAACGTTCCATCCGTGCGCATATAAGCAATGTTCCATCCGTGCGCATATAAGCAACGTTCCATCCGTGCGCATATAAGCAACGTTCCATCCGTGCGCATATAAGCAACGTTCCATCCGTGCGCATATAAGCAACGTTCCATCCGTGCGCATATAAGCAACGTTCCATCCGTGCGCATATAAGCAACGTTCCATCCGTGCGCATATAAGCAACGTTCCATCCGTGCGCATATAAGCAACGTTCCATCCGTGAGCATATAAGCAATGTCCCATCCGTGAGCATACAAGCAATGTCCCATCCGTGAGAATACAAGCAATGTCCCATCCGTGAGAATACAAGCAATGTCCCATCCGTGACCATACAAGCAATGTCCCATCCGTGACCATACAAGCAATGTTCCATCCGTGACCATACAAGCAATGTCCCATCCACGACCATACAAGCAATGTTCCATCCGTGACCATATAAACAATGTTCTATGTCCATTGTGTAAAAGAATTGATACAGAGATTGGATAAAAAAAAATGTTTTTCCATTTTTAATTCCAACTTCTTCAATTGAATAAATTTGGCAAACATAAAACAAGTATGCTTCAATTGCCATGTAAGGAAACGGGGCATAAATTTACACAGAAGAGGATACAGTGGCCCAACACCTGTCCAATTTTTCCTTGGCGCATTTACTATATCTCCTGGAAGTCCATTCGAAGGTCCAGAGGTTCCGATCAAGAAAGAGGCCTCCTTTCAATTCGATTGAAATCAACAGCAATACAGTTCCTGGTAATGCCCACATATGCATCTTTGAGAAAGGAAGGATGAGAGTAATCCGATGTAAAGGGAAATGAAAAAGGAAAATTCAAGAGATATTTTTTATATATTCATCTACATTTCGTCTTTATTGTGAGACTTCCTCAAGATGATAATTTTAAGAAAAATGTCATGCAAGTACATCGAAATATTGGGTTGACATGATGGGTTGATGAGGAAAAGTAGTAGCAGTGGCTACTAAGAGGTCCGGGTCTGCCACTGACTGACTTTCTCTCAGCCCGGACCTTAGTCCAGCGCTCTTAGTCGCCACGGCTACTACTTTTTCTCATCAACCCATCATGTCAACCCAATATTTCGATGTACTTGCATGCCATTTTTCTTAAAATTATCATCCTGAGGAAGTCTTACAATAAAGACGAAACGTAGATGAATATATAAAAAATCTCTCTTGGTTTTTCCTTTTTGATTTCCCATAGACATCTTTCTGGCACAGGAGTGAATAGTAAGTCCTGCGGGAGATCGTAATGGCCATTGAGGAGATTGTAGACCAAAATGAGATCACCACAAGGAAGAAATGGTTAAGCTTCTGGAGTCGGTTTTTGTAGGGCAGATCCCGTAGTCCCTGCACTATCTGACGAGTAACCAGTCATTGAATTCTCTGTTTGATTATTGTTTGTTTATTACATTCTTCTCCACAAGCTCGCCACAGAGACCCCTCCACGAACTCGCCTGAAGTCACGACGCCCATTCTCGGAGCATGCCCATCAGCTCCTGCTTTCAACACCCGGTGACGTCACAAAATGAATCTTGCTGAAACATTGCTGGACGGAGGAATGGCAGGCAGCAGATAAATCATGGTTGCACAGATTTGTGGAGGACCCGGATAACCTACCAGGCATGGACCTCCCTCGCCGGCAGTGGACAATGCTCAACCACCTCAGGACAGGTGTCGGCCGTTTCGCAGCGACCATGAAAGGATAGGGACTCAGGGACTCGGCTGTCTGCGACTGTGGTCACTCTGAACAGACAGTAGACCACATCATCGAGTCATGCCTTAAATATCGACCACCCAATGGTGAAGCCGGCATAGCTGCGCTAGACAACAAAACATTAGCATGGCTTTTCTCAACCGAGCTGGTGATCTAACAGTGAGATGCTGTGAAGCAAACGAAAGACGAAGAATTACATTCTTGTCAGAAATGGTAGAAATTTTTAACTCTTTTGTACTTTTTGCTGGAGTCTGTGAATGTTCTTTGGGGGTTTGGGATGAATTTGATGAGGCGGTCATAACTAATGTCTTGTTTTGTCACAGATGAAGCTGACCATTGTCTGCGACGACCAGGTGACAAAAATAATGCCAACGATGGAAATCACTGTAAATATTCTGTTTGTTAGCGGTAAAACATTTTCAAATTGTCTTCATATGCAGATAAATCATAAACAGTTGAACGAAAATACTTTTTTAACACGCAGGGAGACCTGGCATTGCCCGGGATTTAATAAGGAACCCTAAGTTTTTTTTCTCCCTTCCTATAATATCATATTAGCTTTTTTATCCTTATTTTAAAAAATATTATTCAATGTTTAGATTGAGGCCCAAGGATGCACTAAGCATTGATTGGGTAAGAGAGGATATAAGTATAGTGATATTAATGAAAACAATTTTCAGTAAATTCATAGTATTTAACCCCCATCGAGGCACATCAGGTGTTTCTTGGAAATAAATAGAAAACCATTGTGTACTCTTGCCCTGAGTTCCTTATTAATATTTCTATTTTTATTTTTTAAATTTCCAAATAAAAAAAATAAAAATATATATATATATATATATATATATTCTGGTACAGAAAAATTAGTACAACATTCGTACCGTCGGTTTCAAGCACGGAAGGTCTTACCCATCCGGCTCTCTTCAGCTTCTGTTGTCATCTGTTTTGGAAATGTGAGGTCACATGACACTCTTGTTGGGACGCGTTATTTGCTCAGTGTGTTGTGTGTGTTTGTTTAAATTTGAATTTAGTGTAATAAGACCGTTGAGATTTAAAATACGAGGGAATTCAAGATTAAAGGGAATAAAAAAAGGGGGGGGGGGTAAAAAATATATGAAAAAATATATATATATATATAAATAAATATAAAAAAACCTATATATATAAAAAAACATCTCAATA
>OY744538.1:12143184-12153184 GCA_963556195.1 Sepiola atlantica
AATCGAAGTTGAAATAGATTTGTCATTCGTACATGTTTATCCCTCTTCTTTCATATATATTTATATATATATATATATATATATATATATATATATATATATAATATTACATTCAAGCTTATATCATTCTATGATTTAACAATTTTGGAACAAAATAACTTTTACACATTTTTCTGTGTTTACTTCTGATTCTTCTAGAAACATGTGTAAAAGTTTTTTGCTCCAAAATTGTCATTAAATCATAAAATGATAGAATCTTGGATTTATTACTTTATTCATTACTAGCGGAACCCGTCACCCGGCGTTGTACAGGAGAAAGTACTTCCTTATTGCATGACGTCGAATAAAAAAGAAACAGACTATTGTTCTTTCCCCCCCTCTACCGTGTTGACAAATGTTTTAAATTAAAAAAAAAAAGCAAAAAGTGGCAGAGTAGAATGGGATCGAACGTTAAAACTGGCGATCATGAAACCTCCCGTATTAACGACTGCGCCACGGTTTCAAGTTAAAAATACATGTGAAAATAGGCCAATTAAGCTAAGCTTGTTTATTGGCATGCGTGTTATGTTAACATTAAGCTTCTGCCGACCAAATGTAATGTTCAACAATGACACGGTTTAGGTCATTTGTTGATGAAGTAAATTGGTTTGGGCAAGGTTTCTATAATATGCATGTTAAAGGTGTATGATTTTGAAAATGTAAATGTATCGGGGTCTACGAGAATCTTAGCGCTTACTGAATTAAATACGAAGTCGATTCGATCAAGAAATTGTAGACGCCATGTTGAATGATTAAATGTTGCAGGAACTGTGTTCATTAATTTCATTCGCTTAATTCCGGAATGAATATAAATGTAGAAGTCATAGGTAGAATTAGAAATAACGTAATCTGATATTCGCAGAAAATCATTGGAGTGAACGGGAGCAGTCATTAAGTCTTTGCGCATTGCTTTATATTATGTAGTAAATTAATATCAGGCAGATAATAAATAAGAACCGGTGTTTTGTGAAAATTAAACTGTGTGTATTAGTTCCCGGTGTCGATGAGTAGATTGACAGTACAGAATTGTTAGGGAGAAAAGTTTTTGCTACCACCTATATGGAGTTGTTTTGGTGGAGAGACGTGGATGGTGGGCCAAATGTAATATTTAGTGTTAGCTAGAAAAAAATGATAACAAATTTACTAAAACACGCTCGAGTGAATAAGTGTAGTATAGTGGTGAGTTTAGTAGCCTGCGATGCATGTGGTTATTTTCCTATACTCCGAGAAGGTACAGGGGAAAATCGTCTCTACTTTATATATTAGATTAGAATAAGCTTTATTGAATATTTTAAATGTTAACTATTGAGCTTCATTTCTGCTTTTAGAAATTGATTGTTATTCGAATCGATCTGAACTATATAAAAAAAAATTATATTATTACTACACTATTTCAGACTAAGTAGTATAGTACAATAGTCTTAAATAGTATAGTTTCGCTTCAGACAGATGCGAAATCTCCATTATAATTAGATTTTTTGTTCAACTCTTATGATGAATCCGCATCCAAAGTCAATTTAAGAAATAAATTGTTTTTGCTTGCTTTCCATACTAATTGCTCAGACGTTGATCTTTTGGTGATAATTCTTGTTTGATGAGATTGCAATAATAGATTCTTCCATTTTCAAATGGTAACACTTCACAAATAACAATATTTTTCAGGCACTGCAGTTCTTTGAGATGAGAAGTCCCACAGATGTGGCCGATAGTAAAGCCATTTTCATTGACCAAAACCTTCATCAAATATTAACAATTAGTTCAATGAGTTTATCACTCGTACATACAAAACTTTGGCAGTGACTGTATTGCGTTTGGCCTACCCAATTAATAATCAGCTTTAAGGTCAACAACTGCAAACAAATAGTAAATCATTTTTTAAAGGCCAACAAGTGCGAGTAAATAGTCAATCAGGTGCTTATGTATCGTAGGGCCCCAAAAATAATTTTTATCTTTAATTTTGAAGAGTTAAATAAGGAGGAGATAACTCAAAGTTTTCAACTACGGTTTATGTTAAAATGGATTTTAGCACTCTGAACTTGCAAGATATTTTTTATTTAACCAGAGATAGGACACTGCACTGGGAACTATTTTCGAACAAATTGCTGAATTTTACCCAGTGTAAAACTTTCATGTGTAATTTTTTTTTTCTTCTTCTTTGATAATTAATTTATTTGAATAAATCATTTTATTTTTCATTGGTGCCGAATACCATTAAACGTTGCGATTGTTTTATTCCTAAATTATTCTTTTACGTATATATTTTTAAAACTTTATTTTTAAGTTAATTACAATAGTAAAATCCATTTCAAGATAAAACGTGGTTGAAAAATTTGAGTTATCTCCCCCTTATTTGACTCTTCAAAATTAAAGATAAACATTTTTTCGGCCCTACGTTACATAAGCATCGTAAATCATTTTTAAATGTCGACAACTGCAAACAAATAGTCAATCATTTTTAAAGGTCAATAACTGCAAACAAATAGGGAATCAGTTTTTAAAGGTCAACACTACAAACAAATAGTAAATCAGTTTTTAAAGGTCAACAACTACAAACAAATAGTCAATTATTTTTTAAAGGTCAATAACTACAAACAAATAGTCAATCAGTTTTTAAAGGTCAACAAGTGCGAGTAAATAGTCAACCATTTTTAACGGTCAACAACTACAAACAAACAGTCAATTATTTTTAAAGGTCAACAACTACAAACAAATAATCAATCAGTTTTTAAAGGTCAACAACTACAGTCAATCATTTTTTAAAGGTCAACAACTGCAAACAAATAGTCAATCAGTTTTTAAAGGTCAACAACTACAAACAAATAGTCCATCATTTTTTAAGGGTCAACAAGTGCGAGTAAATAGTCAACCATTTTTAACGGTCAACAACTGCAAACAAATAGTCAATCAGATTTTAAAGAAATAATCATTATTTTAGATCAGCTGAATTTGTTCTAGTTCCGCTCCCCAAAAAGAAGAGGGGGCGGGGTGCTTAAGCATCCCACCACTATCTATTATTCATTCTTCATCCCTTTATACTGGACTCTCCTTTTGGACTTGATGCCTCTCCTCGTTACCCGCTGCACTTTTCCCTCAGCATGCAATAGCCTTTTTATGGCGTTGAGTTTGAGACCCCTGTTTTAGATGCTGTTATTATGGCTGTATCACATACTAGCTAGAATATCTGTTGCAGGACGAGTTCATAATAACAACAATGGGGTACATTTGGAACTTTTAGGACGTGCACAAGAGAGCAGACCCCAAAAGTAATCAAATCCAAATTGCTACAAAAAAGTGTTTGAAAATAAAGATTATGCAACTGAAGTTATGAATTTAGAAAAGTTTTTATTTTGGGATTTCAGCAAAATTTGCTAAAAATGTTATAATGGATATTGTACGTGTTATGAGCTTATACAAGTAAAATTATGTGCATAAAATTATTTTAAGTTTGTGTAGGGTCTTAAAATGATCCAAATTTGTTTAATGATTAAAATTTAGAGGGTCTTAAAATGATCCAAATTTGTTTAATGATTAAAATTTAGAGGCTCTTAAAATTATTTAAATTTGTTTAATGATTAAAATTTAGAGGCTCTTAAAATGACCCAAATTTGTTCAATGATTAAAATTTAGAGGATCTTAAAATGATTCAAATTTGTTTAATGATTAAAATTTAGAGGATCTTAAAATGATTCAAATTTGTTTAATGATTAAAATTTAGAGGATCTTAAAATGATTCAAATTTGTTTAATGGTTAAAATTTAGAGGGTCTTAAAATTATCTAAATTTACAGAGTCTAAAGATCAAACTTTTAGCAAATTTTGATAATCTATCACATTTTTGTGTGATGTAACAATGTTTCAATTCTCGTTTCTGGCCTGTCATAAACAAATTGTTACTTCCAAATTTTATCTAACACACCAGTTCCAACGCTATCATACAGACAAGTAGACAATTCTTTCTAAACAAACAAATGTGCTCATTTAAATCACAAAAAAAAACCAGAATTATCCAAATTTAATAAAATGTTCAGCATTTAGTTTAAGGTGGTCAATACCAAAACTAAGGAAGCCTCTAGAGTGCTGCTGACTCCATCTCTTCTAACAGGGATTCCCTTAGCCCTGTCCAAACGGATTTGGAAGTAGGAAACGCTGCAACACATTAATTACAAAACAAAAAAGACTAGTTTTAAAAACGAAAAACTTGGAAAAGGGGAGATAACTCCTATTGCAACATCAACACCATAAAAAAGCAGACGACTTTTTCTCCCATCTGAAATAACCAGTTGAAATACCCTTCTACGCCGTATTTTTCAAACCATACTCTTCTTCATGTCAACTTAACTGGAAAAATATGTTTACCTTAAATTGTAATAAAAACAATTCAAATTTATTCGTTTTATCAGTAAATATTTAATTAGAATAGAAAGAAATTAAACATTCTCTTCATTAAATAGGGATTTGAATGACACAAAAAGATTGTGTCATTAAAATCCCTATAACATTTATGGTTAGTATTAACTTTAGGGGAATCCTAAAAAATCCTATTTCAAAACAACTTATCGCATAAAACCATTATATTCAATTTTCTTTTTTTCACAAAAAAAATTTTTTAATTCAACTTTTTTTTTTAATACCTTGGATATTTCTCTACAGTATCTCGAGGCTAATTTCAAAATGGCTCCTTTTGTTTACATTAGTTAGAACAATATTAGGGCATTTTTAACGACAGCTAACAGAACGAAAAAGGGGTATAAAAAACAAATAGGCAACAAATAAATGTTACAAAAGGCAAGATAAGTTACTCTTCTACTAACCTGGATAAGTTTATTTGTGTTTAAACTTATTTTAAAGAGTTTTTTTGTTCAAAACAAACCTGGTGTCCACCTGTTCAGTTAGAACGGAAAACAAAATGGCTGAAATTACAAAGTTTCGATAATCGTTACCAAAAAGAAAATTAAACAAAATACTGTTAGAACATTACATTTTTCCACGATTGGTGACATTTATTGGATGTGTTTCTAACACTATTTTGTTTATTTTTCGATTTTATGTCGATTATCAAAGATCTCCGTACAGGGCTCATGAACAGCCATTTTGTTTTTTGTCCCACTGTTGTATTTTTTTTTTTTTTTAACAGATTAATTTGCGGAAAAATAAAATGATCAATTATAAATTTAATATAGAGATGATAAAGTGTTACGTTTCCACATACTGATGTGTGTATAAACAATTATACTCCTGTCGGGAACCCAGGGTTAGGGTTAGTCTGTTTACAGAATCACTCGGACGCTGATGTTGATTTATAAAAAGGTTTATTAAAAAGAGAGTTACCTGCCCCTTATTTACCTCTCCTACCACTAAAAGACAAAAAAAAACTTTTTTTTCGGCTTTTTTATTACAGAAGCACCAAAAGGTCTATTAAAAAGAGAAGACCAGTTACCGAAAAAGTCAGAGACGAGTTACTTGCATATGCACATTAGAGAGAGAGAGGCGGATAGCTGCCTCGCATTGTGCTCCCCCCCATTGGGTACGGCGCCTTGAACACATCTCCTCTTGCTTGAGGTATCACCAGGAAAGAGACAACAAAATCTCCGTCTCGAAGTCACATGGTTTCGTCGTTCTGGGGTCACCTCTAACCTTTAGGTGTCACCCAGACCTTTCTATTCAAACAACCGTTTTCGTTATGTACCAAAAGCAACCACACATGAAAATATTCTTGGTAATACAGCAATTTCAACATTGCACAATTCAGAGATAAAAAAAAGAGAAATGCTTTAATATATACATAAATACAGATGTCCAGAATCAGACGTAATAACCCACTTGTATTAAACCACCTACTTATCAATAGAAAGGTTCTCAGCACTAGATTCTAGTGTTTAATACTTTCATTTCAGAGTGTCTGAAAAACGTTGTTGAGTTCCAATATAAGCGGTGTGAAGTGGTGTCATTGTACGAAAATATAAGATCGGCAAACAAGAGTTTCAAGTTTTAGCTCAAGGTTGTTTACAGAGGAGAGAGGGGAGCATCGACCAATTGCTATTCTCTCAAAATCTGGTATGAGGAAATAGCAGGGTAGTGACTGGGTCTTTAGTCATTTCTTAACTGATCTTTGAAATTAGTTCTTTATTCTTATTTCTTGACTAATCTGGGAAATATGGAAGTGGAGTGATATAGTGGTTATAGGTACAGCTGTTGACTTGGTGTTCCGGGTTCCAAGTTCTGTCAGGGTTACGTGCATCACTTTCACTGATACCTTTGGAAAATGTATGAATCTATATCTCCTCCCTCCAGCTATGGATTAAATAGTAGGGAATGTTAGTTTGCTTATCACATAAATCCAATGATAGACACACATCCGTTTGTCTCAACCGTCATCTTGGTTTTCCCAGTCAATAATCAACAACAACAAGCAAGGGAGATCTCTCTAAGAAGTTGTCCCAAAGGAACAGAACTCTTTTTTTATCTTAATGCAAAGGGAGCTAACGTTGCAAGGTAGACTAGACTCTAAATCTTTAGTTGTGCAACTTGCCTAAGAGAAGGAAAACTGCTTATCCCGGCATTGTTTCCAGTCATCCTAAGCTTCTCCTTGTCAAATAACTCATGCAATGCTGATTCAGAAAAGAAACGGTTGGAGATTGCGCAACTATTGCGTCATTATATACTCCCCCCCCCTCCCCATGCATGTCAGCTTTACAGAGGTTTCCATTTCTTATTGCACAGAAATGCTGACACAAAAACAAGAGTGTGGGGGGGGGGGAGGGTCACAGATAGTAAATTATTTTACACACCAACCTTATTGGCCTTTTGGCTAGGAGCAAAGTGTAGTATCTGTTCTGATACCACGCTCCATCTTTCTGTCTTCGGTCAATAAAGGAGAAATCCTTCTAGACTGAGATAATTTTCATTTTTGTTCCAATCCAGTGTCCATTTATGGGGAGCTGGATTTTCCCAAAATTAAAAACCGACCTTTGGTCTTACTCTGCTCTCGCGGGGAGGCAAATAAATGGGAACGCCTTATTATAATTGAAATTGCAAAATACTTAAAGCCCATCCAAATAACAATAATTTTAGGGGGGGGGGTGAAGGGCTTATTGTATTGTTTGGTTCAATTTTGAAGAAAAAATGTTTTGTTTTTTTAAATCTTCAGAAATGATTTTTTGCATAATTATAAAATATGCAACAGATTCCAATTGTACCAAAAGTTTTAATGAAACTTTGTTTTTAATAAAAAATAAAAAAATGGTTGAAAAAAAAAAAGAAATATAAATTATCTCCCTTGAGCTTTTCTTGATTTCTTGGTTTGGAGTTGATATTTTGAGGTTCTTTAATTTGCATGTTGACCCCATAGGTCAGATGAGTTTTTTTTTTCATCGCAATTTCATCACAATCATCTCAAACTTCAGAAAACCACATTATTCTAAAATAAAAAAATATCGGATAATATTCCCAAAATCCAGAAATATTGGCATCATACCAACCAAAAAAATATCCGGACACCATCCATCTCATATAAAAAAAAAAACTGTACACTTATTTACATCACAAAATAAACAAACCCACATTATCCCTAAAATCCAGAAAAACATATCCCTAAAATCCAGAAAAACACTATTATCCTAAAATCCAGAAAATAACATCATCCAAAAATCAAAATATCACTGATATCATACCCAAATCTCGTAAAACCATCGACACCATACTCACCATCCATGTGATTTAAAAACTGAACATTTATTTACAACATCCCAATATTCACAAAACTAGATCATCCCCAAATCCAGAAAAGCATATTCTCCCCAAATCCAAATATAACTGACACCATTCAAAATATTCCAAAACAATTTGATACTTTTCCCATCAATACAAAATCCACATCATTCAAAACATTGGGAACTTATTAATTACATGTTAAATCCAAAAATGATTGCCATCTGAAAATTCATAAATATTAACACCATCTTAAAATGCTGACACCATAGGCGCCATTCTGAAATCTGGACGCCATTCATTCAAATACAAAAAGCAGACATCAAATCCAATCATAATTTTCAACATTCTAAAATCTAAAAATTTTGAAAAAGAAAAAAATTCAATAAATTTGTTATAATATCTTTCAATTTTTTTTAATGTAATTTTATAAACATCTGAACATAACAAGTTACAACAGGCCAGCGACCAACAAATTACAAAATAGGTTTTAGCTTCACCTTGAGATAACCCTGAGAGTCGATTTGATTAACAAACCTTCAATTCTACATTTAAGTGAGCATTTTAAAATTCGAACTTCGAATCAGTTTAAATTATATTTCATAGATTTTAATTTAATTTGATTAACAATATTAAGTATAAATCTGTTAATATTTTCAAGAATGAAATTCGCCCGAAAGTTTAAATAAAACTTAACTAAATTTGGATAAAACAAAAAAAAATTCCATTATTTTAATCTTCATTTTTTCATGAATGACTTTTTAAAAATTATTTTTTGCTCGTTTTTCTTTAGTTTATTGTTGATATTTGAAAAGAACATTTTTTTTTTTCATTATCAAAAATAATTCTTTGCAACCTTTTTTTTTTTGTTTATGGCATTTTTTTAAATTCTGTTCCTTTTGTTTTCATGAAATTCCTTCCTTTATTGTTTTTTTTTTTCATAAATCTAATTTGATATTTGACATGATTTTTTTTTAATTTACTTTAAAATTAATTCCCCTTTGGTATAAATTTGATAATTAGTATTTAATCCATTAAATCATTCTAAGTTTTGTAACTGAAAATCTTCATTTTTTTTTAATTTAATTATTTTAATAATGAATATAATTTTTCTTTTTAAAGAATCGCAGTTTCATTTAATTGTACTTTTATTCTAGAATTTTATTTTGAATCAAATTTTCAAAAGTATTTTTTCTTTTTCTGAATATGATTCTAGATAAAAAAAATTCTAAAATAATCAAATGTTATGACTGAAATTTTATCAAAAATTTGATCCTGTAACTTTCATTGTAATAACTTCAAGAATTTCAAATTGATGATAGCCATTTTTGTTTTACTTCATCTGCAATTAAATTATTTATGAAAATCAGAATTTTATAGTTGCAGACGGCCTAAAATAACCTATAACTTTTCGTCTGAACAGCAACCTTGTCTAATAATATATCAGCAGTGGCAAATGTTAGGTCGAATATAAAATATAAATTTAAATACAGACGCCCATAAATGCATTAGATAAAAATAAAATTAGTGTTAAGAAAAAGCCAGCAGCAGCAGAAGAAGGAAAGAAGAGAAAAACAGGGCAAAAATGAACGAGTGAAAAAGACGAGGACAGGACTTTGAGAGTGTATGTACTCTCATATAAGGTTTTCTTTGTTTTAAATTAACCATTCACCCATCCCCCAAATATCTTTTTAGATTTTTATTAAAGACTAGAATCTTCAATCTTTTCTCTAAACATTGAAAATGCCTACTTCTTTCCTCCCATAAGCTCTCTAAATTCAGCTAAACATGTTGGAGATTAAAGCCTCATCCCCCCTCCCCGCACTCTAACGTTTTGCCAAAGACATGTGAAATCTTAAAGTCCATTTTCCTCATCCCCAAATCTGGATCCATCAAGTCAAAATTCTTTCCACACCTCCCTGCGAAAACTAAACACTTCTGATACTGAAATATTCTTGGTTAAAATGCACCCCATTGTTTGAGCTTCAAAAGTGCCGGGAGTTTGAATTAGTTTTACCCAATGAGCTATATAGAAACAAATATCGATTAACCCAGTTTTAATATAATAATAGTTAATAATTAAAAATGTCTGATTTTCATAAATGCTTGTAAGAATGGCTTCAGGCCTGTTGGTTACTGAAAAAAAAAAATCAGCAA
Organism: Sepiola atlantica; assembly: GCA_963556195.1. Lineage (NCBI taxonomy): Eukaryota > Metazoa > Mollusca > Cephalopoda > Sepiida > Sepiolidae > Sepiola > Sepiola atlantica. Next base: position 12,153,087 of record OY744538.1, read on the forward strand.
TTTTTTTTTTAATCAAATATTTCTATCTATCTGTTTATCTTTCTCTCCCACCACCACTTCGATTGATTTTTTTGTTCTTCTTTCCCTCAATTTTAGGG
>OY744538.1:12158184-12235684 GCA_963556195.1 Sepiola atlantica
TTCTCAGAAATCAAGGGACCCCTTCCTGGGGGCTAACACTTGATCTCTATATGAGATACATTGATATCGGAATGTTCCATTAAAGTTCTTCCTTACCTCACAAACGTTGAGTTAGTAAATTAATTTTCCTCTCCCTAATTGACCAGTTAACTATGTTATAATATATCATTCTTGTGGTTTCTTTGTTTTACCGGATTCCAGAACAAGAATTAATCTGGTCTGGTGGAGTATCCACCTAAGTGCTGTTACTTGAGGTAACATTACTTGAAGAAGGTGCACCATTCATCGTATGAGCAAGTGTACAGCCGTGATGAGGGATCTTATTTTGGGGCTTTGAATACTATGTTTATTTTTAATATTTGGTCAGGGTTTACTTATAGGGAGAAGTATCCTCATGTGTTGTACAGAGAGACCGGACACTCGGGATTGTGTGTAGTATGTAATTAAAACTTTCCTATATATATATATATATATATATATATATATATATATATATATATGTGTGTGTGTGTGTTTGCATAAGAAGCACTGTGTACAAATGAAGGAAGAAGGAAATACAGTTCAATTCTCTACCCCTTTTCTCTCTTTCTCTCTCTCTCTCTCTTTCTCTCTCTCTCTCTTCCTCTCTCTCTTTCTCTCTCTCTCTCTTCCTCTCTCTCTTTCTCTCTTTCTCTTTTCTCTCTTTCTCCTTCTCTCTCTCCTATCTTTCTCCTTCTCTCTCTTTCTCTCTCTTTCCTTCTCTTTTCCTCTCTCTCTCTCTCCGACTTTACTTGTTCGTCGCAATTATACAGGGTGATTCATAAGTCACTTAGCTATTTATTTTTGAAATTCTAAAGTAAAAAAAATACGGTAGTACAAAACAGAAAGTTTATTCAACAAATTCATTTATGGAAGTTTAAAATTACAGCAAATTTTCAAAATGTCCACCTTCGTTCTGCATGCATAGCTCCATTCTTTTTTGCAAGGAATTTACGACTCTTTGTAACATATTTGATTGATTATGAAATAAATATATATAGAAACAAATATATAAACGAACAAATTTAAAATAACAAATAGCAGTAATTAGAGAGTAAGATAACAATTATCAAAAGTTCATAGTATGTTTGTGCTTCATATGGTAATCATTTGAAATAGCTAAGTGAAGTGACTTATGAATCACCCTGTATATGATTGCTTGGTTATTATTTTATTTAATGCTAACCCAGTTACGAATTTAACATATATAAGAAAAATAGAGTATAAGCCACATGACACCTTCCACTAATCCTCTCTTAAGGCTGTCTACAATCTACCTGCCCAGTGTGACATCAAACAATCCCACAATGCCCTCTAGTAACTGCCAACTCCTAATAGATCTAAACAAACTAAATTCTCTGTTGTTACTTCGAAAGGCTGCCATCTGTCACCACCTGCTTCCTAAGACTCCATTTTGTTTTGTATTTAAATCAATAAAAATCCTGTTCAATCTTCAACTCAAAAATTTTTTTTTTTTTTTTTCCCTCTTTGGTTTCGTTTCATTGTTTTGTTTTACTGCATATCAACCCTTTTCGGGTTATTTAATGCCGAATCCGATCATTTTGGGTAAAATTTTTATGTTTCAAGTTCTTTATATCTTCAAATATTTATTTATGATGTTTCGTTTGGTTGTTTTGTTTTACGGCATATCAACCCTTTTCGGTTATTTAATGCCAAATCCAGTCATTTTGTTAAATGTTTTTATGCTTAAAGTTCTTTATATCTTCAAATACTTATTTATGGTGTTTTGTTTGATGTTTTTGTAGAGAAAAATTGTTGTTTTTGTTTTTGGCTTTGCAGAACATAATTGAGTTTTGTAAAAGGAAAGGAAAAATACAATAACATCAATGTTTGGTGGATTTTGGGCCAGGAAGTCGGTATTTTCAGACAGTCTGATCTGGTAGCACCAGGTTTTTCCCCTCTAATTTAGCCTTCACATACTTATTTTTACTTATGCATTTTTTTTTTTTCAAAATTAATTTTTTTTTTTTTTTAAACTTTTATTCACCCCAAACAAAACATATTGCCACTGAAGCATCAGGGGCTACTGTGATAAGGGACAGATTTATAAGGGGTCAACCTTAATTGGGAATTGAGATGTATTTCACATTACATTTAGATTTTTGCATGTTGGTACGATCAGGGAAAGAGGGAGCAGGGAGGGGATTCCAAAGGCAAGCGGCCCGAGGAAAGAATCTATCAGTGAAGAGGTGGGATTTTGCTGCTAGTCAGGTGGGTCGAGGGTACAAGTGCAGTAAGTTCATCAAAGCACATGACGTGAAAATACTTGTAAAACCAGCACAAGGATGCAACACTGTGGCGATGCGATGAAGGTTGGAACTTGGCAGACAGTACAGGGTCTGTTATGTTAGAAATTCTTTTTTGCACCCTCTCCAAGAAGGAGAGGCTGATGGTTGGTGCACCAGCCCAAATGTGGCAACAATACTCCATGCACGGGCGAGTGGTCGCTTTATAGAGATATAGGATACTGTCAGATGTGAGAAGTTTTCTAGCCCGGTAAAGGGAGCCTACCTTCTTTGCGGCAGACTTGGCAGCATCTACTATGTGTTTATTCAACTTCATTTTGTCTGAGAATGTCAGGCCGAGGAGCTTAAACGTTGGACTCTCAGGAAAGGTGCTATCGGCTATGACAATACTTCATTAGATATACAGCTATTGACACACTAAAGTTAAGCAACGTCACGCCTGGTCAGTACTAAATGGGTGACCATTTGGGAATACCAGTTGCCATATATAACAAAATTCTCAGTGTTTCTGATGTTTCACTATGACATGTATAAAAAAAAAAATAGCGAAAGAAATTTATAAACTTTGTTATGTACTTACGTGGTAGCTGAAAAGAAGATTGTACACGAAAAATGACGCAAATTCATCCAGTATTAAATTAAAAATAAAAAAAACGATTTTATCTATCGGTCGCCATTTTGTATTTTTCAATCGCCTGTTTTATTTCAAATGTTTTCCCCGTTAATTATTACTGATTGCTAGCGTTTTAACATTCGCCAGCAGTTTCAGCACAAAAATACAAAGTTTTCGCTTGGCATCTTCCAGCGATTTACATAACCTGCCGACTATAACGCGGTCCGTAAACTGCATAAGTACCTTAATTTTTTTTACATATGAATTACGATTATCATTCTTATGGCCTAAAGAAGAAAAAAAACATCGACTGTTGACTTTTTATCTAGAGTGGAAGATTTCTTTCCTTCTTGCTCCCCCCCCCTCCCCCTCACCACTTGAAATAGTTTCATCTGGAGGTTAGAAAAAGGCACGTTTTTTACTCGCTAGCTTTTGTGTGACGGGACGGATATATATTTATAAATATAAAAATGTACAAATAAATACACATTGGTCTTTATTATAGAGTAATGGGTATTCTTTTTCGTTTCTGTAATCATTTAAATAATTTCTGAGCGAAGTGCAACAGATGTCTCTTCCCTAGAAGATCTTTCCTAAGATCTCAATCTCTGTGGAAATCTTTCCACACCGTTTCAGGACATGTGACTTTAAGGCTTTATTGTCTGGTCGTGTTGGCTACAGTAACAAATTTATTTGTTCCACACCGAGATCCTTTGACAGACAGCGACCCCGACCCACCCCACTTTCAACCAGAAACTGGATACATCCGATCTTCACTCAGCCTACTGCCGAAAACTGACAGCATCCCTTTTTTCCCCAGCCCACCCTCGCCACTGCCACCTAGAAAGCTAACAAGTAACTGTCGTGGCGTCATTGGTCTTTGGAGCTCAATGTATCAGCCGGTATTTTTATTGTTACTCAATTCAATTTCTTAGTTAATCTTTCCTGATGGTCCCCCCCCCCAGCTGTGGGGGAGGGGGCAGTCTATAGTATCACACTTTATTATATATAGGGTGGGCAAAAATAAGGGTCCTATTTTTAAAAATTCATAACTTTTTTATTTATTGATTTTTAAAATTTTTTTTTTTAGAATAAGTAAAGGACCCCTTCCGAAGCAAGCATGAGCCGTATTAGCCCTAAGGAACGTACCCTCATTTAGAAAACATTATTTTTGCTTAAAAAACTCAAAACAGTGTAAAAAACAATACTTTAGTTTTTGTAAGTTTTAAGATGTGTTTTTCGGCTAAAATTTGTTTTGTTTATTTCAAAAAATCTCGGAAGGGTCAGTCTACACACACATAAAGTTTGGTGAGTTTAACTTTTATTTTGTGGAAGTTATTCAAATTCAAGTTATTCAAATTTAAAGATAGGACCCTTATTTTGGCCCACCCTGTAGATAAAATAGAAAATAAGTTAGCAATGAAAAAAAATGATGACTCATACACTAATGAAGAGGAAATGATAATACCGTGTAATTTACACGGGTTCATCTTGTGTAAATAAGAGATCATGACTTAATTCCGTTTATTTTTAAACACAACCGCTTTCATTTTATCAAGCAGAAAAAAATACTTTTAACACTGACGATTGTCTCTATAATGTCATCGATAACGAAGCCATAGTTTTATTTCTTTCATCTGATAATTACGGGAATGGACACAACAAGAGGAAAGAAATCTATAATGTTTGCTAAAGAGGAAAAGAAACGTTTTGCCGTCGCCATCTGCTGTAAAATAAGGTCATTTGAAAGTAAATAGATTTTTTTTTTTATATAAACTTCTTTTCTTTTTTTTTCTTCTGAAAAGAAGAGTTCTACTTTTATGGGAAGTAACCAATAGTCTGGAATATGCATGCATTATCAAGCCACCTCACTTTCCAATAATATGGATAATATTGGCCATTCAATTCTTCTTCTACAACTGAAGGATCTTTAACAGTGGGTCGTGAAAAAAAGTCTAATAGAAAAACTGAGGCACAAGTTTTTATTTTCTTATCTGAAAAAAAAAAAAAATGGTTATGCACACAAAGTGTTTTTTTTTTGTGTGGTTACTAAAACTTCAGTTTGATTAGTTTGGTCCAACTTTAATTCTATGAAATGAAGAAAATTAAACCGTATATATTCGTAAGTTTTTTTGTTTTTTTTTAAATATATATATATTTTTAAGCAAACTTGTTTTGTTTAATTATTTTTAAGTTTTGTTGAAAATGGTTCCAGATTCACCCCCCAAAAATATTTCTGCTTCAGATATGCATGGGAACAGTTTTTTTGTTGTTTTTTTTTTACACAGAAAATTTATTATCGAAAATAAGAACAATTTCTTGTTTTTATGGAAATCACTCCAGACCAGGCATGAAGCCACTTGATGTAAGGAGCTAAAAATATATATATACTACTTCAAGGTAAAAAAAAAAAACTAGCCAAATATTAATGTTAGATGTATAGATTCCGACCCAGAAAACAGCAATTCTTTCTTCTTTGTCAGAAACATCGCTTATGGAATGTGAGGACTAAAGGACAAAATAAGGGAAGTGAGAGTTACGAGGCTACCGAAAGTAAATCCAAGGTCCACTTCCTACTCTCCTTATGAATAAAAAATTTTTTTAAATAACAATTAAAAACGGCCCTTGGTTTGGAGAAAAGGGTTGTTATTTTTTTCTTTGGTCTTTCATAAAATGAGTATTCCCTCAGTATTTGGCAGCAAGGATGGTGTATGAGTTTCCCCAGACAATATCCCCTTTCCCTTCCTTATGTGATGTTTTTAACTAGTCCTTAGCCAAAATATCCCGTTTACAGACATTTGGTGGGAGGGGGGGGGGGATTTCAAAAAGGATAGCAAACTGAACTCCATCTAAAAATTGAACAAGTCGATTTTTAAATTTAAAAAAATATATCTGATACTTTGATGCTTAATCGATAATTTTCTAGGAAATAAAATTTAAAAAAACAAATCAATAAAAAAAAACATTTAGAGGTGAAGAAATGTGTCGTAAATATCTGCGCAAAGTTTAAAAACGGTAAATGTCGGAAGAATACTGTTTCATTGGTTTGTATCAAAAAAAAAAACTAATGGAGTCTGGCTTTTCTTTTTATCAAGGAATACAATGGACCAGAGTTCATTTGTCGCGGTCGGAAACCATTGGTTAAACTGAATATGCCTTTAAGTGGAGAGGTAAGTAATAATTAGTTTTAAATTTTGATTGATTTTTTTTTTTTTTTACTTTTAAATCTTTTTTCGAAAAATGAGTTCAGTGTAAATTATTTACTTGAGTTATGTTTGTAAAAAAATTTTTTATATTTAACACACACACACATGCAATTCCTACAGCTACATATCTAGAAAACGGAGCTGTTAAACCTGACATAATGATATGAGACAGAGAGGAGAAAGTAGCAACCCTAGTTGAAGTCAGTGTATCTAATGATGCTGGCTTAAACAAAGCCGAGGGTGAAAAGATAACGAAATACCAAGGTCTTATGTACGACATGAAAAGAAACTGGAATCTCAGGAAAATCTCCATCATTCCAGTTATTATAGGAGCAACCGGACTTATGAAAAAGAATTTCAAAAACTACCTGGCAAATATACCCGGTGAACCAAGTGCAAGAGAGATACAAACAATTGAACTTAAAGGGATGGTAAAAATCTTTAAAAGATCTCTAGGTTGGAGTGTCTGAAATAGTGGGTGAATGTCTGGCATCCAGTAGGATGCCCCATCCCCAACAAATAGTTGAGCACTTTAGTGGGATTCTCTTCTACTAATCTTACACATACACACAAACACACATACATATATATATATATATATATATATATATATATATATATATATATATATATATATGTATGTATTTATATTTTAAAAAATTTATATTCAAATATAAATTTTTGAACATAAAGCCATTGTAATAGCTCAATAGTGTAAGGCTTGAGCTCTGTTGTATACAATACTTTTTTTATTATTTAATTTTAAACCATATCCGATGTTATGAAGGACTGATTCGCATCAGTTCGCAAAACTTGTCTTTTTATTTAGCATACAATTGTTTCGGTCTACACGAAGATATACGTAAAATGCTCCTGTGCATTTATTTCTTGGTGTGGCTATCTTCAGTGCTAATTATATAAAACAAAGTATAAACAATGAAAAAACCAAAACCTAAAATTACATTCAGTACTCATTATTAGCATCGTATCCTTTTTTTTTTTACCCCAAATAAAACTATGATCTCAATGCGTCTTAGTCGAAACATATAAATATTATAACATTTTGGAATCTTTTAGCTGAGGATTGATTGTTTGGATTATTTGGACTTATGCTTTTCGCTGTTTGTATTTTAATCATTCATCATCAGCTTAAATATTTACTTAAATATTCCTAAATTAAGATATATATTTTCACTAACCGTCTTTTGTTGTTTCGTCCAATTATTTCCTTTTTCTTCGGGTTTTTAGCCACCATTTTTTTCCTTATTTTATATTCCCTTTCTCACATTATACTTTTTATATCCGCAAATTAGGTGACTTGCAGTGACTTCCAATTTTTTCGAATAAAGCTTTAACACCATACAAAATTTTACTGGAGTTTCAGGGGACATTCAATTGTCAGGAGGATATTAATAAAATCCTTAAGGTCTTCATACATTTAAATACAAATGTATAAAGAAGACTGTAGGAATGTTATTAATACACTTCTGACAATTGGACATCCTGTGAAACTGCAGTAAAGTGTTAATATAAGCCACATTTATAACTTTTTGTCATAATATACACTTATATTATGTTTCGGACATAGACATGTGGCATAACAGGTAAGGCGATTGTGTTAACAATCAGTTCTAAGTGACCGTCTTCTGGAGGTTGAAGGTTCAATCCTTTTTTTTTTAACATAACAAAGTTCACCCCAAACAAGGCAGGCCGCAACTGTAGACGTAAGGGGATACTGAGAAGAAAAAAAGGGAGAAGGTGGGGGGGGGGGGTTGACCTAAATTGGGATCTGCGCAGCGAGATGTCTGTTTACATTAGTTTTAAATTTCTGCATGTCAGTACTGTCGGGGAAACAGGGGGCAGGGAGGGAGTTCCAGAGGCCAGCAGCACGAGGAAAGAAGCTATTTGAGTAGAAAGCTCTCCGGCATCTGGGGACCTCCACAGTGAATGGATGGGATTTAGTTGATTGTCGAGTTGGTCTAGTGAATTTACGTCGAGGGGGGGCACCAGAGTAGCCAATTCACCGGAGCATAAGAATAACATAAAAATTAATATTTCTACCTAATCATGGCTGACGGAATGCGAACAATCTCATTTTTCACAACGTTTCGGCCGATGTAACCTTCGACCTTCATCGGGTGCATCGAACTGAACCGTTTATTTAATGCACGTAGGTAGATAGATCTCGTTCTGTAACAGCCATGACCAGGTAGAAATGTTAATTATTATATAATTCTTAGTTATTATTGCCCGTAGCAAGGATTGAACCTTCAACCCCCCAGTTCACTTAGAAATGAGTATTAATCAACACCTTTAACCGTTGTGCCAAAGGTTGATAGGTCGGTCATTTCTTTAGATAATAATTAAGAATAAAATAAAAATTAACACTTTTATGCGGTTATGGCTGGCAGAACGAGAACAATCTACCGCCATGGATTAAATAAAAAGTCCAGTTCAAAATTCTGTATAGATTCCCGAGTTTGACATAAAGCGCCTTGAGTTCGAAAAGATGCACCTGATGATGATCGGAACGTAAAAATAAGAACCAAAATGAAAATAGTGGTCCGAATAATACAAATAAGAATTTTGTTTTTTAATTTTTGTTGTTTTTTTTATATGTACTTATCAGCTCCTATATATACCCATTCCAAAACTTTTCCAAATATCACGCACCTTTCAAATTTACATAATTAATTTGTTTTAAAGCTTCTAATAAATTAATATTCGCAAATATACACTCATGATTGTTTTTTTCAGATTTCCAGATGTATTTAAAATATTTTCCTCAATAATAATCTTAATAAAAATTATAAATAGAATTAATTAAAGACATTGTTTGTTTTTTTCAATTCTATATAATTGAGTTATGTAATTAAATTAGATTCTAATGGAATATAATGGAACAGCCAGCGCCCATTCTAACATTTGATTACCCACCCTCTGATTATCTGAACGCACAGAAAGTTCTATTTCAAGAGAGAGAGAGCAATTAAATAAAACAACTAGCAAAAATATGCAGCCGGAGGGAGTATATTTTTGCTAGTACAAATTTTTTTAAATTTAATTTTTTGCCCCTTTTTTTTGTTTTTTGTTTTTCTAGAGCTTGAAAAATACAGCCAATGCTCGTCGAGTGATCATCGTTTTGTTGAATGGTCAGAAACTTGAGGCGATGTGTGATCCGTCCACAACAGGCAAACAGTTGTTTCAAACGCTCGTCTCCCACACGGGCCTTCAGGAGATCCAATCGTATTTTGGTCTTACTTACATGCACGGTAATCATTCAGATTCTTGCCTTTTCCTTTTTTTTCTGTTTTAAAATCGATGGATATTACCAATCGGTAAATATTGATATTTGAGGGGGGGGGGGGTAAAGAAAAAAAAAAGGATGCTTATCCAGAGCTACGGAGACATTCTGAAAAAAAAAACAAAAAAAAATCTGAGGAGTATCTGTTTGATGTACGTACCTGTCACGGGCTGAATATATCCTGTACCAAAAAAATCACGTAAATTAATAAAGTAGTTTTTATTTTATTAAAGAAAATTAAATTTTACCAATGAACGGGTAATGTTGATATATCAGCAGCATTTTTGGTTATATTCAAGGGAGCTATGGGAGATAACACCCAAAATTCAAGACTTTATTTCTCTATTTCGCAAAAGTTTGTATTATCTCCCTTGAATATAACCAAAAATGCTGCTGATATGTCAACATTACCTGTTTATCAGTAAAATTTACTTTTCTTTTATAAAATAAAAACTACTTGTTTGATGTACATGATTTTTGGATATATTCAGCCCGTGACAGGTACGTACATCAAACAGATATTCCTCAGTTTTTTTTTGTTTTTTTCGAATGTCTCCATAGTACTGGATAAGCCCCGAAAAAAAACTTTTATCTTTAAGATAAATGTTGTCTTTATTGTACATACTAAAATTGTTATGTTTTGCGATGGCTTTTGAACTATCAAAAACACGCCAACTCTCCAAGATGACAGGGATCGAAAGTAAGCTGTTAGACGTTCAAAAGTGACATGCATGGGAATCTGTGGCCAGAACATGGAAGCAGAAGGAAGCACATGATCAAAGAGCATGCTGGGAGATGTGTTAACTAGGATGAGAAAGATTCTGTTTGCAAGCAGAGAGATACGGGTGTGCGTGTAACGTAATCATAAAATGCACCAGTAGTCCATCCTTGTCCATCTCTCTGCCTGAACAATGTACCTAAGGTATAACGACCTATGAATTTTGGGTACAAATGCTTTCATACCAATTATTTGTAATTTAATAACCAGCATTAAATACCCTAAAAGGGGTTAATATACCATAAACCAAACCTTGTGTACGCCCAAAGTCCAAGTTTTGTCTGCGGACTAAATCAGTGAAAATATTAAGAAAACATAACTCTTTTGGGAGAAGTGCAAATTTTATTTTATTTTCTCCTGGTGATGGAAATCAAACATTGAAATTGTTATGAAGTAAGCTGATACACCTATTTCAGGAATAAATGGACTTACCCAGACACAATAAATACAGTAACATCTAAGTGTGGCAGTTATGGCCCCAAGCACATGATGCTTACTCCTGTAACATACTTGTCTTCATACACCTTTGTTCATTATACCACTGTGTTTGGCTTCATTATTATTGTAAATAATACAAGATGGCCGCCTGTTTCTTGTTTGGGGTTTAAACGCTTAATGATGTAATATGGGCAAAAAAAATTTTTAATACTTAAGATGCCCCTGTAGGTATGTGCCCTAATTTACAAGAACAACGTAAGGACATCTTGTTTAGGATGATGAAAAGTAAAAAAAAATTTGATCAAAATCAATTACATGATTTTGATTCTAGAAAATGTCTAAAATTTATTGCTTTAGCTAAAGGGGTCTTAAGAGGTCGAAATTCAGGAAATCTTGCTTAATTGGGGTCTAATGACTATGGATCAAATTTAATGCGAGTCTGAAATATTTGAATTTAACCTCTTAAAACCTTTAAAATAATCCAAATTAACTGAAATTTGCAAATTATCTATTAATTGATAAACAATCCCTATTGTTAAAATTTCACAAAAATCGGAGGTATTCGAATTTTCGCAAAGGCTCCTCTTTGCACCCTTTGCATAAAACATCTAAGCGTCAAGGACAGTGAATTGTGGCAGTTATGGCACCAAGCTCATGAGTCATTACGCAAACTTCTGTAACATATTTCTCTTCTTAATACACTTTTGTTAATTATACCACTATGTTTGTCTTCATTATGACCGGCCTGCAAGGCCACAACAGAAATACATTTTATTTTTCCTTTACGTGAATCTAATTTTCACTCGTATTAAAAACCAAATCGATTTTCTAAACATGTTTTTTTTTTTTATGCTGAAATGTTTAGCCCTTTTTGTTTTCTTCTCTTCTAGATGGAGAGCATTTCTTCCTGGACCAAGACGCCAAACTGCATAAAGTGGCCCCCGATGGATGGAGAGAAGGGGGCAAAGGGCAAGCAGCCATCACATTCATCTTGTTCTTTAGAATCAAATACTATGGAAACACAGTCCTTGATGCAAAGTGAGGCTCTAAGATTTTTCAAGACGACGCCATTTTAGAAATTAAAAGAATTGGGTTAATAAAAACTGCGGCTTGAAAATGGATCCAAGTACTAAATAATAGCCGGTCTTTTACCGGACAGTGGGACACGCATCGTGACCAATAGAGTAACACACAATGCAAGAAAGCGACGGACAATGCACTGAACCACGAGTGTAGAGGAATTAACACAAATTAAATAAATTAACAACGTAATTCATACAAATTGCTTGAGACCCCACCCTTTCTTCTTCTCTGCACCCTCTCTCACATAGACGTGATATTGCTAGTCTCAGTCTTTTCTATAAATACTATTATGGCATGTGTTCTTCAGAATTGTGTGATCTATTCCCTGCTTCTTTTGTTCCAGCTCGTTTGACTCGTTGGTCTAGTGGCCTCCATCAATTCGCTGTTTTGATACCTCATTGTAATACAACTTTCTATTCCAGTAGTTTCTTTCCAAGAACTGCAGGCTTGTAGAACTCTTCCTGCTGACTGTTTTCCTCCTACATATAGCCTTGGTCTTTTCAAAACTAAGGTCAATAGGCATATCCTGTCTTTGTAATAATCATCGTTCGTTCTTGTTAGCTCCTTACATCAAGTGTCTCCATGCCTTGCCTGGGACGATTTCCATAAAAAAAAAAATGAATTATATACTTGTTATTTACCAAAACATCAGAAAGTACAGAGGCTTTTAAAGTTTGTGAGTCCAGAAATGTTTCAGTTGAACTATTTTCAGCAGGTATTTAGCTATTAGTGTATGTGTATTTTCTCCCACGAGTTGTTTTAAGTGGTGCTTATTTTTTTATTTTTTATTTTTTACTTAAGTTCACCCCAAACAAGGCACAATGCCACTGAGACGTAGGGGACTAATGTGAATTAAGAAATGTTTCAGTTGAACTATTTTCAGCAGGTATTAAGCTCTTGCTGATATGTGAACGTGAACAGTTTAGTGTATGTGTATTTTCTCCCACGAGTTGTTTTAAGTGGTGCTTATTTTTTTTATTTTTTTTTTTTTTACTTAAGTTCACCCCAAACAAGGCACAATGCCACTGAGACGTTGGGGACTAATGTGAATTAAAGGAATCTTATATGGGGAGTTTTTCAGCGAGACACTTCACATTACATTTAAATGTCGGTATGTTAGTATGGTCAGCGAAACAGGAAGCAGGAAAGAAGCTATTAGAGTAGAAAGCTCTCCGGCATTTGGCGACCTCAACAGTGAAGGGGTGGGATTTTGCTGACTGATGGGGTTGATCGAGGGTATTTACTTAGAGGGGGAACCAGTGCAGCACAATCGTTGAAGCACATTCGATTAAAGTGCTTGTAAAACAAGCACAGGGATGCAACATTGTGGTGATGGGACAGGGGCTGGAGCATGCTTGATAGTGAGGAGCCTATTAGATTAGAGACTCTTTTTTGGACCCTGTCCAAGAGAGAAAGGCTAGCGTTTGGTGCACCAGCTCAGATGTGACAACAATACTCCATTTATGGGCAAATGGTAGCTTTGTAGAGATATATGATACTGTCAGGTGTGATATGTTTTCTAGCATGGTAGAGGGAGCCCACCTTCTTTGCAGCAGCCTTGGCAATGTCTTCGATGTCCTTGTTCCATGTTATTTGTGAATGTTAGCCCTAATAGTTTGAATGATGAACTCTCAAGTAGGGTGCTATTAGTTATGGCAATCGGTGGTTGAAAAGGTTTCTTATAATTGTTGAAGGATAGTATGTTGAAAGTTAAATTTAATTATTACGGTATCGTATTATTAATTAAACCAAATTCTTATAAAACTATGATTAATTTTCTTAAAGTTATGTTGTTTTAATCTTCATAAAATTATTGCATATAAAAATCTTCCAAAACTTTCAATCTTTTAATTAAATGAAGATTTGCTAAGAATTTTAAAACCAGTTTAAATGACTTTCTATTCGACATTTTAAATGCTTCCAAATTCTTTTCAATTTTTTAAGAGTCACAAAGTAATAAATTCTTTTTTTTTTAATTATTAACCAAAAAATTATAATGGCTGACTTATTCACGAAGAAACGGAAATGCATACTGGTTGATTTAATTTCGTGATTAAGTTGGGTTTTTTTTAACTAGGATTTCAAGAAAAATTATTTTTCGTACTTTAAGCTATTGCATTTTTTATTTCGATAAATAATCGATAATAATCGATAAATAGTAAATAAAGATAATGTGTAAGTCACGTAGATGCGAGAAGTACAGACACACAAGAAGTTGTCACACAATTTTATTAATACAGACATGTCGATGACTGATGAGATCTACGGTTTTATTGTGACTCCACGCCTTTCTCTTTCGTCAAGGCTGACAAAAGATGTAACAGATTTCTGCTGCAACTAAGTTGCAAACTAATTATAGGAGAATGTTTGGTTCAATATTCCTTCACCTACTCTCTTTTCTCCGAACTATGGTGGCATATCAGTGACAAGGCCTTTTCTCAAGAATGCTGTTGAAAATATCAGAATGAATAAGATGGGAAATAATTTTATATCATAGGAACCCTGTCGTCCGGTAGCCTAATATAAAACACAGGATTCCTTTAAAGTGTATTTATGCCATTAATAATTGATTAAGAACAAATCTTTGGTTGCTTTTATTCTGATTAAACAATAAAATGTTACTGAAATCAACTGCAAAATATTAAATAATGAAATAATAACGGTGCTATAAAAATAAGTGTATTACTAAATATGTTCTGGTATTCATCAGTGGCAGAAGGAGGACTTTTACTGTAATAGGGTTGGCCCCTCTTACTCACTCTTTAATATTATTAATCAAAACAAAAAAATGTCAATCGGATTAAATATTAAAATGGATTTATAGTTAAAAAAACTAGTTTTTCAGAACAAAAACCTATATGTGTCATGATTGTCTTACAAAACGGAATTAAGTATCTACTTTGTAGTAAAAAGGTATTAATATCAAAGAAACGATGAAAAACTATCTCTACTTTATATAGGCAAAAGTATAACATATTTCTATTAAAACTTCTCTCTATCTTTCTCTCTTTCCCCCCTCCCCGTTTTCTCCTTCCTCTCCCCAACCCCCTCTTTCCCCTTTGCTCAGCCCATTCCTCCTTAGCTGGACATATGCACACATACACTCAGACAACTCTCCTGTATCAAAATTCTTTGAGGAATGCGTTGGCATAAGGGAATTAACTCTGTGAGAAAAAAATCAGAGTTCCTTCCCTTTAGTAAATAAAATGACTTGAAAGCTAAGCCCTCTAACGAAACCTTGGTCAGTTGATCCCCAAAGAATGAATTTTTTTTTAAATTTTAGATATTATTTATTCCGGGCAACGCTGATCAAGAATTTACCAACTTTGTGGGTGTTTGTTTTGTAATTTTTTACTTTTAGCTAAACACACACACACACTCACACACTCACACACTCACACACACTCACACACACACACACAACTGCCCTTTTTATAATAGATTTACAAACGTATGCACATATTGTTCGGCCTGAGTGGAGGAGATCTACACTCTCCACAGTGTTTTTGGTATATCATTTTGTGTTCTTTTTCTCTTCTCGCAGCCACCAGAACTTGCTTTACCTGCAACTTCGTCAAGATATCCTTGAGGAACGGCTAGAATGTGATGAGAATCGTGCTCTCACCTTGGCTGCCTTCGCTCTTCAAGTAGAATGTGGTGATTACCAGAAAGAGATGATGGGGCGGAACTATTTTGTGCCGGATTACTACTTCAGCAAACGTATCCTGCAGCTGTACGGCACAGGGTTCATCAGGGATCACACACCAGATGCCCACCGGTCAATCTGCGGACTGAGCCAAGATGATGCAATGGTCAAATTCATTCGGGTTAGTATAAATTAGAATTCCTTAAAACTATCAAATTACAAAAATAAATGTGGGTGTGGGTTATGTGTCGTACGTGCATACAAGAAATGATTACGATATAAAAAATCAGTTACTTTATGAAATAAATTTGTAGAAAAAATTCTTAAAATTAAAAAGTATGTGAATAGAATTGGTTTTAAATTTATTCAAATATTACTTGCTGGTGGGTATGTGATCTACAGACAGCTGTTTTGCTGTATCACAGCTGAACAGTTCCGTTAGACATGGTGACCGTTTTCGCCAACTTTTGCAATCCCAGGTCTTATGATCGTAATAGCTATTAGAAATCATCCTTAATTGTTAAGAGTGTGTACAATATATAATAATAATAAAAACGGTCAACCAGAATTTGAATTCATAACCGCCAACGACATCGGTGCGGATACACCATAACAAGGACATTTTATCGAAAAAACAAAAGGAAAAAAGTTAGTTTATTTTTGTTTTTGTGTTTTTTGATGAAAAAAAAATGACACAATACTGGTCAACTCTGGTGATGGAATATTATTCCGAAATTAATAAGATTAAAGTAAAAAAAAATAATAATAAATTAATAATAAATTAATCTTGCATTGATAAAGGCTTCTATTTTACATTTTATAATATATATATATATAAATATATATATATATATATATATATATATATATTAATTGAATGACATAATAAAATGAGAAATTAATTCGATTTTCAAAGAAAATCTTCTTCTCAGAGGACCATTACCAAGTATTATTTTTTCTCTCTCTCTCTCTCTCTTATATATATATATATATATATATATATATATATATAGAGAGAGAGAGAGAGAGAGAGAGAGATTTGTATTCATTTTATACGTACTATAATAAGTAAAATAATAAGTCAATGTTTATTTTACAAAATCAATATTTTTTCCAGCTTGTTCAAGAGCTTCCAGAATATGGGACACATTTTCACAAAGTTTACAAAGTAAGTGACTTTCATTGGAAAGATATTATTTTATCTTTTTTTTTATTCAATTATTTTTCCAAAAAATGATATTGGCTACAACCAAAGAAAGGCTGCATTACTTTATATATAAGATGTGGAAATTAATGTAGATAAGATTTCTTAGAAACGAATGTAGACAGCAATCATAGAAAGTGGGCGTTAAATGGTTTTAGCACTTGGTAATTGCCTCTTTGATTTGAGTATGATCCATATTCATTGGAATCACAACGAGTGAAAGTGAACTAGTTACATGACCAACTCTCACATGAACTGAATGCAGTAATATTTCGCTGATCATTTGGCAAAACGAATGAAAATAAGACTTTGGTTTCAAATAAATTTTTAATCAGTTGATGTTGTATTTCCATTTTTTCTTTCTTCCTCGAAATCAAAATGTGTTGTGCTGTCCATCGTTCTTTCCTCTTCATGGCTGTGTTGATTCTTCATCGTTTCTTTCTTCCCTGTGTGCCGTGTCGTTGTTTCGTCGTTGTGCATATAACTTTGTTGCGTTATAGTGAGAAGAATCAAGATGAGACAGATTCTGGAAATGGAATTTTATTGAGATAAAAATATTAAGCAATCACAAGTACAATTTACACTTTTTTATGCAGGCGAGAGACAGTTATATTAACCGAAGTAACTATGGATAGATAGACTGATAGGCAGCTAACGCCCATGGCTGCATACAACCCTCACTGTTTTGTCGTTGTTAAAACGTGTTGTTACCGATCGTTCACTTCAAACTCCCAAGCCGGTCTCCAAAAAAATACATTTCTTCTCGCTTTCGTCCCACATCACGTCACATACGGGGCCCCCTCTCCGTATATTGTTCTGAGACTTGGGTTCGTCTGACCTCACTTTGTTGTTTTTTAATTTTATCAGCTAGTCATTATGTCATCGGCTTTATCAATCATTGTTGAAAAGACGAGTGAATCATTATTCTACACACAGCAAAGGCGTTTGTGATCGCACTCATCCACATGTGCTAAAATCTATACGTCTATCTTGTTTCTTTCCTTCATCATAGCCGTGCTGTTTCTTCACCGTTTCTTCATTCTTCAAGGCTGTATTGTCGTTCGTCACTGTGCATTTAAGTTCTACATTGCATTATAGTAAGAACAATTAAGATACAACAAATTCTGGAAATGGAATTTTATTGAGAGAAAAATATTAAGCAATCACAAGTACAATTTACACCTTTTTATTTAGAAGAGAGACAGTTATATTAACCTAAGTAACTATAGATGGATGGATGGATAGACTGACAGGCAGCCAGTGCCCATGGCCACGTGCAACCCTCACAGTTTTGTTGTTGTTAAAAACATGCCATACATTAATCAATCTATTATTTCAAGCTATTTTAAGTATTTTTCTTGAATAATTTTATTTATTCCTATTTTAATTTTTCCCCAGACGAAAAATGAAAACCCTAACAGCATGTCATGGATTGGTATCGGGGCACACAGTATGATCATTGCCGAAAATCTGAAAAAGGAACGAGTGATTGTTGACCGTCAGTCGTGGAATATGGTTGACAAGCTCTCATTTAAGGGCAAACGTTTTACTGTCCAAGTTAAACCCGAACCGACGGTGGGAGGAAAACCTTCAAAAGTTTATTTTTACACAAACAGCCATCGAAAGTAAGTTTCAATGTTTGATGCCCGGGGGGGTAGATTTTTGGGTTTTTTAAATTTTCTTTTAATTTTGTTTTCTTTTTAAATTTTTCACATTTTTTTTTTTCATTTTCTCTTTTGTTTTTTTTTCTTTCGGTTATTTTTTCCTTTTCATTCTTTTAATTTTTTTTTTCATTTTTATATTTTTCATTTTACTTCATCTTGATTTTTTTCTACCCCCCCCCCCCCCCCGGAATTGTTTTTTTTTTTTTTTCGTCATCAATGAAGAATTGAACCCCTTATTTTGTGAAAATAAGCACCGCACATAGCATATTTGTTTTCCTTTTTTTTCTTTTTCTCTTTTTTTTTTTCACTCCAAAGAAGGGATATTGCCACTGAGACGTAAGGGGCTACTGTGAATTAGGGGTCAGACTTATTGGGGCGCATCCTAAGTGGGGAGTTGTGCAGCGAAATGTTTGTTCACATTACATTTAAATTTTTGCATGTTGGTAAAGTCAGGGAAACAGAGGGCAGGGAGGAAGTTCCAAAGTCTAGCAGTTCGAGGGAAGAAGCTATTAGAGTAAAAAAAAACCTTCTGACATCTGGAAACCCTTACAGTGAAGGGGTGGAATTTTGCTGATTGTCTGGTTGGTCGAGTGTATTTATGTCAAGGAGGCACCAGTGCAGCAAGTTCATCGGAGCACATTTCATTGAAGTATTTGTAAAACGAGCAGAGTGATGCTATGTTGCAGCAATTGGAACAGGGGCCGGAGCTTGGTTGACAGTTTATTAGATTATAGACTCTTTTTGGGGCCCTGTCTAAGAGGGAGAGACTATTTCTTGGTGCTCTAGCTTAGATGTGACAACCATACTCTATGTATGGGCGGATGGTCGCTTTGTAGACATGTAGGATACTGACAGGTGTGAGAAGTTTTCTAGCATGGTAGAGGGAGCCCACCTTCTTTGCAGCAGCCTTGGCAATGTCTTCTATGTATTTGTTCCATTTGAGCCAACGGTGTTTAATCTCACCCTTTTCCACTCTACTTCATTTTTGACTAAACTTTATCACTGTTTAAAAAATTTTAGCATGTATTTTGTGTTGTTTAAAGTTGATAGGAAAAAGTGTTTTAAGAAATGAACAAGTGAATTTAAATGATGTTGTAAGCAGGAAGAATGGAAGACTAGTGAAAGTGAAACAAATCACAGAATTAAGATTTACATATTTTTCATTTTATTACATTGTAAAGCTTCATTTGTGTAAGTTCAACATGTGTGGATGTACATTCAGCTATTTCGTTTTCAGTTTTCTCAAACATTTAATGTTGGTATTTCGTTTGAAAGCTCCCTGCTGTCTTTATCACCCTGCCGTGTTGACTGATGCTCTGGTGTCAGCTGGAAACTGAAAAAAAAAGTTTCGCCATCTTGTCTTCGAAAGTTTATTTTATGCAATTGGTTATCAGATAGTCGAAGTATGAAGACAAAATTTGAGAAACTTTTTTTTATGAACCGCTTAAACTCTTGCTTCTGTCTGACAGTAATGAAAAATGTATCCATTTTAACATTATTTCTACCCGGTCGAAATATTATCAGGAAAAAAAAAAAAATTAATCGAACGAAATCATGTATATCCGTGCCAATAGCATAGTGGGAAGAACTAAAAAAAAAAAATAAGCTAGCCCGAATCAAATAGTTATGTCAGATTGATTGCTATTTGAGTCTGACTTTGAAAATCCGACTAACTTTTCTTTATATGTTTAGATAACTAAATAGAGCTCCAATTTCTTAACTCAGAGTTGCTGGGAGGAATGGTTTCAGTGGTGCTAAGGAGGCTTTCTTATTTTTTTTTTTTGTTTTTGTTTTTTTTTTCGTTCCTTTACTTAAAACATTGTCATAAAAAAATTACATGTTCTTACTATCGCCCTCACTGAGGATTGAACTTTCAACCTCCAGAAGACTGTCACTTAGAAATAATTATTACTTAGCACTTTTCTAGTATGAATTTTCGGAGCCTTAAACCTGTTCTTATTTTAGATGTGTAATCTTACTACTTATCACTTATCATTATAGATTACCACTTATTACTACATATTACGATATATTAGTGTTGAGACGATTAACTGGAATCAGGAATCGGAAAAATCGGAACCTTTTGGGGTATCGGAATCGGAAAAATTTTAGTCTAATTTACTATTCCAAAACCGATTCTTCTTATTTATGATTTTTTTTGGGGGGGGGTACTGATATCGATCCTGAACCAGTTTTCGTGAGGTTCGACTCGGAAGCGTTTGGCTGTTCTATGCGAACGCACGAGAGTTGACGAGCCGATTTGTACCAGACGACAATTTTGATACGGTGCTGTGTCCTATGATAATAATGTTTTGCTTATTTTGCTTATTTTGTTTCTTTTGTTGTTAAGGTTTAGGGTTAGGGTCAGGGTTAAAAATATTTATTTGATAACAGTAATTTCGCTCTGTTTTGCTTGTTTTATTTGTTTTGTTGTTTAAAAAATTTCTTGCAACTATAACTAAAAATTATAGGACGCAACAACGTATCAAAATAAAAATAAATTTTTATTTGATGACAGTAACTTCGCTATGTTTTGCTTGTTTTGTTTTTGTTTTTTTTGTTTCTTTTAGAAAACTTCTTGAAAATATATTTTCAAGAAATTTTCTAAAAGAAACAACAACAAAAAAAAAAAACAAGCAAAACATAGCGAAGTTACTGTTATCAAATAAAATCACAGGACGCAGCACCATATCAAAATTGTCGTCTGGTACCATTCGGCTCGTCAACACTCGGGCGTTTGCGTAGGACAGCCGAACGCTTCCGAGTCGAACCTCACGAAAACTGGTTCAGGATCGATATCAGTACCTTTTTTTGTTTTAAATTTAATTTTCCATTGCTGGTACTAATGATAAAATGATAAATATTTATTGATTTTAAACAACCGGTAAAACTAAAATCTATAAATCATAAAAAACGAACTTAAAGGTAAAATGGCCCGGTAAAAAATTGTGAAGAAGGGATTTTAGAAGGATTGAAATTTGCCCAAAACTTTTCGAATCTATAATTGTGCCTTTTACATTTTCTTCTCCTTCTTAACATCAGGGGACGATATCTACTGCAAATGTCGACTGATCAACACAAGTTCCAGCTGAAACTCCTTAGTCAATCAAGCGTGACTTCCCCCACTCAAAATAGCAAGCCATGTAAGTCTTACTTTTTTTTTCTTTTTTTTTTTTTTTTTTTTACTATATTTTTAAAATAAAAACATTTTTTACTGAAAATCAATACATGGAAAATAAAAAAGTCAAAATAGCAATAATTATTTTTTTAATATGTACTTATATATTTTTAATATGTACTTATATTTTGTATTTACAGTCTTAACCTACACTGCAATGCTTTATGTGTTTAGTAAGCTTCTTTAGTTATTGCTTATTTTATCAATAATGCCATTTACTGACATTTGTTGAGCTTATGGTCAACAAATGTCTGTAAATGGTATTATTGATAAAATTTGGGAGAGATCAACGCATGTCAAAAACCTAGACTCAGCATTGAACAACACCCGTCGCTTGATCACTGGCTGCTTGAAGCCCACCAACCTGAACAACCTGCATCTCCTCACTGGTATTGCACCTTCAGATATGAGACGGGAAGTTGCCAGCCGAGTAGAGATCACAAAAGCTATCAGTGATGAACGCCATCTCCTTTCATGGACGTGAAGCAACGGTCCAACGACTGAAGTCAAGGAGAAGCTTCCTCAGCCATGTCGAACCCTTAACAACATCTCAGGAAGAGACCAGACTACGGCTGTGGACCAGACGGCTAGAAGATGCCCCCCCTCCCCACATAATAACGACATGGGAATTCCTGCTTCTGATGAACTCGCTTCCGGTTCAGAGGCACCCTGGCTCCAGTGGAAAACACTAAACCACCTGAGAACGGGAATGGGACGATCAAAAGTAGCTATGAGTAGATGGGGCTACAAAATTGACCTAACCATCTCTGAATGTGAAGAGGACCCCCGTACAATGCAGCATTGCCTGGTCTGCCCTTTATTGCCCAACCGGTGTAGCTTGAAAGATCTTGCAGAGTACAACAATATTGCTAAGGACTGCATAAAAATGTGGGAAACTGTCACATGACCACATGACACTTCAAAGACGCGCAAAGAATAATAATAAGAAAAAGAATACCATTTAAACATTTAATTGAAAAACAAAGTATAAATGCGTGTACGTCGACAATAAATTGGATTAAATCCGACAAAATATTCAGAAAATAAGTGGGGAAAGTGAATAATTTCATAAATACAAACTCATATGCATAGCCGATATTTCGTCTTTATTTATTGAAAGACTTTTTCAAAAGTGAAATTGAGAGAAGATTTTAATTAGAAATTATAAAAGAATAGAAATGAAGATAAGTAGTGGGAAAAGGAAGAAAAGCAAAGAAACTGAAGCCAAAAGTCTGTCGTGGCCGGCTGGCAACAACAAAGACCATATCAGAACCGTCTAACCGCTCAACATTTATCAGCGGAGGGGCTGGGGTTCAGAGACATAAATGAAGTTGACAGATTTTGGAGCTCAGACTTATGTCTTGCTTCCGTTTCTTTGTTTGTCTCCCCTTCCCCCTCCTTACCTTCTCATGTCTTTCTATCTGGCTTGTCCCTGGGGTTTTTTCTCACCCTTACCCATCGTTAACTAAATAAAAAAACAAAAAAATATCAGCTCTGCTCATGAATTTGATTTTTTTTGTATTTTTGTAGTAATTCACTTTTTCCGCTTATTTTCGCAACATAATTGGCCTCATTGATTTTTTTTTGATTTAAAAAATTTTTTTTTTTTAACATATTTCACCCCAAACAAGGCAAGCCGCCACTGTAGACATAAGGGGCTACTAAGAATTAGGGTATAAGTTTAGGGGGTCACCCCAAGTTGGGAGCAGTGTAGCGAGATGTCTGTTTACATTAGTTTTAAACCTCTGCATATCGGTACAGTTGGGGAAACAGGGAGCAGGGAGGGAGTTCCAGAGGCCGGCAGCACGAGGAAAGAAGCTATTGGAGTAGAAGGCTCTCCGGCATCTGGAGACCTCCACAGTGAATGGATGGGAGTTAGCTGATTAGAGTGTTCGAAATTTGAGTTAAAGGTGACTCCTGTTATGGGGTTCGAATCGTGCAACCGCCTTCAACAGTCATCTCATTGTTTCCACAAGGATGAAACGTATACATACGTAGATAATAATTAAATATTTATTATTGAATAATTATATATATATATATATATATATATATGTATATAACTTCTTTTGTAATATAGTAGGAAAAATCCCAGCAGAGTGCTCGATTAGTTGAGAATTAAAATTAAATTTAGAGCGTAATATTTATTTATTTTTTTGGTACAGAAAAATTAGTACAACATTAGTACCGTCGGTTTCAAGCACAGAAGGACTTAGCCATCCGGCTCTCTTCAGCTTATGTTGTCATCCGTTTCAGAAATGTGAAGTCATGTGTCACTCTCGTTTGGACGCGTTATTTTCTTACAGTGTTATGTGTATTTGTTTAAATTTAGTGTAAGGGAGGTTTAATAAGGTTTGAAAAAAAAAAGAGGGAGGGGGTGAAATGTAACAGTTGAGATTTAAAAATGTAAAAAAATAAAAAAATATTTCCGTATAAATTCCGTGAATCCATGTTTATAAGTAGCGTATATTTGGCCGTTGCTGTTTTGAGGGTTAATTAGGTGTCTTCTAATATATATATATATATATATATATATATATAGGGTGGGCAAAAATAAGGGTCCTATTTTTAAAAATTCATAACTTTTTTATTTATTGATTTTTTTTTTTTTTTTTTTTTTTTTAGAATAAGTAAAGGACCCCTTCCGAAGCAAGCATGAGCCGTATTAGCCCTAAGGAACGTACCCTCATTTAGAAAACATTATTTTTGCTTAAAAAACTCAAAACAGTGTAAAAAACAATACTTTAGTCTTTGTAAGTTTTAAGAAGTGTTTTTCGGCTAAAATTTGTTTTGTTTATTTCAAAAAATTTCGGAAGGGTCAGTCTACACACACATAAAGTTTGGTGAGTTTAACTTTTATTTTGTGGAAGTTATTCAAATTCAAGTTATTCAAATTTAAAGATAGGCCCCTTATTTTGGCCCACTCTGTATATATCTATTAGTCTGAAATGTATCATATTGGTATCAAATATCCGCTATAGCCATCCTCTAAAATGATTTTTAGATAACAGATGTGAAAACAAATTTAAAAAGAAGAATTGCGTGAATTTATCTGTTAATGTATTTTCAATTTTACTTTCCAGTTGAGCCTCCGATGTTCGCAGACATCGCATTTGCTGATTTGGAAGAAGAGGATGAAGATGATGAGATGTTTCAGGTATTTGTTAATTCTCCTAATTTTTATTCGATTCTCAAAAAATAACAGCGTTGATTTCTACATGGAAACTTGAATCTTTCTTTTTTTGTTTAGACAACATGATGATGATATCTTCATAATAAAAAACATATCATCAATCCTGTTACATAACAGAAGCCGTTAGTTGAATGGAGGAGTGATTGACGGATGGGAGGTCAGAATTTAACCTTTAGTTAATAGAAGTTTGCGAAACCATGTGACTTCTGAAAGAAGGGAGATCTGCCTCTTTTCAGCTGACAACTCAAGTAGGCGGATGCATAACATGGCCGCTCCCCATTATCCCTCTCCCTCACCCTCTCTTTATCCAAAGGGCAGCCCACACATGTTAAAGTCCGGATCTTCATCATAGCTATGATGCCACTCACCAACTTATTCAGGAGATGTAATGTTACATAACAAAAGAGGTTAGTTGAATGGAGGAGTGATTGATGGATGGGAGGTCAAAATTTAACCTTTAGTTAACGGAAGAAGGGAGATCTTCCTCTTTTCAGTTGACAAATTAAACAGGTGGATGCGAAATGTGGTCGTCCCCCAAATAGCTTTAGTGAGGGTGAGGGCAGCCATACACAATGTAGCTAGGTCTAATGAGACAATCTCTCTCTCTCTCTCTCTCTCTCTCTCTCTCTCTCTCTCTCTCTCTACTTATTAAAGTCCAGAGATCCCTCACCCTGTTTGTGAATGTTCCAGGTTTTCTGTATTAATAAACCTTTTATAAAAAAAATAAACATCAACTCCCACAGACTCTCAAGAACCTAGGTTCACGACGACAAGGGGCGTATAATGGTTTATATAACCCACAAACAACCGAAACTGCTGCCATGTGTTATTCTAAAGTAGATATGCATTGCTAAAAACAATGATCATACCTCGTCACTTGAATGTTTTAATTAATTTCTCAAATTATGGCATGTGTTCTTCAGAATTATGTGATCTATTCCCCGCTTCCTTTGTTTCATCTTGTTTGACTCGTTGGTCTAGTGGTCTCCATCAATTCGCTGTTTTGATACCTCATTGTAATACACCTTCCTATTCCAGTAGATTCTTTCCAAGAACCGTAGGCTTGTGGAACTCTCTTCCTGCTGACTGTTTTCCTCCTACCTATAATCTTGGTTTTTTCAAGACTATGGTCGCAGAATTAAACCTGTTTCATTACATCCTACACCTGCCAGCCCGAATCTAGTTACATACGATGCGCTTGACAAAGATCAGTTGACAATTAAACAGCCACTCTCATCACATATTCGTCGAAACAACACTGAATTAGAATTTCTTTTCTTGTCTTTTTTTTTTTTAAACAGTTTCTGGAATTAAAAAAACACATCAATCTTTAGTTTTAAGTTAATTCTGAAATCTAAAGAATTGCAAATTATAATATTTCAGAATGTCAAATATTTGCATTAACTAAGTGTATTTTAATTGTGGAAAAGCTTTCTTTCGTCTGTTCATATGTACACATTCACGTGTACTCGATTAATATGTGTGTGTGGATGTATGCAATGGCGTTGAATTATCAGCAACTGTTGTGTGTGATGGTGATATGTATATTGATGTGTGTGTATGTGTGTGTGTATGTTCATGCATATATGTGTGTGTGTAAGCTGTAAGTTTATTGCTAGAATCAGGAAATATATTCTTTTTCAGTTTCAGTAGTAAATTCCTCAACTCCAGACATGTTTTATACTTTTACTTCACTTGACTTTGAGCTTGTATTTCATTTTACTTCCACAACATTCTAAAATAAATGGGTCAACTGGTTATTCAAACAATAATTTCATAATTGAAAAGTTCATTCTAACTTTGGACAATAATAGTGATTGGGGAGATAACTTGAATATCATTCAAGGGAAATAACTCTAAATATACTGAGCCAGGAGAATAAACCTGAATATTTGATTAGAATTGAAAACAAAATTTGATAAAATACAAAAAAAAAAAAGGTGATTCTTAATTTGTGTACCGATTTAAAATTTATTTATCATGATTTATTCTTAACTTAAATCTTTTTTTATTGTCTTTTTGCAGTTATCATCTCCCGTCACTCCACTTCCAACTGAAGACGTTCCTGTCCAATTAAGGTTAACACTTAAAAAAAAAAAACTCTGCATGATTCAGCAAAAAAAAAGGGCAATTTTTAATCTATAAAATAGTAACTCTGTCCGTGTGTGTGCCCGCCTGATCTTTGTGTCTTATGTTCACCCAAACCGCTGGACAGAATTGCTTGAAAATTGGCATGTGGACTACTGACCTCTTAGTGACGGTCATAGGCTATATAAAAAATATATCACTTCAACGCTGGGGGTCCCCGGTCGGCACCCCCCACCCCCACTGAAAACTGTTTTCCCTTAGATTCAAATGAAATTTAAACCATAGTAAATGACCAAAAATGATGTCTATTCTCAATATTTCAGCAAATTTTGATAATATTAAGATAGTTCCCGGGTGTACAACACCTCCACTGAAAAGTGTTTTCCTTTTGATTCAAATATATATATATATATATATATATCAAGGAGAACACCTCTCTGTCTGTGCATGCCTGTCCCTAAAAACGAAGACATACTAGGAAGTGTACTTTCAATATAATTGTATTCACATGCACAATTTGCATGTGAACATAATGGAAGTATTTTTGCGTCTCTGGCTGCCCCTTAAAGAAGCTAATGACAATTTTCAAACATGTTACACAATGAAATTAATCTATTTATTAGCGTTAATTTAAGAGTATTAACATATATCTGAATAGCTCGGTGAGTATGATATCTAGCTGACAGCATCAAGGTTGCTGTTGAAGTAAACTCTCCCTACCATGACGTTGCATATGATGCTGTCCCACACTTTAACCTGGGCAACACCGGGTGCTCTGCTAGTGCTTCTATATAATCACAACGGCATGCAAAAAATCTGTGTGCTGCTGTAGTCTAATACAAGTGACAGTTGTAATGCAGGGTGACCCCCCCCCCCCCAAAAAAAATACCATCCATGGAATCGTTAATAAAATTCAAAATCCTTTCTGTAATCTAACCATATTTGATACAAATAAACTTCAGTCTATACCTGACTTGTCCACCAAGTGTCAGTCATGAATCTCCAACAGTCTTTTTGTATAATTTGGATTATTCGGACTACTGTTCTCATTTTGAGTGTTATCATCACAACGTTTCGGCCGCTGTAACCTTCGGCCTTCTTCAGGTGTATCTTTTCAAACTCGTAAATATTTCTATCGAACTCAAGAATCTGTTTGGAATTTCGAACGGAACCCTTTATTTAATCCTCGGGGGTAGCATGCTCTCGTTCCATCAGCCATGGCTGGGAAGAAGTCTTCAGTAATTCGCAATTCTTCGTATCGCCCGCACCGATGACTATCACTTACTCAAAGAAGCAGCGCATACGTTGGGTAATAATGACTTACTAAGCAGGGAACCATTAATTATAAATAATAGATACGGTTATAATATATATATATATATATATATACATGCATTATATATATATATATATATATATATATATATATATACACACACACAGTGATATGTAGTAAAAACTACACATTAAAAACAAGAATAGGTTTAGGGCTTCAAAAATTCATACTGTCCGCAAGGATCCGTGGCACAGTGGATATAGTACTAAGTAAAATTCAGTTCTAAGTGATAGTCATTTGAAAGTTAAAAGTTCAATTCTCGGTGCAAATAACTGAAGACGTCTCCCAGTCGTGGCTGACGGAACAAGAGTATGCTACCCCCGTGGATTAAATAAAGGGTTCCGTTCGAAATTCCGTCCCGATTCCCGAGTTCGACAGAAATATTTCCGAGTTCGAAAAGATACACCTGAAGAAGGCTGGAGGTTATATCGACCCTAACGTTGTGAGAATAGTAGTCCAAATAATACAAATTATCAATCCTCATCTCAAAAATGCAGAAACAGTCTTCGTTTTCTAAGCACATTTGGATAAGACGTTCAAACTTATCAATAACTTTCTTGGCATTGCCCTGATTTGGGCTGCGGCGGCCATTGTCTTCAGTTCAGAAATAGTCTGGAACATATTTTGACAGGCAGCATCTTTGAGATAATCCCGCAAATAAAAATCTGAGGGGAATGGTAACACCATTTAGGATCGCATCTCCTACTAATGAGACGATTACCAAAGTGACCCCCTCATATTGAACGGTGATAAAACAAAGACTGTTGGAGATTCATGGCTGAAACTTGGTGGGCAAGTCAGACATAGACTCAAGTTTATTCGTACCAAATATGGTTGGATTGCAGAAAAGATTGCGAATTTTATTTGAGATTACATGGGTGGCATTTTTTTTTAGTCACCTTATACTATCAAGTATAGCATTTTTTTTAAAAAAGAAACTTTTATCAAAATGTGCCGATATTATAGGAGCTTATCACTCTCGGAGTGCCCTCCCCCCCCCCCCCCCTCATCAAATATTGGCCTGAAAAAAGATTTTGTTCAAAATACTTTTTTTGTGATTTCTTTATTATACTTCACACCAATAGATCTTGACTGCGTATAAAAATTCCTGCATTTGCAATAATTATAGCCTTAAAGTTGCATAATATTATAAGCGTTTTTTTTTATATTTAAAGGGAGATAACTCTACTTTATTTTGTTATAAATTTGGGTGCTTCTGTACTTTCACGACGACATTAAAATATTTAAAGAAATGTATCATCGTTATCATGTACTTACGTGTTGGCTGAAAATAAGATTGTACAGAAAAAATGACGCAAATTCATCCAGTATTTATTAAATTATAAGAAAAAGAAGAAAAAAAACGATTTTACGTACCGGTAGACATTTCTATTGATTAGGCAAGGGAGATAACTCGATTCTTTTTCTCGGAAAAACTCAAAATATAAGAAAAATGGCAACCGTGAGATTAAATCATTTTTAATTTTTAATTTAATAAATACTGGATGCATTTGCGTAATTTTTGGTGTACAGTCTTCTTTTCAGCTACCACGTAAGTACATAACAAAGTTTATACATTTCTTGAGCTATTTTTTCTTTTAAAAGAGAGGGCCTAACGTGTCATTGTGAAACTACAGAAATGCCTAAATTGTTTAAAGGGAGATAACTCTATTTTATTTTTTATACATTGACTTTAGTTATAAATTGATTATTAAAGTTTTAATTTATTTTTTTATTATGTATCAGAATTTTAAAAAAAAATTTTTTTTAGATGAGGATTGATAAGTTGTATTATTTGGACTACTGTTCTCATCTTGGTTGTTATTTTCACAACGTTTCAGCCGATGTAACTTCTAACCCTCTTTCAGGTTCATCTTTTCGAACTTGGAAATCTTTATGTTGGACTCGGTAACCTATACGCTGTTTTTTAACTAAACCTAAGGGCAGATTGTTCTCGTTCCGTCAGCCATGACAAAGTATTAGTGTTAAGTAATTTTTCAAATGTTTTATTCTTCGTTATTATCAAACAATTAGATTTAAGGCTCCCAAAATCCATACTAGAATTGTACACATGAATATGTGGGGCAACAGATAGAGGCGTTAAATGACAGTCATCTGGGAGTTAAAGGTTCAATCCTTCTTACAGGCGATAACAACTAAGAATAATATTAATTAATTAACATTAATTAACATTTAATTAATTAATATTAATTAATTAACATTTCTACTCGGTCATGGATGACGGAACAAGAACAATCTACCACTGTGGATTAAATAAAATTCCACACAGGTTCCTGAGTTCGACATAAAGATTCTCCAGTTCGAAAAGATGCAATTGAAGAAGGTCGGATGTTACATCGGCCGAAACGTTGTGAAAATAACAACCAAGATGAGAATAGTAGTCTGAATAATCCAAAAAATAGAATTAAAAAAAAATTTTTTTTTATTTACCTAAGTGTTCAAATCTTCTAGTAAAAAAAAAAAAATTGTTTTTTTTTTGTTTTCAAATCGATAAATTTTTTTAACTTTGTTTTAAAATTATCATCCTTGAAATAAAAAGTAAAAAGATTTTTTAAATATTCAAGTTTTAAAAAAACAAAAATGGATAAAAAGATTTTTAAAATATTCAAGTTTAAAAAAAAAAATGGATAAAAAGATTTTTAAAATATTCAAGTTTAAAAAAACAAAAATGGATAAAAAGATTTTTTAAATATTCAATTTAAAAAAAAAAAATGGCTAAAAAGATTCTGCCGAATCTATAGACGTGTTGCATCCTCTTTTATTGTTTCTTTGTCCTTTCTTCAGTGGCAGCATGACTAAGCCAAATTGCCGCAATTCCAGTTACGACTTGCATGATTCTCTCGTTTCCATCCCATCTAACCGTTTATTTTCCTCGGTGCAATCACTCCAAAACTTGGCACCAGTGCCGTCACCTGCATGCTTGCATGAAACGTATTCCACTCGCCTCAAAATGGCTCGATTCACAGGTTCGTAACCTAGTCTAAACATTTTTCGCATTTTTTTCACACCATTTACCAGAGTCTGAGCAAAAAAGGTTTTCTTACTAGTAATTGCAGGAAGAAAGACGGACAGAAAGACGGCTTTCTCACACTCTGAGAGGGTCTATCTACTTTCAGAATTCAATTCGTTACTTTCCTTTATCAGTTCCATGGTTTTGTGTATATAGACATGGATCTGTCATGTCAAGCCGGAAGACGACACTCACCTCAAGACTCTTCTCTCTAAGCTTGTCATGAAAGAAATATCTGATGTCCTTAGGATGGGCAGGATGAGATGGCTTGGCCATGTCGAGCAAAGCTCTAGCTGAATCTCCTGTGTCAGAGACATGTCCATCGCCTCAAGTCGGCAAGCTAGAAGACCAGGGGTTCGGAATTAATTACAACTCGAAATTAATTACAACTTGGACTTAATTTATCAATTTTATATGTTATTCAACTAATAAATCTCATTTTATTTCTTTCATTTGCAAAATTATATTGTACGAATTAAAAAAAAAAGGAGTTTTATTTCATTTTATCATCAAGAATTACGAGATTTCTAATTCCTAAGCGACATAAAATTACTTCCGGTTTGTAATTAATTCCGTCACCCGAAGACCAAAGCTCTCTTGGGATGAGCTGTGTAAACACAACCGTGCAGCCCTGGGGATTGCGAACTTTGATCCTCGCGACCGCCGAGCCTGGAGAGACAGACTTCGATCAAGACTGACAGACAGGTACCACCCTATAATAGAAGACTAATCAAAGGCTTGTTGTAAATAGACCTGAGGGGGAGGAGAGGGGAGAGGAGGAGGATGATAGTGGTGATGATGATGATGATGATGATGATGATACATCTTATCGAGTGGTTTATGGTTATTTTTCTCATTTTGATTCTGTATCATATTTTCAGGGTAGTCTTTGATTGAAACCACAAATCCTCTTAAAAATAGACACCATCAAAAGACGCTTAACTTGTTGGGGTAAAAAAAAAAAAAAAGGCAGAAACTATTTGAAATATAAAAAATATATCCAATATCTTCCTGCTGGATGTACCCTGAAGCGAGTCGAGGCAGCAGTCGGAAGGGGAAAGGTTTGCTAAAAGAATTGCTCCTTCAGCGACCCACCCAACAGGGTCTGGTAAAAAAAAAATGGACTCTCTGGTTGGAACAAAGTCGAACTGTGGACGCCGACTCGTAACAGAGTCTGCCTATGTCGTGCAAATGGCCACCTATTCGCAAGAGAGTCTGTCGATCTCGTTGAGGATGTGACGTGTGAATCCTACTCTGAATGAACTCTTTAGTGTCGAAGTTCCTTCAGCGTCGTACAAGTCTGTCTATATCCGCTACTGTAAGTGGAAAAACTGTAGTTGAAATATCTCACTCGTAATAGAGTCTGCCTATGTCGTGCAAATGGCTACCCACTTGCAAGAGTGTCTGTTGATCTCGTTGAGGAGTTGACGTGTGAATCTGAATGGACCCCTCTGTGTCGAAGTCCCGCAGCATCGTAAAAGTCTGTCCATATCCACTACTACAAGTGGAAAAACTGAATTTGAAATGTCCGACTCGGAAAAGAGTCTGGGAATGGCGACAGCAGTTCGCACTCTGTTCGCTCCATTCACGCCGAGTTCACAGTGAATGAGAAAAGGTAGAACCTAGATATAAGTTTTTGTACTACTTCTCCTCCCTTAACCAAAAATGGCCTCGTCCAACTTTGCTCCGTTGGGTATCATATTCCCCCCTCCTGAAGGCCTCACCCACTCAATAGGCTCGACCGTCTATATTTTTTTTTACAAACTTGATTTCAAAATATTTGACCCCCATCCCCATCCATCCCCTCAACTCCTAGACCTGGTTATCATCAAACTCATACAAATCCAAAAATATGTTTTTCCAACTTTGAAGACATTCTGGTTTGTCCAATATATCTTATCACTTTAATATCTAAGATAGTGGAAGGGTTTAGGAACTCGGTTCAACCGAATCATATTAAATCCTAAGTCTAACAAAATTCCAGTCAATCTGTTCCGAGTTCAATCCTCTCTAGAACTTCCCTTAATTGTATTTTATAGGTTCTAATAAAGATTTTTAATTCGTTTTTTATTTATTTATTTTTTTATTATTATTATTATTATTTGTATTCACTAGGAGTTCTCACACAGGTCATCAGTGATTGCTCACGGACAACCGGTGGTATTCCCTGGAGTCTGAGTGACAACAAGTCTCCCCAGATTTCCAGTATTCTCCACCTCTTTTCGATAATCATTGCAAATGACTTTGCGGTATCGCAACAGCCGTTTACTATTGATTTCTCGCTGTTAGGGACCATTGGTCTTCTCTGGGATTTGGGTGGCAATAAGCCTCCCCAAGGTCCCAGCACTATCTGCACTTCCAGTGGAGGTCTGGTTTGTGCTGTCTCTCCTCGGTCTTCTCATCCTGCTTGACCCTATGCAAATATTTTGTGTGGTGGCAGCCTAGGCTGGTACTTTTTTTTTTTTTTTTTTTTTTTTTTAAATTATTTGAGATGTAATAAGTCTTCTAGAGGTTTTTCATATTCCAAATATGAGCAATAATTGCTCCAAAGTGTAGTATCTATTCCGATAGATACTACACCCTATAGACCGGTATCGTCTTGGCCTTAGGGTCTTGATTCCGCCGGTCTGTGGGTTTGTCCTGCACAGTTCTAGGAGGTCCACCCTCCAAGGCTTTGCCTCTCCTCTTTGGGGTGGAGAAAGCTTATCGCTTACTGCCTGAGGCGCCCCTACCTGGAAATGCCGACGGGCTGCCCAGGTATTTTTTGTAGGCCAGAGTGCTCATCTTTTCGGGCGCGGGCTTTTCAAATCCCACTTTCCCGACCTTGTGTCACATGTTACCGCTGTGGGAGGAAGATAAATTTTTTTAAAAAAATTTAAAAAAACAGTAAAAAAAACAAAACAGTGCAACTGCACGTCAACGTCATTAATTAATTAATTTATTTATGAGTGCCAATGTAAAGTACGTCACTGATGCACGGGAGATAATTTATCATTTATTTATTTTTCTTTTAGAAGAAAATTTGAGACGCTAAAACCAACGCAATTTAGAGGAATTGTACTTTTTTTATTAAAATGTTGAAAATGCGACGATAGTTGCAGAGGAATTGGAATTTTTATTTTTTAAAAACTTTTTGGGGGTTAGGGAGGCGCTCATGTAGAGTACGGCACGCAAATTCTCTTCTGAAAAAAAAAAGATAAGTCAACAAGAGTTATTTCCCTTGCATCAGTGCCGTACTCTAGATGAACGCATATGTATGTCTTTTGTTTTTTCATGTCAACTTTTTAAAAGATACAGGATATATAATATGAATACCATCATCATCATCACTACCAACATCATCATCATCATCATCCATTTAATCATCCTATTTCCCTCAGTCAAGAGTCTGAGGATTCCTGGCAGTCTGCAATCTCAGTCTCCAAGTTTGGCGGTCTTGTGGATTGATTCCGTTCAAATTTCACTGTATAAAATCCTTGTTGATGGCTTTCATGCAAGTTTTCTTGGGTCGACCTACTTTCATCCGGCCTTCCATCTTAAGGTCTCTGCATTTTCTTATCCAAAACAATCGATCTTTTCAGCATGGCCAAACCAATGTTGTCGACTGATTGTCAGGAGCTCACCCAGCTTTGGTATATTCAGCCTCACCCAACTCTGCCGGGTCTGATTTGACCCGACATTGCATATCCATCTGATCATGGCTCTGAAGTGATGACTGGGTGAGGGCCCAGCACTTATCTCCATACAACATCACGCTCCTAACACAGCTATATACCCTCCCACTGCTAATGAGAAGAATGGCTCTCGATGTCAAGACTGGAAACAGTTCGCAGAACTCAACCCATGCTGATGTTACCCTAATGGTAGAGCTAAACTTGCGACCACCTCCAGCACTCAACATATACATATAAAATTATAAATATTTCATGTGATAGACACCCCCCCCCCCCCCCCAAAAAAAAAATCGCCTTGTAAATTTATTTTGCTGCTAATGGAGCCAGGGGTATTAATACGAGGGGGGGATACCTAGGATTGACTAAGAAAATAAGCATATATAATCAATCAATCCATGAAACAATGTTAAGAAATCAAATTAAATAAACTTGTTAATTAAAAATATTTTTGATATAAATACTGGTACTTCTGCAGTTTACGGACCGTGCTATTTTTTTTTAGATAGGATTCCATTAGCAATTTTGATAAAAGTACAAAAAAAATAAGTAAATAAACTGTAACATTATTATTATTATTTTTTAAATACGTGAATTATTTTAGGAAAACAATTATATCGCATATTGATCTCCGTACCTAATTTTTAACAATGATCATAATTGGGATGGGGGATCTATTTTTTAAGCAAACTTGAGGCAGTTTATCATTTTGGGGAAGGGAGGGGGTACTTTTTTAGGTAATTATGTGCACTTTTTCGATCTGGAATCACTTGGACTTGGGCAGTTTACCAATTGTTTTTGTGGTGGGTGATTCTACTTTTTTAAGCAGTTACATGTGGTTTTACGACCTGAAAACCAAACATTGTTTCATTTTTTTTTTTTTTCGTTAATTAAATTATTTCATTTTTCGAATGAGTAATCTTCTTTTATTAAAATTCCTAATCTGGAATTGCGTACGTTTTCAGCGTCCTAAATTCTTGTTTCATTTTATGCTTAATTTCTTAGTGAAACCTATTTATCCCACCACTGCATCAACAAGCTCGTTTTCATAAGCACCTTCATTTAAAAAAAAAAAGTTACGATTATTTCTGAATTCATCCATTTTATTAAATACGAACCATTTTCTTTTTTAATGGTTTTTTTAATGGTTTTTTTTTTTAATGGTTTACACCCTATGATCGCAGTGAAGTGGATAATGACACGAATTGACAACCTGGGTGTGCCAAGTTTGGATCCAGTTGGTTTCATAGAACTACTTTCACTTATGGATGTTGGCAACCTTCAACGTGGTCCCTCCTATGAGTAACTGAAAGAATCGGGGGGGAAACCAATGCCAGCACCAGAATCAAGCCGGTCAAAAACTTTTGTATCGTGCTGATTCATACGCACTTACTTTTTACCAACTATATTTATGATAAATCAAATCTTAAGAATGCTTTAAAATCTGAATGAAACTTTTTCAACAAACAATTGTTTTTTTTTACACTTTCCAGGTTATAAAAAAAATAATTATGTGTTTGTAAGTTTTTAAAAAAATGTTTAAAATCTGAATGAAACTTTTTCAACGAACAATTGTTTTTTTTACACTTTCCAGGTTATAAAAAATATAATTATGTGTGTAAGTTTTTAAAAAAATGTTTAAAATCTGAATGAAACTTTTTCAACGAACAACTGTTTTTTTTACACTTTCCAGGTTATAAAAAAAATAATTATGTGTTTGTAAGTTTTTTAAAAAATGTTTAAAATCTGAATGAAACTTTTTCAACGAACAATTGTTTTTTTTACACTTTCCAGGTTATAAAAAATATAATTATGTTTGTAAGTTTTTTAAAAAAATGTTTTAATCTTTTTTGTACAATTCTAATTTTCTTCGTATTTATTTTTTTTAATTTTTAGGTTCTAGTCCATTTTTGTCACATCCATCCCTTCATGAAACATATTCTAATGGTAAGATATACATGATTTTTTTCAAATATTCGTTATTCTTTTGAAATTATTCTGTGTAAAGTATTTGAAATTTGTTTAGTGCACCAGTTAATTTTAAAAGTCCAATCAAATTAACAAATCGCCGGAATTTCACGAAATTACAGTAATTTCGTCATTTATACTTTGATATATTTTTGTTAGTGTTGAATTCTTTAAATTCTTTGAATTCTTTAAATTCTTTGAATTCTTTGAGTTTTGATCCGCCTAATATTGCATATCTATCTGCTCATTGCTCTGTCATTTTTCTGAAGACCGGCGAGTGAGGACTTGGTGGGTTTCCAGCACTCGCCTCAACACAGCATCAAGCTCCTAACACAACTGCTATATACGCTCCCCTGGTGAGAGGGATAGCTTGCAATGTCAGGACTAGCAACAGTTAGCGGAACT
The DNA here is from genome assembly GCA_963556195.1 of Sepiola atlantica. Taxonomy (NCBI): domain Eukaryota; kingdom Metazoa; phylum Mollusca; class Cephalopoda; order Sepiida; family Sepiolidae; genus Sepiola; species Sepiola atlantica. The sequence goes on from OY744538.1 coordinate 12,195,276, forward strand.
TACCCTTTCGCTGATTAAAATTTTTCTTGTAATGTTTTTACTGTTAATTTCTCTCAGAGAAAAACAATAAAAATGTTATCTTGTGCTGTTCTTTATTAATAACATCTACGACCATGAACCGCTGCAATGTGTCATCTATGCAACGAAATTTCAATTACTTATGTGAGAAGCCGCCGTCCGGATAATCTGCTGAGATCGAATAAAACGCTACAGTGTGTTCGTTTTCGCCCCTAAATAAATTCTATCTCCCAGCATGTTAATTGTTTCTTCCATTCTCGTTTCTTCCATTCCCGTGCTTGCCCTGTTGGTGGGGCCACAAATTCGCCAACTACAACCCCATGCAAAGGAGAAACCTCCCCCCCCCTCCAAAAAAAAAGGGGCCAACCTGTAGACCGTAGGTTGTGACCCATGATGTCTTAGGACGGGATCCTGCTGGCTGAGCAGTCCGTGACCTGGTTGCATAAATGGTCACGTGACTTGCAACACTCCACTTCAGCCCTTAATTCGGATAGACGGGAGATAAGAGAGACCCGATCCGATTAATCGGCTGGTCATGTCATGTTCTAGTATCTATAAGCTTATCCCTAACCATATTATTCAATCTGATTCTTCTAAAAATTAGAACCTTACTTCTCATTTTTATTTTCCGCCCAAATAGATACTAGAAGACGGTGATGAGAACAAAGATTACCACTGCCGAAGAGTAATGTTTTCAAAGAGTAATGTTTTCTAAGAGTAATGTTTTCAAAGAGTAATGTTTTCAAAGAGTAATGTTTTCTAAGAGTAATGTTTTCTAAGAATACAAAATTATTATCCTACCTATAAGATTCCATTTGACAACTTTATTCGGCATTAAATAACCCATTGATGGTTGATATACCGTAAAACAAACCTAACCAACCATTCCCGTGTATTAAATTTGATCTCTTGACAACTGACATCCTGTCTTCATCCTTTCCAGGGCTAATTTTTTTTATTTTTTATTTTTTTATGGAAATCGCTCTAGACAGGGCATGAAGCCACTTCAGCTAAAAAAAAAATATTATTTCAAGATAAAAACTAGCCAATGATAAATGTTAGATGGATAGATTTCCCCTTTGTCAGAAATATCGCTCAGGGAATATGATCACAAGAGGACAAAATAAGGGAAGCGAGAGTTACGAGGCTGCCGGAAGTAAATACAAGCTCCACTTCCTACTCTCCTAAAATATTTAACTTTTGACAACTTACATTCTGTCTTTATCCTATCCTAGACTACTTGAATGTACAGGGTGAGCCAAAAGTAGGTGGACAGTAAAAAAACATTTTCCTTCTTGATTTACACAGCTTTGAAGTCTGCCTCTTACGCTTCGACAAAAAAATGTTTTTTACTGTCCACCTACTTTTGGCTCACCCTGTATAACACCTGCATTCCATGCCGGTAACCGCTACACCATTTCTGCACATGCAGGAAATCATACAGATGCACAAGTATGCATATATTCACTCACCCTAACTCGAACTCGAACTCGAACCCTAACTCGAACCCTAAACCCTGAACCCTAACCCTAACACATGTTTTCACATTTTATCTTTTTGTTTTCTTTCACAGATCACCCTCATGCACCGCTTCAGGTTAGTCTTTCTCCAGTTCCACCTTTAAATTTACACAATTTTAATGACAGCTACAGCAACCATACCACCACCACCACCACCACCGTCAGTTCAACCAGCCAAGTATTAGACTTCAGTGGCTACGATGGATCAAGCAGTGGTGCCAAGTCTGTCTCTGTAAAAGAGGTGGTTCTGAAGAAAGACGATACAAGTAGCATTGGCATAAGTTTTGTTGCTGGGGCGATTCCTGGCGCCGGTAAGAGTGGTGCTAACGGTAGCGGCAGACACGGCAAGCAACCAACCTCCATGCCGGCCATCTTTGTTAACTGCATCCCCCCAGGAGGCCCCGCTGACCTTAGTGGCCACATCCAGTGTAACGATCAGATTCTTGCCGTTAATGGATCGACAGTGACCGGCCTTAGCTGCCAGGACGTCATGGACCGAATCGAACAAAGCGGCCCTTCAATCCAGCTTTTGCTTCTGCAACGATCTCAGCCACAAACCCCCAACGAACAATCCGTACCAACCAGCAATGAACCTCATGCCGAGCTACAAAGCAGCCCCTCTTGTATAAACTCTCCCCTCCCTATGGACCAAAGTTGGTCCAGAAGTGCCAATGACTTTGTCTCGAGGAATTCACGCACCTCTCCCTCACGGAGGCACTCGTCTGGTTCAACGCTTGATTATTTCTATCGTGACCCTTACATTCCAGAACATCGCGCATCTGTCCCCAATATCTTGGAAGCCGTCCAAGACACAAACACCTCATCAAACACATTCTTCCCAATCATTCTTCCCAGCTCTATCTCATCTCTGCAGGAATCCCCAAAACCGAAAAATCTCTCTACAATGGAAATTCCTTTGAACTCTGTAAAAAGACAGACAAACATCGGAGATTTCCGCAGCCGGAATGGTACTTCTACATCTGGTAAGGAAATTCACAAGACTTTCTCTTATTTCCGTACTTTAGTTTCTATTCCGACTACTCTTGCAGGATTTTGAACTTGAAATTACGTATTTCTTTTCTTTATACACTTGGGCCATTAGTCGCGCTAACAGTGAGATTAAAACGCCAAATTCATGTTTACAATAGAAGAACAGTTTTCTAACATACCGATCGTGTGTATGCGATCGACGTCAGAAGATTACCTAATTTGCATATTGCTTTGCAAAAGGGCATCTCATTAATTGACTATTCGTTTTTAGGTACTTCTGCAGTTTACAGACCGTGCTATTTTTTAGATAGGATTTTCAAGTTGAATTCAATTTTTACAGTATCTTTTGTTTATTAAATTGTTAGGTGAAAGTACAGAATAGTTAACAAAGCCTGTGCCCTTCCCCATGTTAAAATAACGTTATTATTTCAGCACGATCCGTAAATTGCAGAAGTACCTGTATTTTATTATTTTCTAATTCAATAGAACACATAGTTCTATTTACGAATGTCTTCTATGTCGTGGAAAAATGCTTTGTTTTTATTTCTTGGTTTCCTCAATTTTTCTGAGCAACGCCGGGACACATGTTTTGCTAGTATAACATATAATTCAGTGGATAAATGCTAAAACTGTCATTCAAATTGAATAATTATCTAATTTTCGATGATTTAAAAAAAAACATTTACATATTAGTGTGTTTACAAAGAGTATTCTTCCCTTAAAAAAATACTGGGGGGGGGGGGGTATGAACCCCTAATGCAGACACTGCTTGGGACATTTTTTTTTTTAATCCTACCCAAACAATCTTTATCCATTTTTTTTTTTTTTTTTCTCAAGTCAGCCAAATTATTTTACTTTCCACCCATCGAAGAATTAACATTTCGAGTTTTATATTTCCTTCTTCAGGATTTCCTCGATTTACACAGACTTTACCATCGAACTCTTCATTGCCTTCTAATAACCAGAGGTGGTCCTCAGCGGAAATTTTCTCTGCACCTTTGGCATCATCAACCCCAGCCTCTTCTCCATCCAGTCGCCGTATCATCAGTTCTAGTCATCGTCGTATGTCACTCGTCAGTGCGAAACGATTGCTTGCAAAACAAAACAAGCAAACGCTATTCAGGTAAATCATTTCTTCTAAATAAATCCAAGCAATATTTTCATTGCACCCGTAATTATGAAAAACAGAAGCCCATGTGTAAGAACTGGCTTCCTAACAAAAAAGGCACCAAACATTGATGTTATTGTTTTTTTCCTTTCCTTTTGCAAAACGCAATAATTTTCTGCAAAGCCAAAAACAAAATCAACAATTTTCTTATACAAAACAACCAAACCATGAATAAATATTTGAAGATAAAAACCTTTACCAAAATGACCATACTCGGCATTAAATAACCTGAAAAAGGGTTGATATGCCATAAAACAAAACAACCAAACCAAACACCAAGAATAAATACTTTAAGATATAAAGAACTTGAAGCATAAAAACCTTTACCAAAATGACCATACTCGGCATTAAATAACCTGAAAAAGGGTTGATATGCCATAAAATAAAACAACCAAACCAAACACCAAGAATAAATATTTTAAGATATAAAGAACTTGAAGCATTAAAACCTTTACCAAAATGACCGTACTCGGCATTAAATAACCCGGAAAGTGGTTGATATGCCGTAAAACAAAACAAAACAAAACAACAAAACGAAACATCATGAATAAATATTTAAAGCATAAAAACTTTTTCCAAAATGACCTGATTTGGCATTAATAACACGAAAAAGGGTTGATATGCCGTAAAAGAAAACAACAAAACGAAACACCATTAATAAATTGTTTTTATATAGAACTTGAAGCATAAAAACTTTTACCAAAATGACCTACTAATACTACCACTACTACTACCACTCCTAATAATACTACTACCACTACTATTACTACTACTACTATTGCTACTACCACTACTACTACCACCACTACTACTACTACCACTACTACTACTACTACCACTACTACTACCACCACTACTACTACCACTACTACTCATCCCCGGATTATGATAAATATTGATCCTTATTTTGCTTTGTTTTTATTTTTTAATTCAGACAAAAGACTGGATCAATCCGGAAAGAAAGGTTGAATGAAAAGTTTTATGAATGTTTCCTATCCAAACAAGACGGATCTTTAGGACTCAACATAATTGTAAGTTTTCTATGTTAGTTTTTTTGTTTGTTTTTTGTTTGTTTGTTTTTTTTGTTGTTTTTTTTGTTGTTTTTTTTGGGGGGGGGGGGTACTCGTGCTGTGAACAAAGGTGGCGAGTCAGCTGGTGGGGAGAGAGGGGTGGATAACTCGAGGGACAGGTTCGTTTTACAAAACCCGATTCTCAACTCTGACTCCTGTAAAAATTGCCGCCTCTCGACTCTGACTCCAACTCCTTGGCTCAGCGGTGAGAAATAATCTGTAAACGATTCTACTCTGAAATCAGTTTTTAAAGATCACGATTCTCAATTGCTGCAAAAAAGTTGCGGAGTACTGACTCCAAAACCTTTCACTGTGAGATCATAAAATAGCTTCTAAACATGCGTATCAAAATTATGGGTACTGCTATCGATCCTGAACCAGTTTCCGTGAAGTTCGCGTCGGCAGCGTTCGGGCATGCTACATAAACACCCGAGAGATGACGAGGTGTATGGTGGCAGAGAGAAGTTAAGCAATTGGCCAATCAGCTGTCAGTAACCAGACGACAATTTTCTAACTAGTATTGAAATTGATCAAAGCCAGTGCATGTTTATTTCCTGTTAAATTAAAAAAGATAAATAAATAAATAAATAAATAAAAGATTTACGAAGAGCTGTGTAGCAGAGTTGAATCTTGCGAAGGAATCATTTCTTTCTGCCAGGAAAAAAAGCTGGTGGCAAAAAGAAAAAAAATGTCTGAAATGCTATTACATGTGCCGCTTGATAGAAAGAAAATGTATTATTATTATTATTATTATTATTATTATTATTATTATTATTATTTATTAACAGTTTAGCATTGTTTTGTTATGAAAATAAAAACAAAAAAAATATTTATTAACAGTAATTTCGCTGTTTTTTTGTTTTTTTGTTTTTGGCAATCTTTCTTGAAAATAAAACTGACAAAAAAATACGACGACGCAGCAACGTATCGAAGTTATCAGCTGCCACCATTCGGTTTGTCATCTCTCGGGTGTTAATGTAGCATGCCCGAACGCTGCCGACGCGAACTTCACAGAAACTGGTTCGGGATCGATAGCAATACCAAATTATGTAACACTCAATGATCCGGGATCATGTATAACAGTGTAGTACCTCTTGCAGCAACTTTGTAACGCGTCTGGATATTCCGGGCACTAGGGAGCATGGTAAACCGAGGAAGACGTAGCTCGATGGCGTAAGAAGCGATATGACTGCGTGTAATCTGACTGACGTGAACCCTAACCCGACGGGACTGCATGGAAAACAGGTGTGAGATGTTGTCGGATGTTGCTCAGCCCAGAGTCCGGAACACCCACAGCACCATAAATACCAAAATCAGATGAAGAAGAAGAAGAAGAAGAAGAAGAAGAAACGGCCACCCACTTCTCCACACCCTCCTCAATTTTTATGATTCAATTCTCTGTGAAAATGTTTTCACATACAATTAAAAAAAATCAGATTTTCAGATTATTAACTGTTGTGGACTGATCCGCATTCACCCATAGTGACAGGATGGACTCGTCAGGTCATTATGAAGTCGACACCTTTTCCCTTACCTAGAGAACCGCTTTGCAAACCGCTTAGCACGTCTGCCTAGAGCCGGTAATGGCGACCAACTTATTGTAATATATAGATAACGGCCAGACAGGAGATTATCATGGAGACAATCTGTGAACATCCCAGCATGATTCCCTGTCTTTACGAGGCACTTACTTTATTTCAAAGAGAAATAAACTTCTGGGTTGCCCAAAATAAAACCAAAGATATTTTCACTTTCTTCTGTGCCCCGCCCTCCTTTTTCTTGGCCGAGCATCTGCACATCTGCCATTCGCATGCACCACTAAAAAATTGCAGCCTACTGCATTTTTACATAAGTTGAATCTCTCTTGACAAAGAAACAAAACGAAATGGTTGCCTTAGTACTTGTCATTTCATAGTTTCCTCATGATTTTCAGGGCGGTGTCGATACAAAGACCGAACTCGGTGGTGTCTATGTCAAATCTCTTCGTGCTGGTGAATCAGCCGAGAAGCAGGGAATAATAAAACCAGGTGCGTTTTTCAATTTTTTTACTTTTCTTTTTCTCTTCAAAGTTTTCAAATGATTTTATTTCGAGGAGGAAAAAATTCTCTTGCGGAAAATATTTTCTTTTTATGGAAATCAGAAGTCATTTGTGTTGATTGGCCCGTGTCCTCGCATTGCCCGAGAAAATCAGGGAAACCAAGGAACTCCAGCTACCAGTTATTTGTTGAGGGAGGAGAATACTCACTGACTTGTTTGCTTGGTCGTAGTGTGTGTGTGTGTGAGTGAGGGAGCTTTGTTTTTAATTTACAATCTATAACTGGATTGCAACTTGTTGAAAATCAAGTCCACCCAAAAGAAGTAAATAGGACCTCAAAGGTTGTTTTCATCAAAAATGCCCAGCATTTATCCACGATATACAAAAATATTTCTAAACGTATGAATTTTATTACAATAAGAAAAATCATTGAAATTGAAAACAATCGAATCAAATATTTGATTAATGCATACAAAATTAAAGCATAAATAATAGTTAATTAATGAGATGTCCTTTTGCAAAGCACTATGCAAATGATTTAACCTTATGACTTGATCGCATATATATGATCAGTATATGATGATTTCTATGTAATTATTTTTAAAGGTGATTTTCAGCTCGTTGTTAATAAGCTTACTATTATTTTTAATTGTTTCACTTCCTAAGTGATTAAGATGCAGAAAAACTGCATTATTAGTCGTCCTAAACTTCAAAGGTCGTATTTTTTGTTTTTGATATATATATATTAATTTTTTACGTACATAAAAGTAATCCATGGACACATGTTTCTGGATCACAGCCGTCATCAGCATGGCTAACTTACACAGAGATCGAACCCTCGATGTTGATGTCTATAGTCCAGCGTTCTACCACTGGGCCAAGACGCTCTGTGTAGAAATGTACGATTTTTATCACCCAAGTTTTTGAATGAGGACGACTAATAATGCAGTTTTCTGCATCTTACTCACTTAGGAAGTGAAACAATTAAAAATAATAGTAAGCTCAATAACAACGAGCTGAAAATCACCTATAAAAAAATTACATAGAAATACATTAAATACTTGGGTGATAAAAATCGTACATATTTCTACACAGAGCATCTTGGCCCAGTGGTAGAACGCTGGATTATAGACATCAACATCGAGGGTTCGATCTCTGCGTAACTCAGTATATGATAAGATACTGTTCTTCTATCGTGTAAAGTTGAAATCGTCATTTTGATGCCACGTTGAAAGAATGGATAGGAGTTCTTTGATTAGTAGATGTAGAACAGTTGAGGAAGCAGGTTTAGTTCACAGGGGAAAGTCCAAGGAAAACCTGGGAGGAAGTGATAAAAAATGGACTTGAGAGAAAGAAGGATCAATAAAGACCTGGTCAGAGATGGGTAAGTTTGGAAGTCAATTTCTAAAAGCCGTCCAACACATGCCAGTATGTAAATCGGATGTCAAACCGAATATGATGATGATGACGATGATGTCAGAGATAAATAGTGACACTTTATAAGAATATGCTTTTTTTTGTGTTCTTTGCGCACGTTGACATTTGCACTTACTGACTCATATTTTTTTTTCTAACTACAATAGGGTTCAATTATGCACTAATATCGTTGGGAAAGGTATGAACCCACAATTAACTTCCCCACCACCACAACTATAGGTACAATAACAACGTGTGTACTATGAGTTGTTTTCAATGAATATTGTTTTGAATAACCCCAAAAGGGTTGATATGCCATAAAATAGAGAAACCGAAACCAAACTAATTACGAGTATCATAGTACTGAGTGACCAACGGATTGTGACAAAATAGGGGTGGAGAGTGCTTCCCAACAAGGAGATAATGCAAGGGAGTCGTGTTTAGGCACTAAAAGAGTTGGTCGTTCTAGTACTAGGCTCATCGAGATGTGAAAAGTAATGAAACAACTAAAAGGTTAATAGAATCCTTTTTCTTCCTGTTTCTCAAATGATGACTTAGAACTTTGAAAAAAGTCTAAGGAGGCATTTATCTATTTAGATGTACAGGGTGGGCAAAAATAAGGGTCCTATTTTTAAAAATTCATAACTTTTTTATTTATTGATTTTTTTTTTTTTTTTTTTTTTTTTTTTTTTTAGAATAAGTAAAGGACCCCTTCCGAAGCAAGCATGAGCCGTATTAGCCCTAAAGAAACGTACCCTCATTTAGAAAACATTATTTTTGCTTAAAAAACTCAAAACAGTGTAAAAAACAATACTTTAGTTTTTGTAAGTTTTAAGAAGTGTTTTTCGGCTAAAATTTGTTTTGTTTATTTCAAAAGATCTCGGAAGGGTCAGTCTACACACACATAAAGTTTGGTGAGTTTAACTTTTATTTTGTGGAAGTTATTCAAGTTCAAGTTATTCAAATTTAAAGATAGGACCCTTATTTTGGCCCACCCTGTATATATACTCGCAAAACCTACCCGCCCTCCGGGCAGTAATTAATTTTTAAAAATATTTTTTACTCAGAGAATTCCATAATTCTAATAAACTTTGGTAAATTTGTAGATTAACATCCTCAGCTAAATTATCTCCTCTTCCCCCTTAAAATGAGATTCTTCTTTTTAGGGTCTAGATGGTTAGGACGGTTAATATGTTTTTAACACTAACCCTAAGTTTGACTGAACTGCCCGAAAACTGTCCCGAAAAATTGAGTTTATATTTGAAAATTTTCCCCACTTTAAATGATAAAATAATTGTTTTTTTTTTCTTTTCTCATTTCCATCAAGTTAAAAAAGGTAGAAAAAAAAATGTGGGGGGGGGGGGGGGAAGCGGAGGATCGAGCGAGACAACCACACTCTCCCTCCCACTCCCCCTTTCTCTTCTCGCTTCTGTCTCGCCGGTAAGGTCGTCAGTGAGCGCATGGAGTTAAAACTTAAGGTGTTTAGATATTTTTTCGATTTATTTATTAAATAACTTTAATTAATTACTGTTAAAATAGACGAAACTATTGCATATAGATAACAAACATAAGCGAATGCAATTCCAAATTAATAATACTAAACATTAATTAATTATGAACGGTTTAAAAAATAGTTATGCTAATTAGGCAGTCAAAAGATTCTTTCTTAATCTTTTATCGCGACTATATTTACAGAATATCAAGATTTTGTGTTATATTATTGATTTAAATAACGGTAACCCGTTTTGATTATAATATAGGAGTGATGAATAAAAAAAAAACTTTCGCATGTATTTATTTAGATATGTTTAAACTCTTACTGATTTATCAGATTTTTCATAGTGGCCGAGTGGGTTACGGCGTCGGAATTTGGATTATAACATGACTCGTGTTCCAGGGTTTCGAATCCTGTGACCATTATGAATAATTATCTCTACACTGACGATTCCCGAAAGGATGAAACGTATATGCATGTAGATACAAATATCTATAACTATATATATATATATATATATATATATATATATATAGGGGTCCCATTTGAGAGTTTCCAGCAGAACCATCTCAGAAGTAGAACCAGCAGCTGCTGTGTAGCAACTAAGTCGTCATCATCATCACATTTGGTTTAACTTCTGTTTTACATACTGGCATGTGTTGGACGGCTTTTAGAAATTGAATTACAAACTAAACTATCTATAGAAAGGTCTTTATTTATCCCTCTTTCTCTCAAATCCATCCTTGTCACTTCTTCATATGTTTTTCTTGGCCTTCCACTGACCCTGCTACCTCAACTGTTCTACCTCTACTAACCCGAACACACTAATCCATTCTTCAATATGACCAAATCAACAAAGTCTCCTGTTCTGCACACATCTCTCTATTTAATCTTCCTCTGAGGTCATCAGATCTAAGCCTTTCTTTAAGACTCGCATTACACATCCATCGTATATCTTTCTCATATCATTTTTCTCCATGCAACACATGTCCTCAACCTTCACTGGCCAGGTTTCACTTCCACATATAGTCACACTGCGTACACATGCCTGATAGATTTGGTTGACAGTGGTAATGTCCAGTTAGGTCTTCTAATTGGTCCCCCGATTTATAAAATCAGGAGACCTATGTTTTGAGGCATTTCCGTCCGCCGGTCCGTCCGTCCGGATTTTTCTCCGCAACCATCCATTGAATTTCTCTGAAATTTTGCATGAAGTTGTAACTTTTGTCAGGTTAGAAAGTGACATTCTCCGATTTTTAAAAAAAAATCTGGTTAGCCCCCCAGGAGTCAAAAGGCCCCAAAATGGCAAAAAAAATGACATTTTTTTTGCCCCATAACTTTTCATCCATCCATTCAATTTCTCTGAAACTTGGCCAAAATATGGAGGCAATTGTTCCTAATAGAAAATAAGTATCGCTGACCTAGGAAAAAATCTGGTGCGCACCCAGGGTGTCAAAAGCCCCCAAAATGGCAAAAAATGACCCTTTTCTCCCATAACGTTTGATCCATCCATTCAATTTTTCTGAACCTTGGCCAAAATGTAGAGGTAATTGTTCTGGATATAAAATGAGCATCCTTGACCTCAGAAAAATTCTGGTTTGCTCCCCCAGGGGGTAAAATGGGAGTCAAAAATGCCCCAAATTGCCCAAATTTATTGCATTTTACACTCGCCACATCGAGTTACATACAGAGGGGGACCACGCATGCGTAGCTTGTTTAATTTAATTTCTATTGTTTTTTTATTTGTAGATGATCGTATCATTCAGATCAACTCGATCAATCTTGAAGAAGTCCGACACGAAGAAGCTGTGAGGATCTTACATGAATGTCCCACCAAGTGTTTGTTGGTACTTGGTCGCAATCGGTGCAGTTCAACGCCGGTTTCCTCCCTTTGTCCACCAACAATCATGATTAATGGAATGGTCACAGCAGAGGATGTGAATCCAAGAGAATTGGTCAAGGAAGAAGAGACAGTAATAAATAGGAAAATGGCTCAAGTAAGACAACATTGAAAACAATAACATTTTAAGTTGAAATAAGTTTGATCAAATAAAACTTGTTGGTTGTTGTTTGTTTTTTAGTGAAAGTCTGTGGTGTTATGAGTGGCGGGTAGAGTAGATAATTTGCAGTGAGTAAGTATAGTGGCCATGGTTTAAATAAAAATATTCTTATCATGTTATGTTTATTTTTAATGTTATATAATTAACAAGTGTACTTACTAAAGTTGGAAGTGGTTTTGTTATGCTGCACGTGAGGTGTGTGTTTTAATGTAATCCGTTATTCCGTAAGGTAATAATGTTATGTGTTCGGAATAGCGGAATGATATTCCCGTAATCTGTACTCGGCAGTGTTTCTGTTTAACAGTTCCGAATGAAATAAAAGTCTGGCGGTGTTATGAGTGGCGGGTACAGTAGATAATTTGCAGTGAGTAAGTATAGTGACCACTCTCTCTGTGTATGTTGTAGGTGAGAGAGTGAATGATCTAGGAATAAATATGATAACTAATATATGTTGATGAAATTATGCGAAAGTTTCTGCAAATATGCTTGAGTGAATAAGAGTATTTTAGTAGTGTATGATGCATGGGGTTATTTTGTAACTCTCGCCAAAGGTACAGGGGGAAAAAAAGCAGTCCACTTTATATAGTAGAGGAACATGAAAATAAAGATTTAATGTATACCTTTGTCAGGAAAGATATATGCTCAATATACAAGATAGAGCAATTATAAAAATAAGTAAAAGATGAGAATAAAAATTGAACAAAATGCAATATCTATTACGTCATCAGTTGTTCAAAACAAGGAGTTTCAAATAAAAGAAATTTAATTTTCCTCCATTATCGTTATATATATATATATATATATATATATATATATATATATATATAATTGGTTAGTAGTTTTACACAGTGCCAGGTCGAACTACCATCTCAATATTATTGAGGTGTTAGTTATTAACAATTCTCGACCTAGCCTGTGTAGACAAAAGATTTTGAAGCATCAGTTGGAGATTTTTAATGATTCAAATCCACCATAATGTTGAGAGATTTACCTTTTTTTTTTCTTTTTTTTCTCTCTCAATCGTTTTCTCCAACTTAAACAATTTTTCCCCTCATATCTCATTCGATTTTCTTAGTTTTTAATTTATCATTCTGACGTTTTCTCTTAGAGGGTAAGACGATAAGGCCTTAAGGAAAATTTTAGGAATTTTCTCTTTTTTTTCCACCTGCCCGTTTCATTGATTAAAAAAAAATGTTTCCTCTGAAATTTATTCTACGATTTTGTTGTACGCAAAATTTACTTATATATATATATATATATATATATATATATATATATGTAAATTATGAATGTATATTAGAACATATTTTAGGAATAATTTTCAGTATTTATTTTGATAGTGCTCAATATATAGTAGAACTTAATACAGGAATATATTGAGTTACTCCACAAATGCAATTGCTTTTGCTGACGATATCTGGGATCAAAAATGCAATTTCATGTGTGTAGCCACTTAAAATACTCATGCTGTAGTAGTAGTAGTAGTGGTAGTCTATACATAGTGTCTATATTTTCTTTGATTGCAGGTAAAGAGAAATTGGAAGCCTGGCAATTCAAGTTCAGAATCTTCCATGTCGGAAGTCAGTTCCTCCATGGATTATCCCCATGTGGAAAGCGAGCTGGCTTTGTGCAACGAAGAAGAGTTAAAGCCCCCCAAGAGGACAACCCCCAACAAGAGTGAAATGGCAACTTCGGAACGATCCCCACCCCCAGAGCCCCACGGTGTTCAACAGGGCCCCAAGACGGTCCCTGTTGACACAAGAATTAAGGATGTGAAAGTAAGTCATTCAATCATCAAAATGCCCGATCAGAATTTATTGATCAGCTATTAATCATATTTGGTGTATGTAGATGAAATTTTTTGATCAGCCATTAATCATATTTGGTGTATGTAGATGAAATTTTTTGATCAGCCATTAATCATATTTGGTGTATGTAGATGAAATTTTCTTGATTCCTTAAAAAATTCATTAAATCCAAAAGCAAGAAAATTAGCCCATTTGAATACGAGTCAAATTGTTGCAAGAAACAAATACACTTTCAATAAATGTTGCAGAGTACAATTTAAAAAATGTTGCAGCGTACAATTTTTTTAAAAAAAGCTAATAAAATTAGTCTTAATTTATTTTAGTAAATTTGTCTTAGTAGGAAAAAGTCAGTGAACATTTTCCGTGTAAAAATGGCTCAAGATTCAAATATTTAATTAAAATATTTTACAGTTCATCAGATATACTAATTATCTTTTCTATAAGACAAAAACAAAATTAACCGTTAGGAAAAGATGTGTAAAGTCGCCAGGAGCCGATTTGAATCCTTGAAATGCAAAGTTTTCAAGCAGTCTGTCAAAATATTTCATTTGTCCTGTTCACTAAGCTACTGACTCATCCATACACGTTAGTCTGCGCATCATAACTGTTCACATATATCACTCGTGGGAAAAACAACACACACATAGACTGTTTTACTCACACAAGTAATCAGTTCATTGAAGTAGAGTATAAAGTCACTAACTTCTTTTTCAGTTTTTCTTGTGTAAAAAGAATTTCTTATTTGTAGAGCTGTATTTATCTGGAATTAAACTGCTTGACTACATCTGCAACAAGGATATCCAAAGGTGCTACGGCAACGCACCGATTGAGGGAAAGATGAGGGAATGGCAGATCAGATGGGTTGGCCAACAACGACACCATCACGAAACTTGCCTCTGCACAAGGGGGAAGGCTGATGATGAGATGGCCGGAAAGCGGACGAGTGGGAAGGCCGATGATGAGATGGCCGGAAAGCGGCTGAGGGGGAAGGCCGATGATGAGATGGCCGGAAAGCGGACGAGGGGGTAGGCCGATGATGAGATGGCCGGAAAGCGACCAAGGGGGAAGGCTGATGATGAGATGGCCGGAAAGCGGACGAGTGGGTAGGCCGATGATGAGATGGCCGGAAAGCGGCCGAGGGGGAAGGCCGATGATGAGATGGCCGGAAAGCGGCCGAGGGGGAAGGCCGATGATGAGATGGCCGGAAAGCGGACGAGGGGGTAGGCCGATGATGAGATGGCCGGAAAGCGGACGAGGGGGTAGGCCGATGATGAGATGGCCGGAAAGCGGACGAGGGGGTAGGCCGATGATGAGATGGCCGGAAAGCGGACGAGGGGGTAGGCTGATGATGAGATGGCCGGAAAGCGGACGAGGGGGTAGGCCGATGATGAGATGGCCGGAAAGCGGACGAGGGGGTAGGCCGATGATGAGATGGCCGGAAAGCGGACGAGGGGGTAGGCCGATGATGAGATGGCCGGAAAGCGACCGAGGGGGAAGGCCGATGATGAGATGGCCGGAAAGCGACCGAGGGGGAAGGCCGATGATGAGATGGCCGGAAAGCGACCGAGGGGGAAGGCCGATGATGAGATGGCCGGAAAGCGACCGAGAGAGAAGGCCGATGATGAGATGGCCGGACACTCTGTACAAAGATATCTGTAAAACCGGCCTTCACCCGGATAAGCCTGTGATTATGTTAAGTGAAGACAGGCAAAAATCCACGACTGAACAGGATTAACGCATAAGAAAGAAGAAGAAGACGAAGAAGAGCTGGTCTTATTAGTCACTTCGGGGTCACGATTTATAAGAGCTGGTCGTATTAGTCACTTTGGGGGTCACCATTTATAAGAGCTGGTCGTATTAGTCACTTTGGGGCTCACCATTTATAAGAGCTGGTCGTATTAGTCACTTCGGGGTCACCATTTATAAGAGCTGGTCGTATTAGTCACTTCGGGGTCACCATTTATAAGAGCTGGTCGTATTAGTCACTTCGGGGTCACCATTTATAAGAGCTGTTCGTATTAGTCACTTCAGGGTCACTATTTATAAGAGCTGGTCGTATTAGTCACTTCGGGGTCACCATTTATAAGAGCTGGTCGTATTAGTCACTTCGGAGTCACCATTTATAAGAGCTGGTCGTATTAGTCACTTCGGGGTCACCATTTATAAGAGCTGGTCTAATTAGAGGTTGTTAAGACCAACTTCTATATATTATTAGTAAGTTACGAAAACCGTCACACGAAAGGAAAAAAAAGTTTTTTATAACAACAGCGAAAGGATTTATTCAATTACCTATACCGTTTGGTCTAAGTTCCAGAAAGTTGGACAGTGCCCGAGTGATGAAAGGAAAAATATAAAGTTCTTTGGGCTGCCGAAAGTCTGTCAGCAGTTATCTTGAAGCGAAGATAGTCGATGCTTGAGCGTCCAATGGACAGAAGCAGGAGAGACAATGAGGACGTCTTTCCCTGTTGTTTTCAGGAATCTCTCTGCTGACCGACCATAATTCCCAAAGGGAATGAAGTAGTTCTTCAGGGGACAGATGAAGTCAATGCGCCCTGCAAGCTGATTGGTCAGTGTGTGACCAAATTGCATAACAGGGACATTTCTCCGAGAGATAAAACAAGTCTTCATTTATGACTTCTACAGAAAAAGAGCTATGTTTATCTATTCGGCAGCACAGATTTCTATGCATTACAAGATTATGACCTCTGACCTTTGTTAATTGACATTTTTTTTTTTGTTTAATTTTTAATTTACAACAAGTTATGCTTGTCCATTTCTTTCAGCACAGATTTCTATCCACGACAAAATGTGTCATTAGAATCTCAATCAAATTTGAATTTAAATTCTAACGACTCTCCTCTGATCAACGTGAGTTGAAAGGAAACAAATTTATTCAAATAAACCAACTTTAGTTTGTTAACTAAATAGTTTCTTAATATTTATTTTTGTAGAGCGTCCACGAAGGTGTGTCACCAACAATAATGGAAGGTAACAGTGAAGGTCTGCCACTCAAAGACAATGAAGACTTCACGTACCGAAAAAGTGGTGCCACCAAAAATGAGGGTATCCCCCAAGAGGGTCTACAAGAAGACCCCGCATTTTCTGACAAAAAGGTAAGAAGAAATTCTTCTCTAGTTGAGCCCACCCCCTCACCCTTTCATGACGAAACTCCCCTGATGAATGTTAGCTGAAAAAGGATTTTTTTCAGGCGACAAATTTACTAATAATGAACACACTTTTATTAGCTGCTAGACCAACCATGAGCCGTTGGGTCAGTATTTGTTATATATATTACTAAATACTAGAAGAATATCCGTCCCAGGACGAGTAAAATTAATTCTCCAAACAGAACAGTTTTTAACCATACGAAGATTAAAATCAAGATATTTTGCTACTAAACCTTATGTCTAGAATTCTTGTTCTGATTTTGATCAAAATCCATTACATGATTTTGATTCTAGAAAATGTCTAAAATTTAAGAGGACTTAAGAATAATATGAAATTCAGGGAATCTTGCTTAATTGGTGTCTAATAGCTATGTATCAAATTGATTGCAAATCTGAAATATTTAAATTTTTAAATGGGACGTTGTACCCATATTAGGTCCCCTAAAACCCCTCTAAAATACTCCAAAGAAACTGAAATTTGGGGAATATGTATTAATTGATGTTAAAATTTTACAAAAATCGGAGGTATAGATTGTTTTAAAGGCTTCCACTCGCTCTCTTCCCCCTTTCCATAAAACTAAATTAAGCTAAATATAGCCCACATTAACCACCCTTACACTTAGCAGCTGTGTTCCAAAATTCATAATGATCAGTTAATTAGTTTAGGAGTTGGTATATATATATATATATATATATATATATATATATACATAAACATATACTAACTTTATATAAATAGAGATTCACAAAAATCTTTTGGAATCTCCAAATATTTATTAAACTCTTTTGTGGTGTCTTAATAGACCCTTTTTTTCTTTCTACTTCCTCTTTTTTTTGTCATTTGTTTTTTTTTTTCGCTTTATTTCCGTGACATTTTTCTTCCCATTTTCGAATTTTATTCTGAATCTTTCCTCACTTTTCCAAACCTTTTCTTCATTCCTTGAAATTTAAAGAGAAGAAAATCATTCTTACCTTTTATTTGCCTTCAACAGGTCCCAGGAACCGATTACGAAAGATGGAAACATTTCGGAAATGGCGCTTGTCTTCGGCAGGAACCCCCCAACTCAGCAGTGATCTCTGCTGGGAGGGCGCAAAGTGGATCCCATGCAAACGATGACTCCCCCATACATCAGAACACAGACCATGGTAGTGATGGTCCAACTTGCTCCCCTGGGGGGATTCCACCAGAAGACACGTCATATTCTTCTACAGAAGGCAAGACGACGCTAACAACTTCTCAGGTAAACAAAAATCAACAGCTTTTTTTCTCTTTTACTCTTGTATATTGACCGTTGGCTATTTTAGCTTGTGTAATATAATGATTAGTTTCCGTGTGAATGTCCTTGCAGTGTTCAAGGACACACTGGGGCAAAGAGCTGTCTGGCAGGTTCAGAAGGTTAAATTAGTCAAAAACGTGAGAAACAGGAAGTGAGGAATGTGTGAATTGCATGAGTGACATCATCGATGAAGTTATTGGGAATTTTATATGAGACTAGCAGGGCTACCCGGCATTGCCCGGGTACAAAAGTGTAACATATTTCTATTAAAACTTCTATCTCTTTACCTCTCTCTATTTGCCTCTCTATCTTTCTCTCTTTCCCCTCCTCTTCCGTATGCCTCCCTCCCTCTCCCCCCTCTTGTTCTTCTGCCCAGCCTATTCCTCTCTCTGGACATACGCACACACACATACAGACAGACAACTCTCCTTTATATAGATTCCGTGAGAAATGAGTCAACAAGGGAAGTAACTCCATGATAAAAAAAAAATCAGTTACTTCCATTTAGTAACTTCCGTTTGTGCCAGTTTAGGGTCAAAGAATGAATATTTCTTTTCAAATTTTCGATATTATTCATCTAGGGCAACACTGATCAAGAATATACAAACTTTGTGGCTATTTTTTTTGTCAACAACTGCTCTTCATATTATAGATAACGATTAGGAAGTAAGTCAGGAAGATGTGTGAAAATGAGCTCTTAAAAAACGAATAATTTAAAGTCTCTTTCTTCCACTTCACTGTTGACCTGGGAGGTGGCAGCGATGAAATGGATACCGTCATCGATTGACGATCTAAATGTGCCAAGTTTGAATCCTTTGCGTGGTCCTTCCTGTAAGTACCGGATTCTAGTAAGAACTGGGGAAACCAATGGCAACAACAGAAGGTCAAAAGCCGTACAATGCGGGTTCATACAAATTTACGCTTTTTTTTTTTTACTGTTGACCTACATGAGATGAACCGCCGTCCCGATGATCTGCTGGAGACAAATGATGCTGCACATTAATTAATTACTTAATTAATTACTTAATTAATTAATTAATTAATTAATTACTTAATTAATTAATTAATTACTTAATTAATTAATTAATTAATTAATTAATTAATTAATTAATTACTTAATTAATTACTTAATTAATTACTTAATTAATTAATTAATTAATTAATTAATTAATTAATTAATTACTTAATTAATTACTTAATTAATTAATTACTCTCTCAATAAAAGAATCATGATGCTTTTGGGTTGAGCAAACAATATGACAAAATTAAATTCATCATCTGGCAACACCTTTTGTTCTTATTCTTAATAAAGGAACTTCTGCCATTACTAACCAGCAGAGCGTTACCACTATCGACAAAGAAAGAGTCTATCAGGCATGTATATACACAGTGTGATGATGTATGGAAGTGAAACCTGGCCAGTAAGTGTTACATGAAGAGAAATGACATGCGAACAATACAATGGATGTGTAATGTGAGTGTTAAAGATACGCTTAGATCTGATGACCTCAGAGGAATATTAAATCTAGACAGTATGGAGAGATATGTGCAGAACAGGAGATTTTGCTGGCATGGCCACATTGAAAGAACGGATGAGAGGTCTTGGGTTAGTAGATGTAGAACAATTGAGGTAACAGGGTCAGTTCACAGGGGAAGGCCAAAAAAAAACATGACAGGAAATGATAAGGATGGATTTGAGAGAAAGAGGGATAAGTAAAGACCTGGCCAGAGATAGGTTAGTTTGGAAGTAAATTTCTAAAAGCCGTAAAACGGACATTAAACTTATGATAATGTTGTTGTTGTACTACTACTATTACTACTATTATTACTATTATTACTACTACTATTATTACTACTATTACTACTACTATTATTACTACTATTATTACTATGACTACTATTATTACTACTATTACTATTACTATGACTACTATTATTACTACTACTACTATTATTACTACTACTACTATTATTACTACTACTACTATTATTACTACTACTACTATTACTACTATTATTACTACTATTATTATTACTACTATTATTACTACTATTACTATTATTAGTACTACTATTACTACTACTATTATTACTACTACTATTATTATTACTACTATTACTACTATTATTACTACTACTATTATTACTACTATTACTATTACTACTATTATTACTACTATTACTACTACTATTATTATTACTACTACTACTACTATTATTATTACTAATATTACTACTACTATTATTATTACTAATATTACTACTACTATTATTATTACTACTACAACTACTACTACTACTACTACTATTACTACTAGATCCTGAGGCTTCATCCCATATGTTTTCCTTGTGATCATACACGCATCTAATAACTGGTCTCCGAAGTGGGATACATTTAACAAACATATTCTTCTGACAACAGTTTATATTTTCATGTTTTCCCGCATTTTTTTTTTCCAACAGCCAAAAGAATATAGAGGAGCAGTGTCACTTGAAACAGACCTTGCCGGAAGTCGATCAGAAAGTGTGCCCAGAGGGGACCCTATGTCACTTGATGCCGTTAATACGGCAAATGGGAGGTCAACTCGAGGAGACGAGCCGACTCCCGACCCATTAAACCCCAGTAACGAAAATGGGGAAAACCTGATGCAGCAATGCTCGGATGCTAGAAGACGCAGCAGCGATGAAGAATCACCAAAACTTGAAGACTCAACAGCTGAGGTATGTTACCGTTCCGCTCTTATTCTAGTCTGGAACGTCTAACGTTGGAAAACGCACAATCGTTGGGATGTTGTGTTGGATTTTTAGCCATAATAATGATTCATGTACTGTTAAAGAAGCGAAGGGTTGGCTTAACATTGACAGAAAAAACATTTTTTTTTATCATAGTTTAGCCCAAACGAGGCAGGCCGCCACTGTAGGCGTAAGGGGCTACTGAGAATTAGGGTGTAAGTTTTGGGAGTCATCCTAAGTTGGGAGCTGTGCAGCGAGATGTCTGTTTACATTAGTTTTAAATTTCCTCATGTCGGGGAAACAGGGAGCAGGAGGGAGTTCCAGAGGCCGGCAGCTCGAGGAAAAAAGCCATTGGAGTAGAAGGCTCTCCGGCATCTGGGGACCTCCACAGTGAATGGATGAGACTTAACTGATTGTCGGTTTGGTCGAGTGTATTTACGTCGAAGGGGCACTAGAGCAGCAAGTTCATCGGAGCACATTCCATTGAAGTACTTGTAAAACAGGCACAAGGATGCAACATTGCGGAGCTGGAGCTGAGTTTTAAATAGGATTTTTAAAGTAAAATTTAATTATTACGGTATCGTTTGGTCATTAAATTATTAATTGAACCAAATTCGTATACACTATAAGTTTGTAGAATTTTGAATATTCGGACTACTGTTCTAATCTTGGGTGTTTTTATCTCAACGTTTCGGCTGATGTAACCTCCGGCCTTCTTCAGGTGTACTTTGTCGAATTCTGGAATCTGGACGGAATTTCTAACGGAACCCTTTTATTAAATCCAGGGGGGTAGCATGCTCTCGTTCCGTCTGCCATGACTGGGAAGAAGTCTTCAGTAATTCGCAATTCTTCGTATCGCCCGCACTGAGGATTGAACCTTCAACCTTCAGAAGACTGTTGCTGAGAACTGAAATTCTACAAATTATCAACCCTCATCTCAAAAATTCCGAAATAAGTTTGTAACGGAATTTTGTTTTCATCTTTATTTATAAAATTATCTTTATTTATAAAATTATCTTTATTTATAAAATTACAAATAGAATACCCGTCCCAGGACGGGTATAAGCAATATCATTAGTTTTAAATTTTAATGTTTTTTTTTCTTTCTTTGGGGGGGGGGGGGGTATGGTACAGTCTCGGTTGCACTACCCTAAATGGCAAAGTTTACAAAAAAAAATAGTAATGTGCCCACGTTACTCACCCTGTTGCCTCACATTCTTAACCTTTTGGCTATGATCAAAGTGTAATATCTGTTCCGATGGATATTGCACCCCCATAGATTGGTATTGTCTTGGCCTTTGGGGCTTGATTTACACCGGTCTATGGGTCTGTCTTGTGCAGTTCTAGGAGGTCCACCCTCCCAGGCTTCGCCTCCCCTCTTTGGGGAGGAGTAAGTTTATTGCTTACTGCCTGAGGCGCCCCTACCGGGGAATGCCGACGGGGCTGTCCAGGCAATTTTTAAACCCCACTTTCCCGACCCGACTTTGGGTCACATCTTACTTGTGGGAGTAAGATAAAAACTGGCCTTGTGCCTAACTCCTGGAGAGAAGTAAATCAATACTCACCCTGTTGCCTAGAATATATATTCCATAATTCGTAATGATAAGTTCAGTAGTTTAAGATTTTACCAAACACATATATTATTGACACTCATGCGTATACAAATCTTTTTAAAATGTATTTGTTAATATAACTAAAGATTTGATATAAAGCAGTTCTTTTCTCTATTACAATTTTGTATCGAACTTATTTAAAAAGTTTTTTGGGAGGTAGGGGCGGATTTAGGTGGATGCACCCTCTAAATGGTAAAGTTTACAACAAAAATAATGTTTTTTACCTTGTTGCCAAGAATATATATTCCAAGATTCATAATAAAAAAATTTTAATTAAAAAAAAAAACTTTATATATATATGCACGCCCTAAATGTTAGCATTTACAAAAAATAATGTTCCTATGTTACTGAACATATTTTTTAGAATATATTTTCCAAAATTCATAATGATCTGTTCATTAGTTTAGGAGAATACTCCGTACATAGATAAATAGACATACCAAACTTTATAAGTGTATAGATTGGATGTAAATAGCTTGGTGTCTTGGATGTAAATAGCTTGGATGTAAATACTGTTGAATATATGAAATGTAGAGATTGGATGTAAATAGCTTGGTGTCTTGGATGTAAATAGCTTGGATGTAAATACTGTTGAATATATGAAATGTAGAGATTGGATGTAAATAGCTTGGTGTCTTGGATGTAAATAGCTTGGATGTAAATACTGTTGAATATATGAAATGTAGAGATTGGATGTAAATAGCTTGGTGTCTTGGATGTAAATAGCTTGGATGTAAATACTGTTGAATATATGAAATGTAGAGATTGGATGTAAATAGCTTGGTGTCTTGGATGTAAATAGCTTGGATGTAAATACTGTTGAATATATGAAATGTAGAGATTGGATGTAAATAGCTTGGTGTCTTGGATGTAAATAGCTTGGATGTAAATACTGTTGAATATATGAAATGTAGAGATTGGATGTAAATAGCTTGGTGTCTTGGATGTAAATAGCTTGGATGTAAATACTGTTGAATATATGAAATGTAGAGATTGGATGTAAATAGCTTGGTGTCTTGGATGTAAATAGCTTGGATGTAAATACTGTTGAATATATGAAATGTAGAGATTGGATGTAAATAGCTTGGTGTCTTGGATGTAAATAGCTTGGATGTAAATACTGTTGAATATATGAAATGTAGAGATTGGATGTAAATAGCTTGGTGTCTTGGATGTAAATAGCTTGGATGTAAATACTGTTGAATATATGAAATGTAGAGATTGGATGTAAATAGCTTGGTGTCTTGGATGTAAATAGCTTGGATGTAAATACTGTTGAATATATGAAATGTAGAGATTGGATGCAAAAATCTTCCAAAACTTTCAATCTCTTAATTAAATGAGGATTTGCTAAGAATTTTAAAGTCGGAAATGAGTTTCAAGTCGACAGTTTAAATGCTTCCAAATTCCTTTTAAATTTCGAATGGGGACAAAGTAATTCATTTTTTTTTTTTCAACTATTAACAAAAGATTAAAATGGCTGATTTATTTAGAGAAATGCTTTGTTTTGGATTTAATTCTGTAATTAAATCATCTTTTTTAATAAGATCTTTTAAAAGTTAGTTTCTGTGCTTTACTCTATTGCATTTTTCATTACAATAAATAATCCATTAATAGTAAATATAAAAAATTATAATGTGCAAGTCACGTAGAGGCGGGAAACACAGACACACAAGAAGTAGTCACACATTTTTATTTGTATAGAGATTGTATCGCTAAAAAAGGTCACTCATTTTTTTTTCTTTTGTTGGTGAATCTCTTTCCATCTCGGGTGTTTTTTGATTGATTGTTCGTTTTAGAATATTTTTTATTTCTACAAATTTTCCAATCTTGTCTTTTTTCTTCCGAAAATGAAAATAATCAACCGTTGGTTTCCTTTTATTCCAGAAAAATGAATCTTTGAATGCATTAAACTTAGAAAACACTCACCAACCACAGAGTGTAATGGCTACCAGGTAAGAAAACAGTCGTTATCTTCTAGCATCCGACGTCTATTTTTGTTGTTTTCATGCAAAAACTCTGTGAAATATATATATATATATATATATATATATATATATATATATATATATATATAATGAATAATATGGGGAAAACTTTATATAAGATGAAATAGAAAAAAAAAAAAAAAGAGAAAATAATTTTATATAAAACAAATTTTTAAAAAAACCCATACAAAACGGTTTTTTTTTAAAATTTGTTTTATATAAAATTATTTTCTCTTTTTTTTTCTATTTCATCTTATATAAAGTTTTCCCCATATTATTCATTTTGTAGTGTGGCACCATTTTGTCTCTTTATATATATATATATATATATATATATATATATGGGAAATGAAAAAGGAAAAAACTAAGAGATATTTTTTTATATATTCATCAACGTTTCGTCTTTATTTGTAATACTTCCTCAGGATGATAATTTTAAGAAAAATGTCATGCAAGTACATCGAAATATTAGGTTGACATGATGGGTTGATGAGGAAAAGTAGTAGCCGTGGCTACTAAGAGCGCTGGACGAGGGTCCAGGCTGCGAGAAGTCAGTGGCAGAGAGTGAAATGAATTTGGATGGCTGTGAGTGAAAAAGGGGAGGGGTAGGAGTGTTAGTGAATTTGTTCCTAGGGTGGGAGAGAGGGGAGGAGGTGTTGAAGTGTAGCATGGATTTTGAGGGGTTGGGGAAAGAAGAGGGAAGGGGAGAATTCTGTGTCTTTGGTATGTAGGTAGTATCGTATATATATATATATATATATATATATTATAATATAGATTCAACAAAAAAGTATGTTTTTGGGTTGATATATTTGATGTTATATATTTGTATGTATTTTTGTATATATTTTCAAAATGTAATTTTATTACCTGTAGTGATGTCACTATGGTAATGGTCCTCTGAGGAGAAGATTTATCTTTGAAAACTCATGAGCTAAGGACGTTAAGATACTTTGCTTGAACTTTGAATTTTAATAAAATTTGATTGACACCTTATTTTATTATTTCATTTGATATTATAATATTAATGCTCTATCCAGTATATTGAGCTTCAGTTTTTATCCGGATGTTTTCACTAATTATAAGATATTAGTTGACGCTTATATCTTTTGCTGGATTACTTTATATATATATATATATATATATATATATATATATATATATATATATATATATATATATATATAGAACAGCCAAAAGGTTGTATTTTTGTTTTGATTTTACTATTGGATCACTAATTATCAAGGCCGGGAGCGACTTGAGGATAAGGGTTAATAAGATGAAATGATTGTCAGCCGAAAGATGAGGAACACTATGCGAGTACTAACATTGATCAATGGTATGAATTAAGTTTGATTACTCGTGGAGCGGTTTATGACAATTATTTGTTCAGCCAAATAAAAAAGTTTGTTTTTATTTGTTAGTAAAAAACTCATCATTGTAAAATTATGGCCGCACCACTTACCGACCGCCTTAACCCAAACTTCATCTTCTGATTGGCTGTTTCGGCATTCTAGTATAGTCGGTAGCCGGGAGTACAAATTTATAGTCCATAATTTACATGCATAATAAAAACACACAGATAAGGAAAAAAAAGAAAACACACAGATAAGGAAAAAAAAAACACACAGATAAGGAAAAAAAAAACACACAGATAAGGAAAAAAAAAACACACAGATAAGGAAAAAAAAAACCTTAAGTCCGAAGTCGTTCAATAGAAAATCACTCATGTAAGTCAATTTAATTTTTACAGTTATTATATTAGTTTGCTTCTAACATTATTTAAGGGATCATCAGTTGTTTACCATGAAAAACTGTTTCGGGAATTTAAAAACAAGACAGTATTTAATTTCATGGCTTCCCAGCAGAGTTGATCAGACCCCACTTCCCTTAAAAGACAAAAACATATATATATATAAGATATTAGTCTAGCATCGGGTCTTCAAATTGTTCTTTCTTTTGCCTTTTAAAAGAAAACGTCTTCTCAGTCGTTCTTTAATATTTATTAAAGATCCAAAATGGTGTCACCCGCATCTGCCAAAGTGGAAGATGTCGCCAGAAGTGAATCCAGACGCAAATTAAGATCGGCCGATGAATCGTATAAGTCGGAGAAGGAGGAGAAACAAATAAGCGAGTCTTTGAGTTCTCTCAGGAATGAGAGAATTCCACTTCCGCTACATCTGAAGTTTGGTCCAACCTCAGATGAAGACCCATTCAACAACCTGAGTTGGTTGTGGGAGGTGCCGCTGGTTAGGTCCCCAGAGGTCGCCGACCACAATCTTCTCAACCAGTTGTTGAATAAACTTGAAAACTCTCTACAGAGCGCAAATTATCTAGAAGAGTTTCAAGTAAGTAAAACTCAAATTTATATTTCTTCATTTTTTATTTAACCTACTCTAATTGATGGAGATGTTTTTTTTTCCTGCTTTGAAATTTGCTTCCTCTAAAATCAACTTGGACGAAAGATCGATATTTGTCATTTTGTATCTAGTAAAATCAATTTCCTTCATGCATACTATTTGTCATAAAGACACAAGAACACAATACAGCTTATTGTTGCATAGCCCCCCCCCCCCCCTGCTTGGGCCGCGACAATTCTCATTTTGTATACTCGTCCCGGAACGGGCCGTGGCAGTTCTCGTTTAATTACTCGTCATTTTTAACACCATAAATCATATAATTTGCATACCTTTAAATTTCTCAATCTTTCCTCGCTGCGTGGAGGGGTGAGTCGTCTAGTGGTTGAATTCTTTCTTCTTTCTTTCTGCCGTGAACCACGCCGCTGCAACACAAAATCTCCCTGACCGACTCAATCGACAAACAATCTTTTAAATTTAATTTCTGTTTTATTTCGAGAGTTAGTTATCCATCAGCTTGGAGATATTCACCAACGTCGAGAGAGAGAGAGCAAATTACTGCTTTCGTAATTATTTATCAATTAAGTCCTTAACCATTCGTGGAGGGGGGAAAAGAGATCTTTCGCCTGTATTTTCTTAGGGAATCAATTCCCCTAATTATGTTGTAGACTACATCAGAAAACTCACATCTGATAGGTTCGCCTCCAAAACCCAGACTGACTAAAACTCTGCTTCCCATGCAAAGGCCCGTGACGTCACAGAGCCTCTATGCACAGGTGCATTCGTCACAGCCTGACTCCTTTGAACCCCCGACCTAAAAGGTCTCATCAAAATGGTGGCCTGTCATGTCTGTGAGCTCCATTTTCCGCACCCAACTGTACAGGTTCACCCGCACTAAATCGCGCAAGCTAAACTAAACGATTTCCAAGATGCGTCCGTTCCCATAGGGCCATTATCCAACATTATAAAGAAAGCTTCGTTCAGCTTAGAATTGTGTTGTATAAACATAGATAACTATTTATTGTTGTTATTATTATTCAAGGGAGATAATCTTATTGTTATTATTATTATTCAAGGGAGATAATCTTATTGTTGTTATTATTATTCAAGGGAGATAATCTTATTGTTATTATTATTCAAGGGAGATAATCTTATTGTTGTTATTATTATTCAAGGGAGATAATCTTATTGTTGTTATTATTCAAGGGAGATAATCTTATTATTATTATTCAAGGGAGATAATCTTATTGTTGTTATTATTATTCAAGGGAGATAATCTTATTGTTGTTATTATTATTCAAGGGAGATAATCTTATTGTTGTTATTATTATTCAAGGGAGATAATCTTATTGTTATTATTATTCAAGGGAGATAATCTTATTGTTATTATTATTCAAGGGAGATAATCTTAGACTGGCGTTCTTATTTAAGAGAGATAATTTTCAATAAGGGAGGTAACTTATTACATTACTTCTTATTGTTGCTTGCTAAAAATAAATGTTAGCGTTTTGATCAAATTCAATGCAAACTTTAATGCAACTAAACATTGTACATCCTCCACCTACAATATTAACGGAGGACATATTTTTATACTAATTGAAGTACCCGTTTACAGTGGGGTTCTCAAATTTTTCTGAATTTTACAACCCGGTTATAAATGTCCTCCAGCCATTAGGGGCAGGTTTTGAAAATCCCCAAGATAAAATGCATTGATAACAGAGGTAGCGTGTATTTGGTGTGGGTTTTTTACCCCGCCTAATAAAACCGGTATCGTCCGGGCCTTTGGGTCTGGATTTACGCCGGTCTATTGCGGGGTTGCCGGTCCTGTGCAGTTCTAGGAGGTGCACACTCCCAGGCTTTGCCTCCCTTCTTTGGGGAGGAGTAAGTTTATTGCTTACTGTCTGAGGCGCCCCTACCGGGGAATGCCAGCGGGGCTGCCCAGGCATTTTTAAATGGCCAGAGTGCTACGCTGGCTTATCTAATCCCACTTTCCCGACCTTGTGTCACATCTTACCTTGTGGGAGGTAGATAAATAACTTGGTGTTGTGCTTAGTTGTTTTTTTACTTGAACCTTTTTCACTATCAAATTAAATCGGAAAGAAAATCTGCTAAGTTTTAGATGATAATTCAAGTGTTTGGCACATAAAAATGATGAAAACAAATGTTATTTCTTGTATACAGTTTAAAAAAAACGAACGTTTGTCAGCAGAGACAAGACCGTGATCAAGAAGCTCTACACCTCAATGGTTAAACCCATCCTTGAGTACGGAAATGCACCACGAGTCCATCAGTTTGTCGGTGATATTGACAAGGTTGAAAAAGTCCAGCGTCGAGCAACCAAATTGTGCCCTACACTTGTGGACCTGCCATACGAAGATAGGCTCAGACACATGAAGCTCGCGTCCATGTACTATAGAAGGGAACGTGGAGATATGATCCAGACATTCAAGATCCTCACAGGCAAAGACAACATGGACCATGAGAGACTGCTACCCCTCAGCAAGATCACCAGGACAAGAGGTCACAACCTGAAACTGGAAAAGACGCATAGTAGGCTAAACATCAGAAAGTATTCATTTGGGATACGGGTTGTGAACAATTGGAATTCTCTGCCAGACTGGGTCATCGACGCAACAGACATAACCGACTTCAAGTGCAAGTTAGACAAACATTGGCTTCACAGACAATATTCAGTCAGACCTGTGCACGAACTGATATAGTGGACAAAAAGGAAAGAAACGGGAGTTACAGGCGAAAGCCTTTTTCCCAAATATATGTTATGTTATGTTATAAAAGATAGAATTACTCTTGATTGGTTCTAAAGTCAGAATCCAGTCTTTAGATTGAATTTTTGGCACTACCGGCAACGGGGTGGCGAGTGCACGGGGGAGGATAACTAGGTTTTACTAAGAAAATAAACCAGTCGACAAGAGATAATTTAGGACGCCGAAACCGTATCATTTGTAAGCACAAAAAGTAAAAATATGTTTGGTTCGAAAAATGAAACAAGTTAATTAACAATGACAAAGTTGTGTACCTAATTTAAATTTTAAAAAAATATATAAAAAAACATGTTCTTTTTACATAGCTGATGAAGGTGTTTTTCGATTAGTCAATGAGAAACTTGTTTACCTACTTAAACAAAGAAAGAAAAATAACACTTTTTAATGATGAAAATTATAAAAATATTTATTTACGAATTTAATTATTTTAAGTTTTCATATTTTAATTACAAGAAAGCATATAAAAGTATCGAATTAAAATATAATTTTTTATATAAAAATGATAGGTTCGAAACCTTTAGAAATGATAGGTTTGAAACCTTTAGAAATGATAGGTTTGAAACCTTTAGAAATGATAGGTTTGAAACCTTTAGAAATGATAGGTTTGAAACCTTTAGAAATGATAGGTTTGAAACCTTTAGAGATGATAGGTTTGAAACCTTTAAAGATAATAGGTTTGAAACCTTTAAAGAGGATAGGTTTGAAACCTTTAAAGATGATAGAAATGATAGGTTCGAAACCTTTAGAAATGATAGGTTTGAAACCTTTAGAAATGATAGGTTTGAAACCTTTAGAAATGATAGGTTCGAAACCTTTAGAAATGATAGGTTCGAAACCTTTAGAAATGATAGGTTCGAAACCTTTAGAAATGATAGGTTCGAAACCTTTAGAAATGATAGGTTCGAAACCTTTAGAAATGATAGGTTTGAAACCTTTAGAAATGATAGGTTCGAAACCTTTAGAAATGATAGGTTTGAAACCTTTAGAAATGATAGGTTTGAAACCTTTAGAAATGATAGGTTTTTTTAATTATTAAAATTAAAAATGTGTGGAAGATATTAACGCATGTATTTTTTTAAAATTAGTTATTACGGTATTTAAAATAATTTATGTCAGTAATAGCATTGATTACCATAAATTAAAAAATCAATGTGTATTTATCAAAGTTATGTATAAATGAGAGAAACACACAAAATATCTGGCGCTACTGGCAAAACTTTTGTTTTAATTAGTCTCCCAAGAGAGGCAATAAATGTGCCAACAACGCATCAATTCAATGTGAATTTGGACAGGTGTTGGCCTACTGTATCCTCTTCTCTGTAAAACTCTTTCCCTACATGGCAACTGAAGCATGCTTGTTTTATTTTTTTGCCAAATTAATTGAATTGAATAGTAGTTATCTGATCGGGTACTGACAAATATATAAAGACTCGCTACTCGAACGGTGCAGGGTCTATGGGATCTGCCCTATGAAAGTCAACTCAAGAAACTTAACCTTTTCTCCCTTAAGCGCCGACGATTATGCGGTGATCTTATTTTAGCCTACAATCTCCTCGATAGTCATTACGATATGCCTCAGGACCTATTATTTACTCATGCACCAGAAAGTGGTCTACGCTGACACCATAAGAAACTATTTCACTGCCAATTTCAATTGAACTGGAGGAGGGCCGCCTTCTCAATCAGGATCCCTAGACCTTGAAATAGACTCATAAGAGAGGTAATAAATGTACCAGCAATTCAAGGTGAATGTGGACAGGTGCTAGGCGACTGTATCCTCTTCTGTGTAAATTTATTCCACTCTTTCCCTACATGGCAACTGAAGCGTGCTTGTTTTATTTTTTGCCAAATTAATTGAATAGAATTGAATTTAAAACTTAAGCGTGACCGAAAGATGGAACCTCTTAAGTCTGAAATAGCATTTTTCATGGTCTGTCGCGCTTAAGTCTGAAATAGTATTTTTCATGGTCTGTCACGCTCAAGTTTGAAATAGCATTTTTCATGGTCTGTCGCGCTTAAGTCTGAAATAGTATTTTTCATGGTCTGTCACGCTCAAGTTTGAAATAGCATTTTTCATGGTCTGTCACGCTCAAGTTTGAAATAGTATTATTTTCATGACTAAGTGCACAGGTTAAAGACGCATTTTATTTTAACTCCCTCCTGAAATATTTCTCCCACTTTACGTCTCCCTCGTCAGACCACTATTAGAATATGGTGTCCAGGCCTCTGCTCCATATCTAATACGTGATATCCAACATCTGGAGAGGGTTCAAAGACTGGCTACTCGAATGGTGCAGGGTTTATCAGATCTGTCCTATGAAAGCTGACTCAAGAAACTTAACCTTTTCTCTCTTGAGCGCCGACGATTACGCAGTGATCTTATTTTAGCCTACAATCTCCTCAAAAGTCATTACGATATACCTCAGGACCTATTATTTACTCCTGCACCAGAAAGATGTCTACGCAGACACCACAAGAAACTATTTTACTGCCGATTTCAATTTCTCAATCAGTATCCCTTTACCATGGAATAGTCTCCCAAGAGAGATTATAAATGTGCCAACAACGCATCAATTTAAAGTGTATTTGGGTAGGTGCTGGGCTACTGTATCCTCTTCTGTTTAAATTTCTACCACCCTTTTCTTACATGGCAATTTCTTCTTTTTCTTTCGTGTGAATCAGATGATTCTGGTGTTGGCATTAGTTTCCCCGATGTTTTTCCAGTTAGAAATCTTTTCTGGAAAGACATCGGGTACTTAGGGGAAGGACCACGAGAAGGTTGCCAACATCCCTAAGTGAAAGTGGTACTGTGGAACCGACTGGATTCGAACTTGGAACACCCAGGTCTTCGGTCCGTGTCGTTATCCACTTAACCACTGTCACCTCCCACATGGCAACGGAAACATGCTTGTTTGAGTTTTTTCCAAATTAATTGAATTGAATTGAATAATCAGTGAAATTCATTGAGAAAATATTTAAAGACTCAAAATATTGAAGAAAATAAGTTTTTGGTTTTATTGAAAATATGAAATCGGAGCTGATGATTAAATCGATTCAACAAATCGTTTTTTGTTTTTTTACAAAAACATAAATTGAAGCAAATGTATATCCTTTTTTTGGGTTTTTTTAGTTTTATTGAAAATATGAAATATGAGCTGATGATTAAATCGATTCAACAAATCGTTTTTTTTTTTTTACAAAAACATAAATTGAAGTAAATGTATATCTTTTTTTTGGGTTTTAGTTAATAAAACAGGAATCGCGCTCGAATATTGGCAAAACGAAAGTTGCACTTATGGCAGAAAACAAAGCAAAGAATCGATGTCAAGAAAATTTGCCGTGTAAGTATCCGTCTTGTTTGGCTGCTTCGGCCAAACGTATATATTTTGTCGTTTTAAACGGGGGCTCAGAAGCTTAGATAGTCATGTTCATTTTTCTAGAAAGGATGGTAAAAAATATAAGTCGGGGATCAGATAGTTAAGGATAAAACATGGATAAAGTCTTGATTCGAAACTATAAAAATAAAAAGTTGAGGGATTATTTGAAATGAAGTGAGCCGAACATCTAACTTAACCTCTAATGGAAAATTCTATTTTCTTGCTTAACTAACCTTACGTAAAATTTTCCATTTTTAACCTTGAGGGTTGAGGACATGCCTTACATGGAGAGGAATTATACAGGAATTATATGATGGATGTGTAATGTTAGTTTTAAAGACAGGCTTAGTTCTGATGACCTCAGGGGAAGATTAAATTTGGACAGTATAGGGAGATGTGTGCAGAACAGGAGACTTTGATGGTATGGACACATTAAAAGAATGGATGAGAATGCTTGGGGTAAGTAGATGTAGAACAGTTGAATTAGACATGTATTGCCAGGGCAAACAATTATAGAGAGATGCATAGGCGTTATGTAAAAGTAAATACGACTTTGATGATATCTCGGAATGATAGCAGCGACCAGTAGAAAAGGGGCATCCTAAGATTGCTAGTTCACAGGGGGGAAGGCCAAGAAAAACATGGTAGGAAGTGATGAAAATGGACCTGAGTGATTAATAAAGACTTGCCCAGAGATAGGTTAGTTTGGAAGTCAATTTCTTAAAGCCGTCCAACGCATGCCAGAATGTAAAACGAACATTAAACCGAATATGATGATGATGATGATGATGATTTTACAAGCGAAATAAGATCAGCCTTTATCTCGATTCACTTTCATCAACTGTTCTTGGGCAAACATATTCTATTTTTTTATGGACTAACGAGTCGTCGCTTATCAAGGCCCAAAGGCCACTCGAGGACAAGGGTTAATGAGTTTGTCAAGTGGACGGTGAGACAAACACTGAGAATTGATAACGATGGTTGAAACTGGGCAGAATTTGATTATTTAAGAGGACGGCTCAGCAACAATTTGTTAACATTGGACTTGAAAACGACCATGTTGTAGTCAGCTGAGAAGCAGTCATGTGGTATTGTTGTTCACAGACGGGTAGTTCTTGGAAAGAAACTTTGCTCATGGAAGTTCCGTTAAGTTTTAGGTACACAGAAGAAATAAAGGAAAATTATTTACAGTGGTTGCAGCTAGACGAGTTTTTGTTGTGAATGTTTTACAGGAGGAACCATGAACATTTTTACAGTCAGATTTCTAACCATCCTCCTCTGATAATTGTCACTTGCAAGATCTTTTCGAAAAAAAACAAATTGTATAACCGGCAAATAAACTTTTCTTTGTTTTTTGAAATATTTCAATATTTCATGTTATCGCTTATTTCTCATATGTCAATCCTTTCATATTATCGCTTATTTCTCATGTCAATCCTTTCATATTATCGCTTATTTCTCATGTCAATCCTTTCATATTATTGCTTATTTCTCATGTCAATCCTTTCATATTATCGCTTATTTCTCATATGTCAATCCTTTCATATTATCGCTTATTTCTCATATGTCAATCCTTTCATATTATCGCTTATTTCTCATGTCAATCCTTTCATATTATCGCTTATTTCTCATATGTCAATCCTTTCATATTATCGCTTATTTCTCATATGTCAATCCTTTCATATTATCGCTTATTTCTCATATGTCAATCCTTTCATATTTAGTTTTTCTTTTTTTGTTTCTTATTTACAAACTTTCTTTGTTTCATTCAGATGATAGTTCAAGATATTTACTGTCTGGACCGGAGACTTATATTAACGCTAGTCACATAAGAGTAAACGTTGGCAAAACGAGATACCATTCGATTGCGTGTCAGAGTCCATTGTCCAACACGGTCGTAGACTTCTGGAGAATGATCTGGGAGAGCAAGGCGCCAGTTGTTGTCATGTTGAGTCATGAGGTTGAACTCGGACGTAACAAATGCTTCCGTTATTGGCCGGACAATAGAGATAACCCTTTAAACGTTGAAGAGAAGTAAGATTTAATTCCTGGTTGGCATTCTTTGAAAATTTCTGCAGGTTTCTTCCTTTCTTTCTTTCTTTCTTTCTTTCTTTGGTTGGTTATTTGAAGAATTTTGCTTTTATAATTTTGGGTTTATTGCATGGGGGTAGGAGGATGGTGGGAGGCAGTTACAAAACCTTTATATTCAGGTTCTACCATCCTCCTACGGTGACCAAAGTATTTATTTACCTCTCTCCAGGAGGTTAGGCACAAGGCCAGTTTTATCTTACTCCCACAAGGTAAGATGTGACCCAAGGTCGGGTCGGGAAAGTGGGACTTGAAAAGCCAGCGCCCGAGAAGGTGAACACTCTGGCCATTAAAAATTGCCTGAGCAGCCCCGTCGGCATTCCCCGGTAGGGGCGCCTCAGGCAGTAAGCAATAAATTTACTCCTCCCCAAAGAGGGTAGGCAAAGCCTTGGAGGGTGGACCTCCTAGAACTGCACAGGACAGACCCATAGACCGGCGTTAATCAAGCCCCGAAGGCCAAGACAATACCAGTCTACGGTGTGCAGTATCCATCGGAACAGATACTACACTTTGATCTTGGCCAAAAGTGACCAGAGTAAAAGTGTTCTTTGACTCAGTAGAGACCAGACGTTGGAACTTGCTCCAGCAGAGAAATCTGTTCTCCGACCCATTACTTATTGTTATTGTTACCAGACCCTGTTGGGGTGGGTCGCTGAAGAAATATTTCTTTTTGCAACAACCCCCCCCCCCCCTCCCACCCCACCCCGACTGCTGCCAGCCCCTTTCTGGGTATCGCCCCATCAAATATTTTTCCAACATATCAAAACAACGAATTGTGATCGTTCTAACGGTATGCCTCCATTTTTTTTTGACTTAACAGGAATCCAAAAGATGGCGCTTTCTTTCTGCAAACATTAAATCTCTGATTTTGTAAAACTTTTTCTTCTTTGGTTTTTCTAAATTTTTTCTTTAAAAAATACTGAGGTGGTGGCTTGCCTGGATTGGACGTTTTTATTATTTCTTTTTTTTTTTTTTTTTTTGTAGCTTGGGTGTCCCGGTGACTTTTAAGAGACAGAGACAAATTAGCAGTCGCAAACATGTAGATATTAACACTAGCATGTCATCTCGAGAATATTGTCTTCTTACCGTTTCTCTAATCCAACAAAAATATTACAAAGAAAACAAACTAAACAACATTTTTCTCCCAACAAACCTAAATAAAATCTTTGAATACCTAAAAGAAGCCAATATCTACAACAAAATTTAACCACTTTCTCCCTACTCATGCCCCTCATCCTCATCCTCATTCATAAACACATATACAAACTCTAAAATGAAAACAAACTAAACACTCTTATACTATAAAATAACTCTCAACATATCCTTGTGAACAATTCTCCCCCCAATAACAACCAAGAAAGAAAAAAATAAATAAACAAACATTTTCCGGCATTAAATAACCAAGTAGTTGATATGCTGTAAAACCCAATCAATCAATCATTCTTACCGTTTCTATCAGTTAATAAAGTCATGTACTTTTACAGAAACAGTAATTAGCTCAGAAGATTTAGATTGAACTTTTGAAAACTGATGAATCCTTTGAGGAATTGAAAAACCTGGAAGTGAAGTCAGTTTTGAACAATAACGGATCGATTCTTAAAATGTTCCAATTCAATATGTGCATTAAATAATGAAAATGTAATTTCAAACTTAAGTATGACAGACCAATGGACAAGCAGGCCGTCTTGGATGCATCTAAAATGTGTCCATTCAATTTGCCTATTTAGCCATGAAAATGCTATTTGAAACTTAAGCGTGACAGACCAATTGATGGACAGATAGAAGCTTTTATAGAAATATGTTTGCATCTAAAGATTCTATTTCACACTTAACTATGGCAGACCGACGAAATTTCTATTTCAAACTTAAGTGTGACAGACTAACGGACGGGCAGAGCCTCTTGCGATGTGTGGACGCATCTAAAAATGCTATTTCAAACCTAAGGTGTGACAGACTAAACGACGGGCAGAGTTTTTATTTATAAAGATGTTTGGACTCCTCTAAAAAGAAATGCTGTTAAACCTCTCAATCTGAAACAATTCAGGAGAAATATTTATTAGAAAGAAACGGACTGTAAATAACATCATTGAGGTTATCCAATTGATTATTAACTTTTCCCCCTTTTCTCTCTCTCTCTCTCTCTCTCTCTCTCTCTCTGTGACATAGAGGAAGGTTACAAGGAGACAAAATGAAAGAATGTAGTTTATGACACATTGACTCCTATTTATTAGGCAGGAATCGTTTTACTTTCAATAATAATTTACGTGACTGAAATAGGATTTCTTTACCTACAAAGAAAACGTTATTTGGGTTATGAATAAATGTAAACAAGATTTTGCATCCTAAGATGGGAATTGAACTTAGAATCGCATCTTAGCAGGTTTGGTGTCTTACCAATTATCCCACTGCACAAGTGTTATGAATACACAGATTACAAAACCTACTATGAAAACGTTATTGTGTAAATGGGTCGAATAACATTCAATTGAGAGAAATCACTTATCAAAAAGGGAGGGTATTCGGAAATTAACTCCAGATTTCTTCATGGTGTCAGAAAGAGTACTTCAGACTCTTCCCACTCCCTCTATGATTTTAGTAATCAAAACAAAACTGTTGATCGGATTAAATGTGAAATTCGATGAAATCGAGTGGAAATGAAATTATTGTTTTTAACAAGATGGACCAATATTTGCCAAAACTGACTGACTGAAGTTTTAAGTATGTACTTCATGTTAAAAAAACTATTAATATCAAAGAAATAGAGGGGAGGTATTTACTTTATCTATAAGGAAGATACACACTGCACATCAGATACTAATTGGTCCCCCGATTTTATAAATCGGGGGACTTATGTTTTGAGGCATGTCCGTCCGTCCGGATTTTTCTCCGCAACCATCCATTGAATTTCTCTGAAATTTTGCATGAAGTTGTAACTTTGGTCAGGTTAGAAAGTGACATTCTCCGATTTTTGAAACAAAATCTGGTTAGCCCCCCAGGGGGTCAAAAGGCCCCCAAATGGCAAAAAATGAGATTTTTTGCCCCATAACTTTTCATCTATCCATTCAATTTCTCTGAAACTTGGCCAAAATGTGGAGGCAATTGTTCTTAATAGAAAATAAGTATCGCTGACATTGGAAAAAATCTGGTTCGCGCCCCCAGGGGGTCAAAAGCCCTCAAAATGGCAAAAAATGACCCTTTTTTCCCATAACGTTTGATCCATCCATTCAATTTTTCTGAAACTTGGCCAAAATGTAGAGGTATTTTTTTTGGATATAAAATGAGCATCCTTGACCTCAGAAAAATGGTAGTTCGCACCCCCGATGGTTGTCAAAGGGGGGTCAAAAATGCCCCAAATTGCCCAAATTTATTGCATTTTACACTCGCCACATCGAGTCACATACAGAGGGGGACCACGCATGCGCGGCTTGTTTTCATTTAAAATTATATTTATTACATTACATGATTATATCTGTCGCCATTTAATTTGTTTCTATATTCAATTACAGCAGCCCAAAATATATTTTTTTAGATATTAATATTTACACGTTTTAGATTGTTGTTCTCATCTTGGTTCCTGCCATTTTTCCAACGTTTTGGCCAATGTACTCTCCGGCCTTCCTCAGATGCATTTTTATGTAGTCAGTAACTTTCTGGAAATTTCGAACGGGACCCTTTGTTTAATACACTGGGGTAGATTTATCTCATTCCGCATTCTATGTCTTTTAGATAACTGGTATCAGTTAATGTATTTTCTCTCCTTTGAAAGAATTCATTTTTACGCTTTGTTTTTTCTGTTTTTTTTAGGTATCAGGTTATTTTAACTGAACGCCATAACCTACCTGGGTTCGATGTACGTGTTTTACAACTTTCATGCCAGTCAGGTGGCAATCAACACCGAGTGATGCAGTTCATGTACAAGGCGTGGCCTTTCCGAGGCACGCCTTCTTCACCTGTGTCGTTACTACAGGTAGAGACAAAACCATTGTTCTTAAACCCTTTTCATTCCTGTAGCGTTTGCTTCATCACACTATCAAAACTGTATGACCACTTCTCGTGTGTCTGTGTATTTCTCGCCTCTCTGAGACTTACACATTATTATTTTATTTATTTACTATTGGTCGATAATTTATTGAAATCAAAAATGAAACTTTCTTAAATCCTATTTTTTTTTATATAATTTAATTACAAAATTAAATCCACCAGCATGCATTTCATAAAAAAAGACTAAATTGCTTTGTGACCTTTCAAAATCTGAAAATATTTAAATTGTCAAATAGAAATTTATTTTTGGCTTTAGAATTTTTAGCAAATCTTCATTTAATAAAACTAAAATTATTGGCCCTACGCACCCAAATTCTAGTATGTATTAAATATTGTTTTTAACACCAATACGTAGTTAAAGCAAAATAAGTGGTTTGGGATTATTAAAATAATTTCCAATGTTTACCCATTCATTTTTTTTTTTATTATTATTATTATCGCTTATGTTTGAATTCATGTTTTGAAACATGACATGAACCATAAATCTATGACGTCACGCCAAAGCTACAATTATTTTGTTACGGTAATGTTTTAAGCTCTATTTATAAGAATGTACAGCTAGCTCAGTTTGTACAACGTCAGACTGAAGATCTTCAGATTTCGGTTTCCTGTCATGGCATCTGATTTATTTGTTGGGAATTTATTATCTATATATTAATACGATAGCGTGTGTGTTCGTGTGTCACACTTGCATCAAAAGCTCTGCGTATGCGTGCCGCACCTAGATTTGGAAAAGCATTCAAGTCACCTAATTTTCGTAATATTTTCAAGTATTTCCCTTTGGCGCAGCGGTTAGCGACGTCGGCCCGACTGGTTTATAGTTCGATCCCAACCAACCTCTAAGATTTTTTTCTACATCGAAGGGGGGGGGGGATAGGGAGGGGACGACCAGGAAGACACATATTAATACGATAGCGTGTGTGCTATTTTGTGTGTCACGCTTACATCAAAAGCAACGACCTTCCGAATCTTTGTATGCTACTCATGAATTGGAGCCAAATTTAATTTAATCGAAAACATTTACAAAGTAAGGTTTAGTCGTCGAAATATTACCTTCACTAGAAATATTGTATATAAAAAAGTTTTGTAAATTGTTTCATATATTGTTAATTTTTTTAAATAAATCAAGTCAAATCTTATCATATTTTATTCAAACATGTATAGGTTAGGAACAAGATAATTAGTATTAAAAACAACATTTCGTGTAATTTACACGGGTCCCGTTAATTTACTATTAATGCAATATTTTCCATTTCTAAAGGAAGTTAAGCTCGCTAATATTTCGAATTGAGACAAATTCCACAATCTATTTATTACGTTTTAAAAAAATCTGACTGACGGAAAAATTGAGAAATTAGTCAAAAACAATTTATTTTGCTTTATTTGTTTGCGTTAATAAGAGAGA
>OY744538.1:12240684-12466219 GCA_963556195.1 Sepiola atlantica
GAATAGTCATAAGAATTAGTTCAACCATTTTTATCTTTTTTGTATAAAAAAAAAGATACACAAATCAACTTCAGCTTATGTAAATATCACTGGAAGGACGGCATTGCAACCATTTTAATCACAAAAGACTGCCTTCATTCTGTTTCTTGGACAGAATGGTATATTTAAAAGTGACAATCACTTCTTATTTCTCCGTTTTGAATTCTGAATGAAAAAAATGGCTTTCAATCTCTGAATACAAGGAAGAATTGAAAAACTAATTTCTAAGTGAAAAAGATCTGGAATATTTTTTTCAGGCAAAATTATTTATTATTTCTTGTAA
This sequence comes from Sepiola atlantica, assembly GCA_963556195.1. Lineage (NCBI taxonomy): Eukaryota > Metazoa > Mollusca > Cephalopoda > Sepiida > Sepiolidae > Sepiola > Sepiola atlantica. Next base: position 12,241,007 of record OY744538.1, read on the forward strand.
ATTATTAGAAGTTACGGTGCCAACCATTTTTATCTTTTGGTCTTATACTCTCATCTGAAATTGATAAAACCTGGCAGTATTTCAAAAAGCAAAAGATTTTGGAGGGTTTGAAAATTTTTATCCATACAACAAAGTCTTTTCTCATTTTATAAAAAAACTGTTTAATCTTTATTTCAAAGATAGAAACGTTTTATGAACTAAATTTTCTGTAAAATGGTGGTCATTTCTTCTTTAAGCCCCTGTTTGGCAGCAAGTTTCTTGTATCGGACAAAACAAAACTTTGGCCATAATTCAGAGTTGATTTCAGAGATTTCTTTTGTGCCGTTCTTCCAAATGTTTCTCTTATAATTATCTTCGTTAATTTGAATTATTCTTTCTTACCGAAAAAGCCGGCAGACAAATTTGGTTAGAAATACAAAATATAGGTATTGCCACTCTCGCTCTTCAAAAATCTCCAAAAGATTTAAAAAAAACAAAAAACAATCGATCTTCCTGTAAGCATTTTGTTTTTGTTCAAAGACAAAATCTTAGGTTGCTCGGGATGGAGGGGAAAAGCCCAGCAAGTAAAACATCTCTGATGGTGAGTGGTCTGTTGAACAAGAAGGTATTAATTTGATTAACAAAAAACAATTTCTATCAAATATTTGGTCAGCATAAATGAGGAACGAAGCAGCGACAAATAATAGGTAACTTGAAAAGATGGGCCAAGTTGACCATCTTGTGTTCTTCCTGGGGAACTGCCAAGCTGAGCAATAGGGATCTGAAGTCAGGGATGGGGGTCAGTAATCCTCAACACTATTCAACGGCAACGGTTTTCGAAATTAACAAAAAGAAAAGAAAAAACGGCGCCCTTCTTTTTTTTTTTTCCAAACGGGAAAAAATTTCTAAAAATCTTTTTAGCCTTAAGCGAAAATTCACTTTCAATCTGATCGCTTCAGTCTGTAATTTTCAGTTTAATTCTATAAATCGATTTATAAATATCAACGTCTATATTCTACGGTTATACAACTGTGTTATTGATAATGCTCTACAAAGCGATGTTGCAGCTTAAGAAGTTTCTTTCAGCTATTTCTGTAGTACAGAAACCATTTGACAACCGGCAGGTGTCAATATATATATATATATATATATATATATATATATATATATGATATATATATATATATAAATTAAATAGACATTATAACAGTCTACGCCAAATAGTAAGCGTTTCGATGATCTTACATCTTATCAAAAAGAAAAGACTAATAATGTTTATTTAATTTTATGAATGCTCTACTCGATATTGAGCACTCTTGAAAATATTGGTTTATGTTCATTTTATTAATATATTTAAGTTTTTTCATTCATTTGATGATTAAAAATATTTAAAAAAACAGAAACAAATATAAACTCTGAAAGATAAGGTTTGAAAATAAAACTAAAAAAGGAAAAAACTTTAAATTTTTTGATGCAAAGAATACAAAAAAATTTTTTTAGAATAACTTTTTTGTTGTTGAAATCCCCATTGTACACATTAACAATTCTAGATAAATATTAAATTACTTTGAATCTGGGCGAGTTCATGATTCCAAATAGGGTGAAACAGGTAATAGCGACTCTGCAAACAAATGTGATTATCATATAGATTGACTTTAAAAGATTTAATCATCTTATATAGTGTTACTTCGATAAAAAAAAAAATGCTACACTTGACGGGATGACTTTTTGTTTGGATTTATTTATTCCAATAATTTCTTTTTCGTTAATTGATTAGTATGCAATAGTTAATTCAATAAAAGAAAAAAATGATTAAAAATTTTTTTTTCCATATAAAATTAATAAACTTCAAGTTCAACGTGAATAATGCAGGAAATAAAATACCAGTCAAAGAATTCAATTAAAAAAATAATTTTCTTTTAGCAAACATCTTTGATATTCTACACACACGAATGTAGGTTTTTTTTAAAGAACCCCCCTCCCCTGTGTGGTACCCTTTTCCATCAATGTCTTTTTTTTTAATACTCTTTAATTCAGGTTAATCTAAGATTGTCTTTCTTTCAAAATATTTGCCATCATGAAACAAAATTTTCAAGATCATTTTGGTTGAGAAATACAGATTTTTTTTCTCTGAAACATCCGAATAGCCATTATTCATTGCCAATGGACATCAGGCTGTAGAATCTCTTGTTTCCTGCCTGCGAGAAAAATTAACACCATTCAAACCTTCAATTTTGGTGCTGATTTAACTATCTCCCATAAATCAAATTTTGATTATTCTTCACAATGGATTGAAGACCTTTTTTTTTTTAAATGTTTAAATATTTCAAAATTTACAAAAAAAACCCAAAAAAAATGAGGCGATAGAAAGCGAAAAAAATAGTTTAAAAATTATTTTTTAAATGTTTTACACTTTTTCTGAATTGCTAAACTAAAGATGAAAATTTAAAAAAAAATCGGATAAAATAAAAGATTTAAAAAAAAAAGTTTGCCATCTTTGTGTTTGAAACCTGTTACCTGTCTGTTAGAATAGAAATAATGTATGTTTTTTCCCCTTTCTTACTAAGTGACAGGGTTTTTAAAATCAAAAATTAAAAAAAAAAAAGTTTGGTTTTTATTTTTTTTACAAAAAAAAAAAAAAAAAAAAAAAAAATCCATCCGATTTCCTCGAGTCGCACCAAAGTAGGATGTTTGCGAAATCTACGCAAGCGTGAACTTGAGGATTTGGTCAATTTGCATGAAAATCAGTTAATGATTTCTCTTTTGTTCCATGGTGTTTCAGGCAAATGCATTGAGAGAAGATCCTCTGACACTTTTCTAAATAATCTAAGGATCCTCATCTGTCTAAAAAACTCTGCTCCCTTGGATTACCAGCTTAACTTAGTCTGGCACTCGTCCAAAATAGAATACCAGCTCTCAACAATTGTACTTGTCTTTTATTCCTGCTCGATGCCAAACCATTCCTCATTATTATTATTATTATCTCAATTTTCTCTTTTAATCAAAACCCATCTTATTCTCCCAATCATTCCCAGGTGACAAAGCCGATGAAAATTGATTATAAAAATACGCTCATACACTATTTTTCTTTTCTTTTTCTCTTTTCCCACATGACGTAGCGTTGTCCAGTAAGGTTTTGTGTTTATTTCTCGCTTGTCTTAGTTAAAGCTTGGCACCGTCGCTAGCAGTGCCAAGGTTTCTAAGACGATGCAAGAAGGAGGCAGAAAAAAAGAAAAGAAAACAAGAGCTTAAACGACAGAGAAGAGAAGAAGAAAACAAATCCAATAAGGGAAGAAGAAAAAACCAATAAAAAAGAATTATTAGCATTTATACTAGGAATAATTTAAACGAGTATCTTTATCATTATTATTTTGATCGCAATGCTCTGGATGCTTAGGTTTTTCCTTAACTTTGCTAAAGTTCAGAGAGAGGGAGTTTTGCGTTTATTTGAGGTATCATTTTGTCCAAACACTGTTATTAATCTCGTCACTGGGCGATGCATGCACCCGTGGAAGGTCAGATAATCAACTGAACAAAACAGAAGGAGCAAAACAACAAAAATGAAGATACTCAACGATACAATTAGAGAAAGAAAGGGTGTAGCTATAGAATCTTTATTCGGATATTTCTGTAGTACGCTTAAAATATAGTGGCAGGCGGACACACACACACACATATATATATATATATATATATATATATATATATATCTCGTTTGGGGTATATTAAAGAGTTATATTAAAAGGGGAGATAATTAGGGAAATCTTTAATTACGACATTTCGTTATTTTATTTCTCAAATAAATTTATACATAAATGAAAGCGTTCTAACTTTTTTGCTTTGACACTAATTCTTCAGTTACTTTTTTTTTTAAAACCTTTTTCTTAAAAGTTTATTCGATGTTCAACAGAGTTTGTAACGGCTTTTTTTATAACTTGGATAGTGCTTAATAAATTTGTTTGGTCTTAGATATTTTATTAACCTTCTTTAATAATTGATTATTCTTTTACTAACATCCAGATGTTCTTGGTCTTCGCTAGGAGGAATGTGGGTGCTTCTGTATTAAAAGGCCGAAAAAAAAATTTTTTTATCTTTAATTTTAAAGAATCAAATGACAGGGGAGATAACTCAAAATGTCCCCCTCCGGATTTATATATATATATATATATATATATATAATGAGAATATTTTAAAAAAATATTTTGAAAACCTGGACAACGCAAATTATTTGTTTTTCAAAATAAATTATTTATTTACTTTAAAAACTTATTTTCTTTTTTTGTTTTAAACTTAATTTTGAAAAAAAAAAGAAGTTTTTAAAGTAAATAAATAATTTATTTTGAAAAACAAATAATTTGCGTTGTCCAGGTTTTCAAAATATTTTTAAAACATATTCTCCTTATTATTGCCATTCCAGCAACGTTTTCAATGTGTGACTTTTCAAACTATATATATATATGAATTATGACGATATATGTATTAGCATATACTATCAGTGCCTTTTAATTAGCAGTATCTTTAACAGATTAAGCTCGATGATTGTCAATCAGTAACAACAGAGCATATTTTTAAAGATATTTCAATTCAAGAACTTTTTTATTCTTTGCGGATTTTTCTGATGATTTTGTAGTGTTGCAGAGACGATATTGACATAAAAATGTTGTTTGGCTCACAGCAAAAGAAACGGACCGTAAAAAAATACATCTCACAGAAATGTCATGTTTTTTTGAAATGTGAAAAAATAAAAATTAAAAAAAAACATGGTTATTGGAATATAAAATGAACCTGAATACAGAAACACCCGAATGTTCTGTTCCGAGGCCCAAATTAACTTTTGCATATTTTTTATTCTTTTATTCGTTCCTCCAATTAATGGGAATAAATTAATGGGAATAAATTAAGCACAGCCCCCCCCCCTCCACCCACCGCTTTAAAAGCTGAAAATCTGTTGAAAGACATTTTCTGCTTGATTAACATTTTAGAATTATTTCAATATGGACGCCGTTTCTTTTCGTTGGTTTTATCTTTCCTATTACATTTTGCGCTTAATTTCTTATTTGCTTCTCTTTTCATCTGCCCACATTTTAGATGGTGTTGTTTTTGCTGCAACCAAAGTTTTGCTTCGTGCGATTCTTCACGTAGCTGTTGCTTATTTTCTGAACGAGAATCGTTGTTTCACTTTCTTTTTTTTCATCTGTCTTTGGCGAAAAATTGTTTTGCTGCTTTTAAAATATAGTTCGCATTTTTTCTATAAATAATCTTACAAAAAAATTGTTTATTTGCTTTTATATTTTTTTGCGATTTGTGAAATAATTTATTAAAATCATTTTATTGTTTGGAAATGTTAAGCTTGAGTGACCTTTCTGTTGTGTTTATGTAGAATAGTAGCCCCACCCCACCCCTAACTCCGAGATGGGGGAGGGGTTCACTTAATTAGAATAGATTCCACAACCCTTATTTATAATGTCCAGATTATCTGGATCCGACTTTGCTAGAAGGAATGTTCTCTTTTCTGAAACTCTAATACTTTTTTTTATTAATTAATTTCGTTTTCTCTTGGTTTAGTTTCAAAAGCTGCTAGATTTGCACAAGTTCTGAAAACGTTTCTGTGTAAAAACGGATGTACAGGTTTCTTCCTAAGATCTTTTGGAATTTCATTAAGCAAGGATTTTTGTTCGTTCGTTTGTTTGTTCACAAAAATGTTCTTTTACTAACTGGTTGCTGTTTCTCTCTAATCTAAAAAAAAAAAAATGGATATACGATGTATATATATTTTAAAGTACAAAAAATAATAATTAAAAAAAAAATTCTTTAATTTTTTTAACTAGTCTTTACTGCCTGGGAAAGAGGAGGGGGGGTAGTATTTTTTTTTTCAAACTTTTCTGCAAATCCAGATGAAAACTAAAATTCTTGGTAATTTATGATTTAAATTTCGTATCAATTTTTGCACCTGAAATATTGTCATTCGGAATTTTATGAGGAACTTTTATTTTATTTTTCTTAATTCTAAACGATATTATAACGGCTTCCTATCAACATATAAATGCGAGTGCACCGGTGTTGGACGCAGTCGTTTGCAGTATTAAGTTTGAAGTGCTCAATATCAGACACATGCATATATATGTTATATAAGTAGTGGTTTAAAATCATTTTCTTAAACTTACATACAAAAAATAGATGGCTAAATTTTTTTGGAATAGAACAGTAATAATATTGATGATAATAATAATATCATAAGTCGGTTATGTTGCAAACAATTTCTATGTTAGTCCGTTTAATCGGTTAAACAACTTGAAATTAAAGTTTTAAGTTTTGTCCACCTAAAGAAATGTGCTAACATAGAAACGGTTTGCAACATCGTATTGGACTGTAATAATATATATATATATATATATATATATATATATATATATATATTATTATTAATGACAATATATGTATTAGCATATACTATCAGTGCCCTTTTATTTTGTAGTCTTCTTAAAAGATTTTGCTCGGTGATTGTTAATTAGTGACAACAGAGCAAATATAAATCAGGTTAATATTATATTCCAATAACCATGTTTTTATTTTATTATTTTAATTTTTTCTGTGAGATATATTTTTTACGGTCCGTTTCATTTGTCTTGTGCCAAACAACATTTTTATGTCGACATAAAAATGTTGTTTGACACAAGACAAATAAAACAGACCGTAAAAATATATCTCACAGAAATGTTATGTTTTTTTGGAAATGTGAAAAAATAAAAATAAAATAAAAACATGGTTATTGGAATATAATATGAACCTGACTTGTATATATATATATATATATTACACACACACATATAAATATCAGGGAATCTGTCTAAGGAAATTAAAATTCTGACGAAATGAAATAGTGTATGGAATAAGCTGATAAGCAAGAAAACAAACTAATTAAGAATATTGTCACAGAAACATGTTTAAAGAGTCCATTGATATTTCAACTCAATTTATTGAGTCTTAGGCATGACTTAAACTCGACAAATCGAAATATCGGCGTCAATTAACATTTTAATGTTTCCGCGTCGATATTCGTAATTAGTTTGTTCGCTTGCTTATCATCTCATTCCATACACGAACCATTTCATGATTATAAGAGCAAATCTTAACTGGATTTTGCGATCGTCCTTCTGAATTGTATTGGCTACGTTTCTTCCTTCTTCTCTGTTGGTTGCATCTCTTGCGCATGTGGCCGACTTCCACGTGTGACTGTCAGCACCGAATGCAATGAGTCGAGCAACTTGCATTACGTGCAGCAGTGTTCAGCATATTGTATATGATGTCACAAGGCCTCGCAAAGACAATCTGCGGCAACACTGAGTACAATATAATCTGATGTTCGGGAGGAGGGCTGTTGGAGCCGGCACAAGTTGCCGACAGACAGACCCTAAATATATATATATATATATATATATATATATGTGTGTGCGAAAAATGACAAACGGAAAACAGGTTAAAGTGCAGGAGAAAAACAAAAACAAGAGATTTGACCGGTTTTGTGCGTATTAACGAACGTCTTCAGAAAAAGTTAATACGAACGAAACCGGTCAAATCTCTTGTTTTTGTTTTTCTCCTGCATTCTAACCTGTTTTCCTTTGTCATTTTTCACACATTTTGTCTACCACGGCATTTCATTTTCATGACTTATCGTGTACCTTACCCCATATATATATATATATGGGGTAAGGTACATTATATATATATATATATATATATATATATATAAACAAATATGGAGGTTTCTTTTACCTGAATTCAGCCAACTCCTGAAAAGTAAAAACTGTCAGAAAACGAACTTGTCGTTTGGGAATGCCCTGAATCGGATGTTTACAAGAGAGAAGGGCATTTTTAAACGGCAGAAAAAAAAAAAAATGCCTGCACATAACAAACCTGGAAATGTTGAAATTATTTCATGATTGGGAAAAGCCAGCCGACATGCCAGAAACATTCCTGTTAGCAGATCTTATTTTTTAAAGAATACAAACGCACACAGACACTCTTCGTATTCGTCACCCTGTGAGATCTTCTTCTGTCACAATTTTTTCAACTTGTATATCTGCACGCACGTGCGTCCGCACCTATTGAAAGCTAGTGTTGTAAATCACTAACAGCCTCATCCTACCAGACACAGCTTAATCGTGCACACGCTTTTTGCTGGGAGGGTGTGTCAATCGAGTGGGGGGGGGGGGTTTAATGTTAGAAATCATGTGTGATTGTGGCATTTCCTGCTCATGTCCAAGGGATAGTTGACATCTACAATATCAACCTGTCTTTATATACATATATTTACACATATATATATATATATATATATATATATATATATATATATAGAAGGAAAGATGAAGATGAAAAATTGCATAAAATTACATAAAATTGATACAAATTTCATTACATCGAAAGTTGTATCAATTTTATGTAATTTTATGCAATTTTTCATCTTCATCTTTCCTTCTTCAAAATTGATTGCTCTACTCAACGTATTGAGCTTTACTTTATCACGATAGATCACTTTACGATACTTCACTTATCGTTAATTCTTCTATTATTATTATTATTATTTTATATATATATATATATATATATATATATATATATATAATGTATATGAAGAAATAATAACAGTACTCAACTACGTCAGTAAGAGCCTAATAAACTTATCTATATAATAATACGCTAAGGCACTTCATGTTTGTACATACGTACGTTATCACCTTTCACACACACTTAAAAAAATTAGATTGCCCAATTAAATGGTGATTAGTGATTAATATGATGTCGCTAAGGTAAAAATAAAATTCCCACTTCACCCATTTTAAGATGAATTTTTCCAAAATCGAATTATGTCATCCTGTCGACTAAAACCGTACAATTTCAAAAAGTGACATTAGTTTTATTGATTTGAAAAATATTTAGCCGACAATTATTTTGACTGTAAGAAGACAGAAAATATTTATGGTTTTTAAAAAGAATTCAATTACTACAATTTTAAATAAATAAAAAAGAAAACATTTTTATTTGAAGAATATTTAGCTGATAATGACAATTATTTTTCCGGAAGAAGAAAGTCATTTTTTTCTTGATAAACATCGGTTAAGATTAATACTGTTATTTCAAAAGAAATATTATTATTATTATTATTATTAACAGTAAATTATACAGATTGATGCAGAAAGCACCGTGGAATTTCCACAATGTCTCGCTAGTATACTTATGATATCATACAAATACTTATGATATCATACAAATATGTGCTGATTATTGACCATCCGGCACCTATTGATCCAGAAACCACAGATACTGGATGGTCAATCAGATCATAATTGAATGACATTATATATATATATATATATATATATATATATATAATAATAATCCAGGTAATAATCCAGGTAAAAAATATCCACAGGGTGGTACTCCAGAGAATTTTAACCGGGTTTATAAAAAGTGCTCAATATCAAAATAGAGCTTTATATATGATAATTTTTTTTATTTACACAGACACGTACACAATCTGCAACACTGGCATGTCGATGTTATCGATCAACAGTTACTATAAACTGAGATCTCATCAGGCAAAGTTAGAATCCAATCTAGGATCTGAGGTTAAGATCTGAGGTTAAGATCGGATTCTAACTCTGCCTGATGAGATCTCAGTTTATAGTAACTGTTGATCGATAACATCGACATGCCAGTGTCGCAGATTGTGTACATGTCTGTGTAAATAAAAAATTTATCTATCTATATATATATATATATATATATATATATATATATAATGTAGATAAAGTAAATATCCACAGGATAAAAATCCAAAGAATTTCAACCGGGCTTATAAAGAGCGCTCAATATCAAATAGAGCTTTTATATATATGATTTTTATTTATATAGACATTATTTTTTTCAAATATGATCTTAGGGAAGGATCAGATTTTCTTTCTGTCTGATGAGATCTCAGTTTCTAACAGTTGTTGATCGATAACATTGACATGCCAGTGTCGCAGATTACGTACATGTCTGTATAAATAAAATAATCATATATATATATATATATAGATATATATATTATATAAAATCGTTAAAATTCTACCTGGTAATAAGTGATCCTCAAAAATGAATGTGCCATTATTACTTTTAATTCTGACGCTACACACTCTTTCTGTCACTAAACTATACTTGCAATATTAAATTAAAAATGATTTTCATTTTATTTCTACTTAAGATGTATTCCTTCAAAGAGAAAAAACATTGTTTTTACTGTTGGGGATAGAAATGGGTTTCTTTTGAACCTTCAAAAGGCGCTTAGAATAACCAATTAGACACGAAAATCACAGACTGTTTAGGCTTTTCTAAATACAAAAAGAAACGGTTTTTTTTTTCTTTCTCTCTTCTATTTTATAAGTTGCACTGACTTTAAATCCCTATGGTCAGAAATTATTTTCGAAAAATTTTTAGCGGTTCTTCCTGGTTTTGGGGGTTTGCCTCTTAGAATTCTTTCAGACCTGAAAGATCTGTAGCCGCAGACCTTAATCAAGACCGGATTCTTTTTAAAACAAGGAAAACCGTTTTTGTCGATGGTTTAAATCCTCGGATCAAACCTGACACCATTTTGACATTTTCTCCTTCAAAAAATGTTCCACAATCAAAGCCCACCTTCAGAGATTGTTTTTTTTTTTTTCTTTCATTGAAATATTTTATGGGTAAAATTACAAAAATGGTGAAATTCTCTTGGTGAGAGATTATCATGAAATACGTAGGATGTGAAATTCAAGTTTCAAAGCTTCTAAATTATCCATTTCTGTTTCCACTCCCATAACGAAACGAAAAAGTTAACTTTTCTTTGTTTTATTTTTACATACAAAAAAACTTGCAAAAAAAAAATGTTATCTGGAATTTCAATTTAAAAAACAAACGACTGATTTTCCTCAACTTTGAGATTAACTTGGTAGAATTGTTTTAGGATTGGGGAGCAACATTTGTCTTTGAAAACAAGTTTGCATAAAAAATGGTTAGGGGTCACAGTTCAAGAATAATGCCCTTCATCCTGAAAAACATGGAGTCGAGAGATAGCGAGAACAGAACACCCATCTAGGAATAAACATTTCTTTCTGTGTCTGCCGGCTGTAGAACACGACTTGGTTTTCTGCTGAAGTAAACAGCATAAAAATAATCAAGTTCTCTTTTTTTTTTTTTGTTTTTTTTTGTTAATACTCATTCAAAATATAAAAAGAATTTTGAAACAAACACAAAGAAAAAAAGTGTGCAGTGATTATTAAAAAAAAATGTCCTGGCATTTATTTTGAATTTTAAGGACTTAAACCCCTAAGAAAATATAAGATCAATTCTTTAAAAAGTAAACAAATACTTATCTTTAAAAATGTGTGTGCGTTTTTAGTTTTGCCCCGACATGTTAGGTGTCTCTTTAAAAAAAACACAGCTAAAAAGAAATGTATGAACTTTGTTATGTACTTAGGTGGTAGCTGAAAAGGAGACTGTACACCAAAGATTACCCAAATTCAACCAGTATTTATTAAATTAAAAATAAAAAAAGATTTTATCTATCGGTCGCCATTTTTTTTTTTTTTTTTTTTTTTTTTAAACCAGTTTTGCTTTCTGATTTGGTAAGGGTTGAGTTATCTTTCTTGCCTAATCAGAAAGCAGAAATGATTTTTAAAATGTCTACCGATACGTAAGATCGTTTTTTTTTTTCTTCTTTTTCTTAGAATTTAATAAATACTGGATGAATTTACATATTTTTTTCTCTATAATCTTATTTTCAGCTACTACCACGTAAGTACATAACAAAGTTTATACATTTCTTTAAATATTTTAATGTCGGAGTCAAACTAAAGAAGTACCCAATATTTTGTATTCTTTAGTGCCGTTTTCAGTCATTCCCCTGTGCGCATTTTTTTCAACAAAACTTGTCACATACAATGAAACTGCAGTATCTATCTACTGTATGTATCATTTTACAACCCGAGAGATAATACGTAACACGCGTGTAGAAATACTGAAAAACAAATAAATTAAAAAGTACTAACTGTTGTTAGTTATTTCTTTTGGTACTAATACAGTGTAAGGGCCATGAGCAATCACCTTTTTATGAAAAGGATGGAGAATCAACAAAAAAAAAAAAATGCTGCTCTTTATCGAAATGAAAGACTGACTAACGCTTCGGCTGTGGCTGTACCTTCCAAGCAAATTTATCCGTTATATGATGTTAATTTTTGTCCAGTTGCATTTATTTTACATTTACTGCAAATCATTTCTGCCAAAAAAAAAGTAAATTGTTTTTTCATCATTTTATAACTGGATGGCAAGCGGACAAACATTCAGGGTGGTTTGTACGAAATTTTAAACGCAGCATATTTTTTTTTTTTTTTTAAATGAAATTTTGTCCTTGATTCGTGTCCCTTTCCGTAAATCGTTTTATGGAAAGACTTAAGCAACCACAGATCTTACACTGTATTAGTAGCTTTCTTTTTTTTTTTAAAGGAATATCTAAAACCATTCTTTAAACTAAAAACACGTTCTCATGGGTGGGCATAAAGAAAAGATGAAAAGTTTGAAACAATTTGAGAGCGTGACCAATTTTCCTGTAGAAAAATAGAACGAGATACTCACAGAAAAAAAAAATGGAAAACATAAAATCGGTTATTATTTGATAAAACTACAAAACATTTGTTTTTTTAATTCAAAGAACACTATGAAGAACTATGAATAAAAACTTCTTTTTTTTTTAATCACACTACAAAAAAAATTAATTAAAAAAAAAACGAATAAAATAAAAAACCAAAATAAAAAATGAAAAATATTTTAAAAAATCAAATCGTGTTTTGTTTTTATTTTGTTTTCATAAAAATTGGAAGAAAAAAAAACGGATATGAAGTTGTATTATCATGCAACAAAGACTAAAAAAATGTTTTTATGGAGATCGCTCCAGACAAGGCATGAAGTCACTTGATGTAAGGAGCTTAAAAAAAATACTACTTCAAAGTCAAAAACTAGCCAACAATAAGTGTTAGATGGATAGATTCTCAGAAAACAGCGATTCTTCCCCCTTTGTCAGAAACATCGCTCATGGAATGTGAGGACTAAAGGACAAAATAAGGGAAGCGGCAGTTACGAGGCTACCGAAAGTAAACCCAAAGTTCACTTTCTGCTCTCCTCGCCAGTAGACTACCAGGCCGGAGCATGAAGAGAGGTCAACGCCAGCGTGGAAGACCAGTAGTGACCATCACAAAAGATGCCAAGTTTACTCAAAACCAAAGTTCCTCTTTCCCTGACTGTCAAAAGATTAAAGATATGCCTCACTTTTGCAAAGACAGTCAATATTTCTTGACATGGGCCGTTCGAAATGGACTCTTCGAAAGTCGTTTGTCTGTGCAGGTCATTTCGTCTAAAAATTCATAGTTGCCCTCAATGAACACTTCGACGTGCGTACGACGTTTATTCGGAAACATTGGTGGTTTGATTCGTCTGGTTTACTACAAATTAACCCTTTTAGACTTTGGCCTTTTGGCCAAGAACAAAGTGTTGTAGCTGTTCTAATACTCTGACTTTTCTCTTTTCGGTTAGTGAGGGAGAGATCCTGCTAAACTGCCATTACTAACCAGCAGAGCGTTAGTACTGTCGACCGAGGGGAAAAAGTGTCTTTCGGGTATATGTACGCAGTGTGATGATGTATGCAAGTGAAAGCTGGCCCATGAAGGTTAAAGACATGCATGGAGAGAAATGATATGAGAATGATAGGATGGATGTGTAATGTGAGTGTTAAAGACAGGTTTAGATCTGATGACCTCAGAGGAACATTAAATCTGGACAGTATAGAGAGACGTGTGCAGAACAGAAGACTTTGTTGGTATAGTTGCATTAAAAAAAAATATGAGAGTTCTTGGGTTAGTAAATGTAGTTCTTTTGGCCCTCTTGTATAAGCAGTAACCGATCTGAGGGAGATAACTCTATTTTTCTTGGCCGCCGAATTCGCTTATACTTTGGCAAGGGAGATAACTTTGTTTATTAATAAAAAACGTGTTACGGTTTTGAAATGCGTTAAAAACCCTAACCCATTCAAAATAACTTTTAAGCACTTTTATTTACATGCCACAAATTGTATACACTTTATATAAACATAAAAAGAAAAGTTATTTCCTTTCATGCTGCGATAAACAAAGTTATCTCCCTTGCCAAAGTATAAGTGAATTCGGAATAGCGGCAGCTAAGAAAAATAGAGTTATCTTCCTCAGATCAGTTACTGCTTATACAAGAGCGCCGTTCTTTTTAGCTCCTTACATCTAGTGGCTTCATGCCTTGTCTGGAGCAATTTTCATTAAAAAAAAAAAAAGAACAGTTGAAATGTGATGAACGTGAAACCTGGCCAGTGAGGGTTGAGGACATGCGTTGCATTAAGAGAAACGATATTGCCTTTTATTCTCATAGCACTCATTGACTCAGCTTTAACTAAAATATATACTAGTTGATCTACCTATCCAATATTTAACAGTGAGACTATTGAGGTCGTCTAGTTGTGTTACCATTGGAGCACCGAGAGGAGCAGGTGCTGGTGTGATTGTAAAGGTTAGGAACCAGCAGAGCGTTACCACTGCCAACTAATGGAAAAGTCTATCAGGCATGTGTACGCAGTGTGATGACGTATAGAATTGAAATCTGGTCAGTGAGGGTTGAGGACATGTGTTGCATGAAGAGAAATGAAATGGAAATGATACAATGGATGTGTAATGTGAGTCTTAAACACAGGGTTAGATCTGATGACCTCAGAGGAAGACTAAATCTGGACAGCATAGAGGAAGTGTGTAGAACAGGAGACTTACATGGTTGAACGAACAGATGAGAGTTGGGTTAGTAGATGTAGAACAGTTAAGGTAGCAGGTCCAGTTCACAGGGGAAGGCTCAGGAAAACATGGGAGAAAGTGATAAAAATTGACTCGTCGGATAAATAAAGACCTGGTCAGAGATAGGTTAGTTTAGAAGACAATTTCTTGAAGCCATCCAACACATGCCAGCATGTAAAATGGATTGGAGGCAATTTTTATTTTGCCCAAACCCAGAGCGCCCTTTTCTCCGTCTTTTTTTTTTTTTTTTTTTTTTTTTGGGAGATGAATTTCCCCCAAATTAAAAACCGACCTTGTGTTCAATTCTATCCTTATTTACTTGCCTCCCACGAGGGCTGTGTAAAATATTCATTGTATACAATTAATTCAACACAAATTGCTATTTTACCCATAAATGAATAGATGGGGAGGGGGGGGGGCTGCTAAAGAAAATTGTACTTCAGGTATACAAATCCTTAGTGTAACCATATTTGGATTATGCTGGGTTTTTGTTTTCACTTTTTCAAACAACATATTGCAACTGAAACATAAGGGGCAAATACGATAGGGGACAGATTTATAGTTGGGGGCCAACCTGGGTGGAAAGTTGGACAGCAAGATGTTTGTTCACATTACATTTAAATTCCTACATGTTGGTACGGTCAGGGGAAACAGGGAGAAAATTCCAAAAGCAAACTATACAAGGAAAGAAAGATACAAAAAAAAAAAATAAACTACTTCAAGGTCAAAAACTAGCCAACGATAAGTGTTAGATGGATAGATTCCGACTCAGAAAACAGCGATTCTTCCTCCTTTGTCAGAAACATCGCTCATGGAATCTGAGGACTAAAGGACAAAATAAGGGAAGCGAGAGTTACGAGGCTGCTGAAAGTAAACCATGGTTCTGAGACAGTCGTTTTCAAATACAGAGAACCTTTCGCATTTTTTTTAATTTTCTTCATTATCTTGCCAATCTTTCCACTGTTAGCAAAGGAAGCTCTACATTGCTGTGGATCTGATCAGTCCAGCGCCTTGGAGGCCTACCACAAGATCTCTTGAATGCTCCGTATACATTGTTTTCAGCACCTCTTCATCGGTTTTGCAGACTATGGTTCGCAGTGGTTTTCAAATACAGAGAACCTGCATTCACCCTCTGCTTTTATTTATCTTCCTCCCACAGCGGTAAGATGAGACACAAGGTCGGGAAAGTGGGAATTGAAAAACCAGCGCCCGAGAATTTGAGCGCTCTGGCCATTAAAAATTGCCTGGGCAGCCCCGTCGGCATTCCCCGGTAGGTGCGCTTCAGGCGATTAGCAATAAACTAACCCCTTCGCAAAGGGTGAGAAGGCAAAGCCTGGGAGGGTGCACCTCTTAGAACTGGACAGGACAGACCAACCGTTAGACCGGCGTAAATCAAGCCCCGAAGGCCAAGACAATACCGGTCTATGGGGTGGGGTATCCATCGGAACAGATACCAAACCCCCCCCCCCCCTTCACCCTCTGCTTTTCACATCCAAGTCTCAGAAGCAAATGTAGCTATGTGAACGACAAGCAAGCATCAAATTAACTTCCGATTAAACATTCTACAAACATTGAGTTTTTTTTAAAGGTTTTTACAGTATTGAAAAAAGAAAAGAAAAAAAAAAAAAAAGGGGTGCTTCTTTCCTTTCACAATGACATGTAAGGCCTCTCTTAAAACAAAAATGGCTAAAGAAATCTATAAACTTTGTTATGTAATTACGTGGTACCTGGAAAAAAAAAAGACTGTACACCAAAAATTACGCAAATTCATCCAGTATTTATTAAATAAAAAAATTAAAAAACGATTTTATCGGTCAGCCGCCATATTGTATCTATCAATCGCCAGATTTTATCATGGGTCACCAAATTATCTCCCTTGCTTAACAGTAAGCTGAACTGGTTACAAAATGTCTACCGATACGTAAAATCGTTTTTTTTTCCCCTTATAATTTAATAAATACTGGATGAATTTGCACAATCTTTTCTGTACAATCTTATTTTCAGCTAACATGTAAGTACATAAAGTTTATACGTTTCTTTAAATATTTCCATGTCATTGTGAAGCGAAAGGAGCACCAAAAAAGAGTTGTTGTTTTTTTGGTGCTTGTGCATATCAACCCTGACATTGAAATATTTAAAGAATGTATAAACTTTATGATGTACTTACATGTTAGCTGAAAATAAGATTGTGCAGAAAAAATGACGCAAATTCATCCAGTAGTTATTAAATTATAAGAAAAAGAAAAAAAAATGATTTTACGTACATTTTGACATTTTTGTAAACAATGGAGACCCCAAACCCCGAAATCGTGAAAATATGAGTTATCGTCTTTGACCACTGGAAAATCTAAGATACAAAATGGTGGAAATATCTACCGAGTGATAAAATCGTTTTTTTTTTTATTTATAATTAAATAAATACTGGATGAATTTGCATAATTTTTGATGTACAGTCTTTTTTTCATCTACCACGTAAGTACATAACAAAGTTTATACATTTCTTTAGCTATTTTATTTTTAAGAGCGGTCTAACATGTCAGGGTTGATATGCAGAAGCACCGTCTTTTTTACTACAGAGGCGCATGAGAAAATTACCGCTTTCCTTTGGTTTAGGAATACAACGGAAAAAAAAAAAAATCTTAAAATACTTTTGTTCACCAAGACAGTTTGCCACTCACGTGTAAGGGACAACTGTGATAAGGGCCAGATTTATAGTGGGCAAACTAGATGGGGAGTTGGGCAAAAAGATGTTTGTTCCCATCATATTTAAATTACTGTATGTTGATAGGGTTGGATAAACAGGAAATTTTACCGTTAAAACTGAGAGGTTACTGTTATTTAAATCAAGAAATACAACATAATATTTTGAAATAATGTATATAAAATATAGACGAACAATTCAAGGAGAGGTATTTAGATGATTAATTTTCATGGTTATGTTTTTTAAAGAGTTTTAATAAATTAATGTTTGGTGTTATTAATTTGCAATTTTATTGTCCTATTTTTCTTAATATTGACAAAACTATTGCAGATATATAGGGTGGGCAAAAATAAGGGTCCTATTTTTAAAAATTCATAACTTTTTTATTTATTGATTTAAAAAAAATTTTTTTTTTAGAATAAGTAAAGGACCCCTTCCGAAGCAAGCATGAGCCGTATTAGCCCTAAGGAACGTACCCTCATTTAGAAAACATTATTTTTGCTTAAAAAACTCAAAAAATCTCGGAAGGGTCAGTCTACACACATAAAGTTTGGTGAGTTTAACTTTTATTTTGTGGAAGTTATTCAAATTCAAGTTATTCAAATTTAAAGATAGGACCCTTATTTTGGCCCACCCTGTATAAGTCATTAATTAAAGTGATTTAATCAAAAGAAAAAGATAAATTACAAAAACCTTTCTTAAAATATGTTTTTAAATTATCTCTTTTGATAATTAATAAAGACTAACTTATCTTAGCTCGCTGGAAAGAGAGATATACCGATGAGGCATAAGAGTTCATAGAGAGAGGGGGAAGGTGACTACTCTCTCTCTCTCAATGTGTGGGGGAGGGGCTCTATTAAAAAACAACAAAAAAGAAAGGTGCTTCTTTAGTTTCACTATGACATGTTAGGCCTCTCTTAAAAAAAAAATAGCTAAAGAAATGTATAAACTTTGTTATGCATTCACGTGATAGCTGAAAAGGAGACTGCACACCAAAATTACACAAATTAATCCAGTATTTATCAAATTAAAAATAAAAAACGATTTTATCTATCGGGCGCCATTTTTTTTTTTAATCTGAGTTTTTCCGGGAAGAAAATTTGAATTATCTGCCTTGCCTAATCAATCAGCTGAATTGGTTAAAATATGTCTACCAATACGTAAGATCGTTTTCTTCTTCTTTTTCTTATAATTTAATAAATACTGGATGAATTTGCATATTTTTTTCTGTACAATTTTATTTTCACCTAACATATGAGTACATAACAACGTTTATACATTTCTTTAAATATTTTCATGTTGGGATGAAACTTATGCACCAAAAGAAAATTTGGCATCGCTCTCACTCCCCCTTTCTCTCCCCCTCTTTTTTTCTAGCAACGCAAAATTTTCTTTTTTTATTGTTTTTAAAAATACCCCCCCCCCACATCATCGCTCATGCAAATTGATTTCTTCTTTCTTTTCATTTCTTTACGGTTTCATTTCTAAGATAAATAAATTTGTATCAAAATTACGAAAACTTTAATATCCATCTATTTATATGAATTTATGACAAAGTTTTTGTCTTGTGCTTACAATAAAGGGTACTCTTATAGAGAACGCACTGCGTTGCCGTGACTTTGCGTCGTCAACGTTCGGGCAGGTCTCGAAAGAGCCCCGAGAGTTGACAGAGGTGAAAAACTGCCAAACGATAAATTGAAGACTAGCAGACAATAAATTCAGACAAAGAAAATCAAAGTAAAATACATATATAAAAATAAAGGACGAACAAATCATAGCTAAACAACTGTTATTAATTAGATGTTTTTTTGTTTGTTTTTTTGTCAAAGGAACCATTGTTAATCAAATGTTTTTAAATAAAATGTTTTTTTTTGTGCACCAAAAAGTTTCAAAAGATGATTTTTTTTTATATATAACAAACAACGAAACCACTGTTTTTAACCAATTGTTTTTTTTTCAATGTTTTCTTCTTTTTCACATTTTCTGGTTTAGGATTTAGGGTTAGTCTTTCGCTAGAAGTGACTGTTGCTGACAGAACTCAATGAGTCCTTCGGGAGATTCAACACGCTGTCACAGATCATAGAAATTCATTTTTTTTTATTCTTATTTTTATTTTTTAAAAACGCGCTGCAGATCGTAGAAATTAAATTCTCCCAAAAGTTATCGTCTGCTTGCTTTGCAACCTGATTGGTTAATACTTTCGTCAACTCTCGGACGCTTTGAGACCTGCCCAAATGTTGACGATGCTAAGTCACGGAAACGCGGTGCGTTCTTTATAAGAGTACCCAAGAAACTTATGAATGAAATGTTTATTATTTAAAATTTTGCTTTCAAGTAGCGAATTTTTCAAACCGATAGCGAGCTGGCAGACCAACAAGTTATTTTATAAAAAACATTATATTTAATGTTTTGGGGACAAATAATAGGTGTAATATAATTTAATTAAAATCATTACTAATATAGAAAGACCAATTTTCAACATTTCTATCTTTATGAATAAATGCAAAAGTTTTTGTACCGTGTTTACAAGAAACTTATGTCTATTATTTAAAATTTTGGTTTCAAGTAGCGAATTTTGCGAAACAATAGTTAGCCGGCAAAGCTAGCTAGTAATTACTAAAACCATAAAAAAAATCTTTCAATATTTTTTAATCGAAAAAAAAAAAAGAAAAAAAAAATTATGCCCATGAAAATAAAAAGAAAAGCAAAAAAAAAAAAATATTTTTTTAAAAATCCATAAAAGCTTTAATAGAATTTTAAAATAATTTTACAATTTAAATTTATAGAAAATAACATTTTAACAATTTATGTTCTCTTTAAGTACAATTTGATTACTAAAATCATTTTCTTTCTCATGGCCGGTCAACTCTTAATGTCCTAAAGCAACCAACCAAAACAGTATTAACAAGACACAATGTTTGTATTCCAAATAACACATGAAATGATAACCCTTTGTTTAAATAGATTTTTAAATACATTCAAAGATTACCAATGAAAGGGAAATAACTCTTCTCAGATTTACATTTGGTTGCTGATACTTATTTCAGTATCCCATTGTTTTGATAACAGATGACTTTATTTTCCACGTGGTTATTTCGGAAATGTCTGTTTTTGACAAGGACTCAAATAATTTGTCCGATGACATTATGTTTCGTACAAATACTGTCAAGTTTCATAACAATCTGTCGAAAAGTAAAGCATTTAAACGAAAAAGAAAAACTCTCTTTCAGTAATTTTTTTGGTTAGAACCGCGGATATCAAGAGTTAAAATTTAAAATAAATACCAGCTTTTCAGCCAAGCGAGGGGAAGCGCGATAATTGTGTGGAAAAAAGGCGTATATTTATAGTTTTCTTCCAATACGTTAAGGAATTGCATATTACAATATATAATGATATTAAGATAATATAGATATGTATTTATATAACAGATAAGCAATATATATATTAGAAAGAAAAAAAAGTATGGCTTCTTTTTTATTTTGAAAATTTAATTCTTTGCAAAACATTGTTTTTCTTGGATATTGTTTTTTTTTCTCCAGTTAACGTTTTGTCAGAATTACTTTGAGTTTTGTTTTGTTGAAAAAAAAAAACCCCAAAAAACGCATATATGCATTTACATATTTTGTGTGTATCTCTAAGTGTATAAAATGCATGTGCATCTGCAAATCTGTGCTGTGTGTGTGTGTACTAGGGTTGTCAAACGTATCAATATCTCAATATTTTTTCGAAACATCTGTTAAAACGATAATATACATCCAATACCGAAGCCGTATAAAATTATGATGCTACAAAAGAAAAAAGAAAAAGAAAAAAAAATGGAAAAAGAAAAGAAACAGGGAAAAGAAAAGAAAAAAAAAGAAAAAAAGGAAAGAAAAAAAAAGAAAAAAAAGAAAAAAGGAAAAGAAAGAAAAAAAAGAAAAGAAAAAAGAAAAGAAAAAAGAAAAAGGGGTACATTGATTTTGCATATCTAAATAAAAAAAAAAGAGCAGAGGAGGAAAAGAGAATCGAACGTGAAACGTGCCCATCTAGGGAAAGAGAGATCAAAATGTTGATGTCGCAACCCAAAGCCAAGTAAAAAGAAAGAAAAAAAAAAAGAAAAAAAAAAGAAAAAAAAGGAGGAAAATTCAAACAGATGAGTGAAATTGGGTACGATTAAAATGTTTGGAAGACATAGGATAGCATGCAATGTATAGACCATTTACCAGTGGGTTATGAGATTCTGTAATATTTGCAATATTTACAAGTAAAAAAAATGATATTGTATCCAAGTTAAAATTCCAGTATCATGATAACCCGAGTGGGTGCTTTTCATGTTATCTCATCATATTCGATTTAACGTCCGTTTTACACCAAACATACAATTGAGATGACATGAAATGTACACACCTGGATTATAACGATATTAGAATTTTGACACCAATAAAATGTCATTTTTTTTTTTTTTTTTTTTTCTTTTTTTATTACTAGTAAATATTACAAAATATCTGCATAGGTGTATGTGTGTCACAATATATGTGTGTATTTTTATTATATATGTACCTTTTTATGTATATATGTATGCACCTCCGTATGTGTATGATAAAAATCAAGCAACTTGACTGCTGATAATAAAAATTAAAAATTTTTTTTAAAAATTAAAAAAACCTGATTAAAATGTGAGGGTTCCATTTTGTAAGTCGTGAATGGTTACTCTTTTAAAACTTTTGAAATGAAAATCCCGCCAACGACACAATGCAGAGTAATCGCTGCATGCCTGTTTCATTCTTCATCCCCACCGTTTTTATATTTTATTCAGGGCGAACTGAACAGTTTTCCCCGGCTCTGATTGATTTTAATGTTCACAAACGGTGGCGGCTGATAGTCCTCTAGGTTGGCTGTAGGACTTTTACGATTCGATAAAATCTGCATCGTCTTCTTTGGTGTCGCTGGCTGCTGAGGACTTAATGTCACGTTCTCCTTGTTAGTCTCCTTCAATGGTGAAACTGGCTTCACGTCCAACCTTGAAACCGGCTTCGCGTCCAACTTTGAAACTGGCTTCACGTCCAACCTTGAAACCGACTTCACATCCAACCTTGAAACTGGCTTCGCGTCCAACTTTGAGACCGGCTTCACATCCGTCCTTGAAACCGGCTTCGTGTCCAACTTTGAAACCGGCTTCGCGTCCAACTTTGAAACCGGCTTCACATCCGACCTTGAAACCGACGTTGTGTCCAAAGTATAACATTTTCGACACACACACAGATATTTATCCGCTCCCCCAATTACTTCAACCTGAGTGGAGAAAAAAAAAAAAATTCAATATTTGTACACTATAAAAAATAATTGCATTTTTGTTTTCAATAAATATTCAATTTATAGTAAATAAAAAAAATATTAATTTAATTCTTGTAGTTTCAAGAAAACACACACACACACACACACGTCTTATAATTTTATTCATAGAGATTAATGAACGGAACTGTTAAAAAAAGAAATTTTTAAAAAGAAAAAGGTCAATTCAAATATTACTTTTCAGGCAATATAAAAATACTCTATTTAATAAAAAAAATTTTTTTTTACATTTATTAAACTTTTTATAGAATTCTTTTGCATTATTTGGACTACTGTTTTCATGTTGGTATCATTCTCAATCAAATTGCCATTCAAATTATCATTGTCATTTTAATTGTCATTGTCATTCAAATTATCAGTCATTTTAATTGTCATTCAAATTGTCATTGTCATTCAAATTATCATTGTCATTTTAATTGTCAAATTGTCATTGTCATTCAAATTGTCATTGTCATTCAAATTGTCATTGTCATTTTAATTGTCATTCAAATTGTCATTCAAATTATCATTGTCATTCAAATTGTCATTGTCATTCAAATTATCATTGTCATTCAAATTGTCATTGTCATTCAAATTGTCATTCTCGTTCAAATTATCATTCTCGTTCTAATAACATCCAATATGAAAACAGTAGTCGAAATAATCCAGATAATCAATCCTCATCTCAAAAAATTCCGAAACACAAAAGCACTGTTTCATTTAAACATTTCCTCGACTCTGATAAAAGTTTAGGATGTTACAATGTTATTAATATACGGACGCGCGGCAAATCCACAGCACCAGGTTCAAGTGTTAAATGATTCAAATCGATTTTAAAATTAAATACATTTCCACAAATTCCCGCTCACCTAAGTTAAGAAAGATAAACAAAACGAACACTCACCTCTTTTTCATTTCCGATACGTTTTGTAAATGAAGCATCCTTGTAGCAGTTCATACAGACAGCCGTCAATTTAACGACACTCTCGGCTAACGGAATCAGTTGTAAAATATCACCGAAAGCCTTTGGTCGGAAACAAAAGAAAAATTGATTAAAAAAAATGACGATTTATAATTGGGGCATAAAAAAAAAAAGACAAAAGTAAATTTCTTTCTCAAATCAAATAAATTAAAAAAGAAAATCATTAAACTTATATCACAGCTCAATTAAGAGACATTTTAATTTTCTTAAATTGACAGAAAAGCCATTTTATTTAATTAGACAGTAAGCTCAAATTTAAAATAATGACAATCATCAAAATAAATCTTATCAAAGTTAAATTTAAAACGTTTATACTTATTAAAGATAATCACTTTTTCTAAAGTTTGTAAAACAAAAGGATTTAACTTTAACTGATGGAAAACAAAGTTTTCTACATCTTATCACCCCCCCCCCAAGCCCCTTTGAGTCGGCAATCTCTTGGCCAATCATTCCACATTAGAAGGAAGTTGCATAAAATAATATGGTGCATGTACACGGCTTCGGCCAAACGGGAAATTATTCAGCTTTATTACGCTTCTTGGCTTGCATAACCCTTTGCATGATTACCTGTCCTTGCAAATTATCTGCCCTTGACTTCTGCCGAACTGTAGCAAATGGAGGCATAGTCATCGAAGTTACTCGTACGTTACGGAAAATGTAAAAATATTTGTAATTAAAGTTCTACTGGATAATTTTTCATAATTTTTTCAACATTGAACAATAAAATACCAGTGAGTAAGTACATGATATTGTTTTCACACAAAAATAATTTTCCGTTTGGTTTAAGCCGTGTACATGCAGCAATAAAATTTTAAAATTCATAAGAAAAAATGACAATAAAAAATTGAATCACCTTTTTTTCAAAAGTCGAATCAAGAGCCGCCACCAAAACTATCTTGCCTCTTTCGGCCATTTCATTTGCGAAGGAAACAACGTCTGGAAACTGGAAAAATAAAAAAGGTTGAAAAAAATCTAAATTTGCCTGAGCAGCAGACATTCATTTAAACAAACCTTGTAAAAAGAAATGTGTTCTTTTTATCAACTTTTCCAAGGATTAAACTATTTTCCGCAATTTTTTAAGTCAATTAAATACCCAAAATATAACCAAATTAACTTCTGAGGAGTTAGATTAAGTTATGATACGAATTATGATGATTCTAAGAATAATGATAATTTATAATAGTTAGATAAAGTTATGATACGAATTATGATGGTTCTAAGAATAATGATAATTTATAATAGTTAGAGTAAGTTATGATACGAATTATGATGGTTCTAAGAATAATGATAATTTATAATAGTTAGATAAAGTTATAATACGAATTATGATGGTTCTAAGAATAATGATAATTTATAATAGTTAGATAAAGTTATGATACAAATTATGATGGTTCTAAGAATAATGATAATTTATAATAGATGAAGTTATGATACGAATTATGATGATTCTAAGAATAATGATAATTTATAATAGTTAGATAAAGTTATGATACAAATTATGATGGTTCTAAGAATAATGATAATTTATAATAGTTAGATAAAGTTATAATACGAATTATGATGGTTCTAAGAATAATGATAATTTATAATAGTTAGATAAAGTTATGATACAAATTATGATGGTTCTAAGAATAATGATAATTTATAATAGATGAAGTTATGATACAGATTATGATGGTTCTAAGAATAATGATAATTTATAATAGTTAGATAAAGTTATAATACGAATTATGATGGTTCTAAGAATAATGATAATTTATAATAGTTAGATAAAGTTATGATACAAATTATGATGGTTCTAAGAATAATGATAATTTATAATAGATGAAGTTATGATACAGATTATGATGGTTCTAAGAATAATGATAATTTATAATAGTTAGATAAAGTTATAATACGAATTATGATGGTTCTAAGAATAATGATAATTTATAATAGTTAGATAAAGTTATAATACGAATTATGATGGTTCTAAGAATAATGATAATTTATAATAGTTAGATAAAGTTATGATACAAATTATGATGGTTCTAAGAATAATGATAATTTATAATAGTTAGATAAAGTTATGATACGAATTATGATGATTCTAAGAATAATGATAATTTATAATAGTTAGATAAAGTTATAATACGAATTATGATGGTTCTAAGAATAATGATAATTTATAATAGTTAGATAAAGTTATAATACGAATTATGATGGTTCTAAGAATAATGATAATTTATAATAGTTAGATAAAGTTATGATACAAATTATGATGGTTCTAAGAATAATGATAATTTATAATAGTTAGATTAAGTTATGATACGAATTATGATGATTCTAAGAATAATGATAATTTATAATAGTTAGATAAAGTTATGATACAAATTATGATGGTTCTAAGAATAATGATAATTTATAATAGATGAAGTTATGATACAAATTATGATGGTTCTAAGAATAATGATAATTTATAATAGTTAGATAAAGTTATAATACGAATTATGATGGTTCTAAGAATAATGATAATTTATAATAGTTAGATTAAGTTATGATACGAATTATGATGATTCTAAGAATAATGATAATTTATAATAGTTAGATAAAGTTATGATACAAATTATGATGGTTCTAAGAATAATGATAATTTATAATAGATGAAGTTATGATACAAATTATGATGGTTCTAAGAATAATGATAATTTATAATAGTTAGATAAAGTTATAATACGAATTATGATGGTTCTAAGAATAATGATAATTTATAATAGATAAAGTTATGATACAAATTATGATGGTTCTAAGAATAATGATAATTTATAATAGTTAGATAAAGTTATGATACAAATTATGATGGTTCTAAGAATAATGATAATTTATAATAGATGAAGTTATGATACAAATTATGATGGTTCTAAGAATAATGATAATTTATAATAGTTAGATTAAGTTATGATACGAATTATGATGATTCTAAGAATAATGATAATTTATAATAGTTAGATAAAGTTATGATACAAATTATGATGGTTCTAAGAATAATGATAATTTATAATAGATGAAGTTATGATACAAATTATGATGGTTCTAAGAATAATGATAATTTATAATAGTTAGATAAAGTTATAATACGAATTATGATGGTTCTAAGAAAAATGATAATTTATAATAGTTAGATAAAGTTATGATACAAATTATGATGGTTCTAAGAATAATGATAATTTATAATAGATGAAGTTATGATACAGATTATGATGGTTCTAAGAATAATGATAATTTATAATAGTTAGATAAAGTTATAATACGAATTATGATGGTTCTAAGAATAATGATAATTTATAATAGTTAGATAAAGTTATGATACAAATTATGATGGTTCTAAGAATAATGATAATTTATAATAGTTAGATTAAGTTATGATACGAATTATGATGATTCTAAGAATAATGATAATTTATAATAGTTAGATAAAGTTATGATACAAATTATGATGGTTCTAAGAATAATGATAATTTATAATAGATGAAGTTATGATACAAATTATGATGGTTCTAAGAATAATGATAATTTATAATAGATGAAGTTATGATACAGATTATGATGGTTCTAAGAATAATGATAATTTATAATAGTTAGATAAAGTTATAATACGAATTATGATGGTTCTAAGAATAATGATAATTTATAATAGTTAGATTAAGTTATGATACGAATTATGATGATTCTAAGAATAATGATAATTTATAATAGTTAGATAAAGTTATGATACAAATTATGATGGTTCTAAGAATAATGATAATTTATAATAGATGAAGTTATGATACAAATTATGATGGTTCTAAGAATAATGATAATTTATAATAGTTAGATAAAGTTATAATACGAATTATGATGGTTCTAAGAATAATGATAATTTATAATAGTTAGATAAAGTTATGATAAAATTATGATGGTTCTAAGAATAATGATAATTTATAATAGTTAGATAAAGTTATAATACGAATTATGATGGTTCTAAGAATAATGATAATTTATAATAGTTAGATAAAGTTATGATACAAATTATGATGGTTCTAAGAATAATGATAATTTATAATAGATGAAGTTATGATACAAGTTATGATGGTTCTAAGAATAATGATAATTTATAATAGTTAGATAAAGTTATGATACAAATTATGATGGTTCTAAGAATAATGATAATTTATAATAGATGAAGTTATGATACAAATTATGATGGTTCTAAGAATAATGATAATTTATAATAGTTAGATTAAGTTATGATGATTCTAAGAATAATGATAATTTATAATAGTTAGATAAAGTTATAATACGAATTATGATGGTTCTAAGAATAATGATAATTTATAATAGTTAGATTAAGTTATGATACGAATTATGATGATTCTAAGAATAATGATAATTTATAATAGTTAGATAAAGTTATAATACGAATTATGATGGTTCTAAGAATAATGATAATTTATAATAGATGAAGTTATGATACAGATTATGATGGTTCTAAGAAAAATGATAATTTATAATAGTTAGATAAAGTTATAATACGAATTATGATGGTTCTAAGAATAATGATAATTTATAATAGTTAGATAAAGTTATGATACAAATTATGATGGTTCTAAGAATAATGATAATTTATAATAGTTAGATTAAGTTATGATACGAATTATGATGATTCTAAGAATAATGATAATTTATAATAGTTAGATAAAGTTATGATACAAATTATGATGGTTCTAAGAATAATGATAATTTATAATAGATGAAGTTATGATACAGATTATGATGGTTCTAAGAATAATGATAATTTATAATAGTTAGATAAAGTTATAATACGAATTATGATGGTTCTAAGAATAATGATAATTTATAATAGTTAGATAAAGTTATGATAGAAATTATGATGGTTCTAAGAATAATGATAATTTATAATAGATGAAGTTATGATACAGATTATGATGGTTCTAAGAATAATGATAATTTATAATAGTTAGATAAAGTTATGATACAAATTATGATTGTTCTAAGAATAATGATAATTTATAATAGATGAAGTTATGATACAAATTATGATGGTTCTAAGAATAATGATAATTTATAATAGATGAAGTTATGATACAAATTATGATGGTTCTAAGAATAATGATAATTTATAATAGTTAGATAAAGTTATAATACGAATTATGATGGTTCTAAGAATAATGATAATTTATAATAGTTAGATAAAGTTATGATACAAATTATGATGGTTCTAAGAATAATGATAATTTATAATAGTTAGATAAAGTTATGATACAAATTATGATGGTTCTAAGAATAATGATAATTTATAATAGATGAAGTTATGATACAAATTATGATGGTTCTAAGAATAATGATAATTTATAATAGATGAAGTTATGATACAGATTATGATGGTTCTAAGAATAATGATAATTTATAATAGTTAGATAAAGTTATAATACGAATTATGATGGTTCTAAGAATAATGATAATTTATAATAGTTAGATTAAGTTATGATACGAATTATGATGATTCTAAGAATAATGATAATTTATAATAGTTAGATAAAGTTATAATACGAATTATGATGGTTCTAAGAATAATGATAATTTATAATAGTTAGATAAAGTTATGATAAAATTATGATGGTTCTAAGAATAATGATAATTTATAATAGTTAGATAAAGTTATAATACGAATTATGATGGTTCTAAGAATAATGATAATTTATAATAGTTAGATAAAGTTATGATACAAATTATGATGGTTCTAAGAATAATGATAATTTATAATAGATGAAGTTATGATACAAGTTATGATGGTTCTAAGAATAATGATAATTTATAATAGTTAGATAAAGTTATGATACAAATTATGATGGTTCTAAGAATAATGATAATTTATAATAGATGAAGTTATGATACAAATTATGATGGTTCTAAGAATGATGATAATTTATAATAGTTAGATTAAGTTATGATGATTCTAAGAATAATGATAATTTATAATAGTTAGATAAAGTTATAATACGAATTATGATGGTTCTAAGAATAATGATAATTTATAATAGTTAGATTAAGTTATGATACGAATTATGATGATTCTAAGAATAATGATAATTTATAATAGTTAGATAAAGTTATAATACGAATTATGATGGTTCTAAGAATAATGATAATTTATAATAGATGAAGTTATGATACAGATTATGATGGTTCTAAGAAAAATGATAATTTATAATAGTTAGATAAAGTTATAATACGAATTATGATGGTTCTAAGAATAATGATAATTTATAATAGTTAGATAAAGTTATGATACAAATTATGATGGTTCTAAGAATAATGATAATTTATAATAGTTAGATTAAGTTATGATACGAATTATGATGATTCTAAGAATAATGATAATTTATAATAGTTAGATAAAGTTATGATACAAATTATGATGGTTCTAAGAATAATGATAATTTATAATAGATGAAGTTATGATACAGATTATGATGGTTCTAAGAATAATGATAATTTATAATAGTTAGATAAAGTTATAATACGAATTATGATGGTTCTAAGAATAATGATAATTTATAATAGTTAGATAAAGTTATGATAGAAATTATGATGGTTCTAAGAATAATGATAATTTATAATAGATGAAGTTATGATACAGATTATGATGGTTCTAAGAATAATGATAATTTATAATAGTTAGATAAAGTTATGATACAAATTATGATTGTTCTAAGAATAATGATAATTTATAATAGATGAAGTTATGATACAAATTATGATGGTTCTAAGAATAATGATAATTTATAATAGATGAAGTTATGATACAAATTATGATGGTTCTAAGAATAATGATAATTTATAATAGTTAGATAAAGTTATAATACGAATTATGATGGTTCTAAGAATAATGATAATTTATAATAGTTAGATAAAGTTATGATACAAATTATGATGGTTCTAAGAATAATGATAATTTATAATAGTTAGATAAAGTTATGATACAAATTATGATGGTTCTAAGAATAATGATAATTTATAATAGATGAAGTTATGATACAAATTATGATGGTTCTAAGAATAATGATAATTTATAATAGATGAAGTTATGATACAGATTATGATGGTTCTAAGAATAATGATAATTTATAATAGTTAGATAAAGTTATAATACGAATTATGATGGTTCTAAGAATAATGATAATTTATAATAGTTAGATTAAGTTATGATACGAATTATGATGATTCTAAGAATAATGATAATTTATAATAGTTAGATAAAGTTATGATACAAATTATGATGGTTCTAAGAATAATGATAATTTATAATAGATGAAGTTATGATACAAATTATGATGGTTCTAAGAATAATGATAATTTATAATAGTTAGATAAAGTTATAATACGAATTATGATGGTTCTAAGAATAATGATAATTTATAATAGTTAGATAAAGTTATGATAAAATTATGATGGTTCTAAGAATAATGATAATTTATAATAGTTAGATAAAGTTATAATACGAATTATGATGGTTCTAAGAATAATGATAATTTATAATAGTTAGATAAAGTTATGATACAAATTATGATGGTTCTAAGAATAATGATAATTTATAATAGATGAAGTTATGATACAAGTTATGATGGTTCTAAGAATAATGATAATTTATAATAGTTAGATAAAGTTATGATACAAATTATGATGGTTCTAAGAATAATGATAATTTATAATAGATGAAGTTATGATACAAATTATGATGGTTCTAAGAATAATGATAATTTATAATAGTTAGATTAAGTTATGATGATTCTAAGAATAATGATAATTTATAATAGTTAGATAAAGTTATAATACGAATTATGATGGTTCTAAGAATAATGATAATTTATAATAGTTAGATTAAGTTATGATACGAATTATGATGATTCTAAGAATAATGATAATTTATAATAGTTAGATAAAGTTATAATACGAATTATGATGGTTCTAAGAATAATGATAATTTATAATAGATGAAGTTATGATACAGATTATGATGGTTCTAAGAAAAATGATAATTTATAATAGTTAGATAAAGTTATAATACGAATTATGATGGTTCTAAGAATAATGATAATTTATAATAGTTAGATAAAGTTATGATACAAATTATGATGGTTCTAAGAATAATGATAATTTATAATAGTTAGATTAAGTTATGATACGAATTATGATGATTCTAAGAATAATGATAATTTATAATAGTTAGATAAAGTTATGATACAAATTATGATGGTTCTAAGAATAATGATAATTTATAATAGATGAAGTTATGATACAGATTATGATGGTTCTAAGAATAATGATAATTTATAATAGTTAGATAAAGTTATAATACGAATTATGATGGTTCTAAGAATAATGATAATTTATAATAGTTAGATAAAGTTATGATAGAAATTATGATGGTTCTAAGAATAATGATAATTTATAATAGATGAAGTTATGATACAGATTATGATGGTTCTAAGAATAATGATAATTTATAATAGTTAGATAAAGTTATGATACAAATTATGATTGTTCTAAGAATAATGATAATTTATAATAGTTAGATAAAGTTATGATACAAATTATGATGGTTCTAAGAATAATGATAATTTATAATAGTTAGATAAATTTATGATACGAATTATGATGGTTCTAAGAATAATGATAATTTATAATAGATGAAGTTATGATACAGATTATGATGGTTCTAAGAATAATGATAATTTATAATAGTTAGATAAAGTTATAATACGAATTATGATGGTTCTAAGAATAATGATAATTTATAATAGTTAGATAAAGTTATAATACGAATTATGATGGTTCTAAGAATAATGATAATTTATAATAGTTAGATAAAGTTATGATACAAATTATGATGGTTCTAAGAATAATGATAATTTATAATAGATGAAGTTATGATACAAATTATTATGGTTCTAAGAATAATGATAATTTATAATAGATGAAGTTATGATACAGATTATGATGGTTCTAAGAATAATGATAATTTATAATAGTTAGATAAAGTTATGATACAAATTATGATGGTTCTAAGAATAATGATAATTTATAATAGATGAAGTTATGATACAGATTATGATGGTTCTAAGAATAATGATAATTTATAATAGTTAGATAAAGTTATAATACGAATTATGATGGTTCTAAGAATAATGATAATTTATAATAGTTAGATAAAGTTATGATACAAATTATGATGGTTCTAAGAATAATGATAATTTATAATAGTTAGATTAAGTTATGATACGAATTATGATGATTCTAAGAATAATGATAATTTATAATAGTTAGATAAAGTTATGATACAAATTATGATGGTTCTAAGAATAATGATAATTTATAATAGATGAAGTTATGATACAGATTATGATGGTTCTAAGAATAATGATAATTTATAATAGTTAGATAAAGTTATAATACGAATTATGATGGTTCTAAGAATAATGATAATTTATAATAGTTAGATAAAGTTATGATACAAATTATGATGGTTCTAAGAATAATGATAATTTATAATAGATGAAGTTATGATACAGATTATGATGGTTCTAAGAATAATGATAATTTATAATAGTTAGATAAAGTTATAATACGAATTATGATGGTTCTAAGAATAATGATAATTTATAATAGTTAGATAAAGTTATGATACAAATTATGATGGTTCTAAGAATAATGATAATTTATAATAGTTAGATTAAGTTATGATACGAATTATGATGATTCTAAGAATAATAATTTATAATAGTTAGATAAAGTTATGATACAAATTATGATGGTTCTAAGAATAATGATAATTTATAATAAATGAAGTTATGATACAAATTATGATGGTTCTAAGAATAATGATAATTTATAATAGATGAAGTTATGATACAGATTATGATGGTTCTAAGAATAATGATAATTTATAATAGTTAGATAAAGTTATAATACGAATTATGATGGTTCTAAGAATAATGATAATTTATAATAGTTAGATTAAGTTATGATACGAATTATGATGATTCTAAGAATAATGATAATTTATAATAGTTAGATAAAGTTATGATACAAATTATGATGGTTCTAAGAATAATGATAATTTATAATAGATGAAGTTATGATACAAATTATGATGGTTCTAAGAATAATGATAATTTATAATAGTTAGATAAAGTTATAATACGAATTATGATGGTTCTAAGAATAATGATAATTTATAATAGTTAGATAAAGTTATGATACAAATTATGATGGTTCTAAGAATAATGATAATTTATAATAGATGAAGTTATGATACAGATTATGATGGTTCTAAGAATAATGATAATTTACAATAGTTAGATAAAGTTATGATACGAATTATGATGATTCTAAGAATAATGATAATTTATAATAGTTAGATAAAGTTATGATACAAATTATGATGGTTCTAAGAATAATGATAATTTATAATAGATGAAGTTATGATACAGATTATGATGGTTCTAAGAATAATGATAATTTATAATAGTTAGATAAAGTTATAATACGAATTATGATGGTTCTAAGAATAATGATAATTTATAATAGTTAGATAAAGTTATGATAGAAATTATGATGGTTCTAAGAATAATGATAATTTATAATAGATGAAGTTATGATACAGATTATGATGGTTCTAAGAATAATGATAATTTATAATAGTTAGATAAAGTTATGATACAAATTATGATTGTTCTAAGAATAATGATAATTTATAATAGATGAAGTTATGATACAAATTATGATGGTTCTAAGAATAATGATAATTTATAATAGATGAAGTTATGATACAAATTATGATGGTTCTAAGAATAATGATAATTTATAATAGTTAGATAAAGTTATAATACGAATTATGATGGTTCTAAGAATAATGATAATTTATAATAGTTAGATAAAGTTATGATACAAATTATGATGGTTCTAAGAATAATGATAATTTATAATAGTTAGATAAAGTTATGATACAAATTATGATGGTTCTAAGAATAATGATAATTTATAATAGATGAAGTTATGATACAAATTATGATGGTTCTAAGAATAATGATAATTTATAATAGATGAAGTTATGATACAGATTATGATGGTTCTAAGAATAATGATAATTTATAATAGTTAGATAAAGTTATAATACGAATTATGATGGTTCTAAGAATAATGATAATTTATAATAGTTAGATTAAGTTATGATACGAATTATGATGATTCTAAGAATAATGATAATTTATAATAGTTAGATAAAGTTATGATACAAATTATGATGGTTCTAAGAATAATGATAATTTATAATAGATGAAGTTATGATACAAATTATGATGGTTCTAAGAATAATGATAATTTATAATAGTTAGATAAAGTTATAATACGAATTATGATGGTTCTAAGAATAATGATAATTTATAATAGTTAGATAAAGTTATGATAAAATTATGATGGTTCTAAGAATAATGATAATTTATAATAGTTAGATAAAGTTATAATACGAATTATGATGGTTCTAAGAATAATGATAATTTATAATAGTTAGATAAAGTTATGATACAAATTATGATGGTTCTAAGAATAATGATAATTTATAATAGATGAAGTTATGATACAAGTTATGATGGTTCTAAGAATAATGATAATTTATAATAGTTAGATAAAGTTATGATACAAATTATGATGGTTCTAAGAATAATGATAATTTATAATAGATGAAGTTATGATACAAATTATGATGGTTCTAAGAATAATGATAATTTATAATAGTTAGATTAAGTTATGATGATTCTAAGAATAATGATAATTTATAATAGTTAGATAAAGTTATAATACGAATTATGATGGTTCTAAGAATAATGATAATTTATAATAGTTAGATTAAGTTATGATACGAATTATGATGATTCTAAGAATAATGATAATTTATAATAGTTAGATAAAGTTATAATACGAATTATGATGGTTCTAAGAATAATGATAATTTATAATAGATGAAGTTATGATACAGATTATGATGGTTCTAAGAAAAATGATAATTTATAATAGTTAGATAAAGTTATAATACGAATTATGATGGTTCTAAGAATAATGATAATTTATAATAGTTAGATAAAGTTATGATACAAATTATGATGGTTCTAAGAATAATGATAATTTATAATAGTTAGATTAAGTTATGATACGAATTATGATGATTCTAAGAATAATGATAATTTATAATAGTTAGATAAAGTTATGATACAAATTATGATGGTTCTAAGAATAATGATAATTTATAATAGATGAAGTTATGATACAGATTATGATGGTTCTAAGAATAATGATAATTTATAATAGTTAGATAAAGTTATAATACGAATTATGATGGTTCTAAGAATAATGATAATTTATAATAGTTAGATAAAGTTATGATAGAAATTATGATGGTTCTAAGAATAATGATAATTTATAATAGATGAAGTTATGATACAGATTATGATGGTTCTAAGAATAATGATAATTTATAATAGTTAGATAAAGTTATGATACAAATTATGATTGTTCTAAGAATAATGATAATTTATAATAGTTAGATAAAGTTATGATACAAATTATGATGGTTCTAAGAATAATGATAATTTATAATAGTTAGATAAATTTATGATACGAATTATGATGGTTCTAAGAATAATGATAATTTATAATAGATGAAGTTATGATACAGATTATGATGGTTCTAAGAATAATGATAATTTATAATAGTTAGATAAAGTTATAATACGAATTATGATGGTTCTAAGAATAATGATAATTTATAATAGTTAGATAAAGTTATAATACGAATTATGATGGTTCTAAGAATAATGATAATTTATAATAGTTAGATAAAGTTATGATACAAATTATGATGGTTCTAAGAATAATGATAATTTATAATAGATGAAGTTATGATACAAATTATTATGGTTCTAAGAATAATGATAATTTATAATAGATGAAGTTATGATACAGATTATGATGGTTCTAAGAATAATGATAATTTATAATAGTTAGATAAAGTTATGATACAAATTATGATGGTTCTAAGAATAATGATAATTTATAATAGATGAAGTTATGATACAGATTATGATGGTTCTAAGAATAATGATAATTTATAATAGTTAGATAAAGTTATAATACGAATTATGATGGTTCTAAGAATAATGATAATTTATAATAGTTAGATAAAGTTATGATACAAATTATGATGGTTCTAAGAATAATGATAATTTATAATAGTTAGATTAAGTTATGATACGAATTATGATGATTCTAAGAATAATGATAATTTATAATAGTTAGATAAAGTTATGATACAAATTATGATGGTTCTAAGAATAATGATAATTTATAATAGATGAAGTTATGATACAGATTATGATGGTTCTAAGAATAATGATAATTTATAATAGTTAGATAAAGTTATAATACGAATTATGATGGTTCTAAGAATAATGATAATTTATAATAGTTAGATAAAGTTATGATACAAATTATGATGGTTCTAAGAATAATGATAATTTATAATAGATGAAGTTATGATACAGATTATGATGGTTCTAAGAATAATGATAATTTATAATAGTTAGATAAAGTTATAATACGAATTATGATGGTTCTAAGAATAATGATAATTTATAATAGTTAGATAAAGTTATGATACAAATTATGATGGTTCTAAGAATAATGATAATTTATAATAGTTAGATTAAGTTATGATACGAATTATGATGATTCTAAGAATAATAATTTATAATAGTTAGATAAAGTTATGATACAAATTATGATGGTTCTAAGAATAATGATAATTTATAATAAATGAAGTTATGATACAAATTATGATGGTTCTAAGAATAATGATAATTTATAATAGATGAAGTTATGATACAGATTATGATGGTTCTAAGAATAATGATAATTTATAATAGTTAGATAAAGTTATAATACGAATTATGATGGTTCTAAGAATAATGATAATTTATAATAGTTAGATTAAGTTATGATACGAATTATGATGATTCTAAGAATAATGATAATTTATAATAGTTAGATAAAGTTATGATACAAATTATGATGGTTCTAAGAATAATGATAATTTATAATAGATGAAGTTATGATACAAATTATGATGGTTCTAAGAATAATGATAATTTATAATAGTTAGATAAAGTTATAATACGAATTATGATGGTTCTAAGAATAATGATAATTTATAATAGTTAGATAAAGTTATGATACAAATTATGATGGTTCTAAGAATAATGATAATTTATAATAGATGAAGTTATGATACAGATTATGATGGTTCTAAGAATAATGATAATTTACAATAGTTAGATAAAGTTATAATACGAATTATGATGGTTCTAAGAATAATGATAATTTATAATAGTTAGATAAAGTTATGATACAAATTATGATGGTTCTAAGAATAATGATAATTTATAATAGATGAAGTTATGATACAGATTATGATGGTTCTAAGAATAATGATAATTTATAATAGTTAGATAAAGTTATGATACAAATTATGATGGTTCTAAGAATAATGATAATTTATAATAGATGAAGTTATGATACAAATTATGATGGTTCTAAGAATAATGATAATTTATAATAGTTAGATAAAGTTATAATACGAATTATGATGGTTCTAAGAATAATGATAATTTATAATAGTTAGATAAAGTTATGATACAAATTATGATGGTTCTAAGAATAATGATAATTTATAATAGATGAAGTTATGATACAGATTATGATGGTTCTAAGAATAATGATAATTTATAATAGTTAGATAAAGTTATAATACGAATTATGATGGTTCTAAGAATAATGATAATTTATAATAGTTAGATAAAGTTATGATACAAATTATGATGGTTCTAAGAATAATGATAATTTATAATAGTTAGATAAAGTTATAATACGAATTATGATGGTTTTAAGAATAATGATAATTTATAATAGTTAGATAAAGTTATGATACAAATTATGATGGTTCTAAGAATAATGATAATTTATAATAGATGAAGTTATGATACAAGTTATGATGGTTCTAAGAATAATGATAATTTATAATAGTTAGATAAAGTTATGATACAAATTATGATGGTTCTAAGAATAATGATAATTTATAATAGATGAAGTTATGATACAAATTATGATGGTTCTAAGAATAATGATAATTTATAATAGTTAGATTAAGTTATGATACGAATTATGATGATTCTAAGAATAATGATAATTTATAATAGTTAGATAAAGTTATAATACGAATTATGATGGTTCTAAGAATAATGATAATTTATAATAGTTAGATTAAGTTATGATACGAATTATGATGATTCTAAGAATAATGATAATTTATAATAGTTAGATAAAGTTATAATACGAATTATGATGGTTCTAAGAATAATGATAATTTATAATAGATGAAGTTATGATACAGATTATGATGGTTCTAAGAAAAATGATAATTTATAATAGTTAGATAAAGTTATAATACGAATTATGATGGTTCTAAGAATAATGATAATTTATAATAGTTAGATAAAGTTATGATACAAATTATGATGGTTCTAAGAATAATGATAATTTATAATAGTTAGATTAAGTTATGATACGAATTATGATGATTCTAAGAATAATGATAATTTATAATAGTTAGATAAAGTTATGATACAAATTATGATGGTTCTAAGAATAATGATAATTTATAATAGATGAAGTTATGATACAGATTATGATGGTTCTAAGAATAATGATAATTTATAATAGTTAGATAAAGTTATAATACGAATTATGATGGTTCTAAGAATAATGATAATTTATAATAGTTAGATAAAGTTATGATACAAATTATGATGGTTCTAAGAATAATGATAATTTATAATAGATGAAGTTATGATACAGATTATGATGGTTCTAAGAATAATGATAATTTATAATAGTTAGATAAAGTTATAATACGAATTATGATGGTTCTAAGAATAATGATAATTTATAATAGTTAGATAAAGTTATGATACGAATTATGATGATTCTAAGAATAATGATAATTTATAATAGTTAGATAAAGTTATGATACAAATTATGATGGTTCTAAGAATAATGATAATTTATAATAGATGAAGTTATGATACAAATTATGATGGTTCTAAGAATAATGATAATTTATAATAGATGAAGTTATGATACAGATTATGATGGTTCTAAGAATAATGATAATTTATAATAGTTAGATAAAGTTATAATACGAATTATGATGGTTCTAAGAATAATGATAATTTATAATAGTTAGATTAAGTTATGATACGAATTATGATGATTCTAAGAATAATGATAATTTATAATAGTTAGATAAAGTTATGATACAAATTATGATGGTTCTAAGAATAATGATAATTTATAATAGATGAAGTTATGATACAAATTATGATGGTTCTAAGAATAATGATAATTTATAATAGTTAGATAAAGTTATAATACGAATTATGATGGTTCTAAGAATAATGATAATTTATAATAGTTAGATAAAGTTATGATACAAATTATGATGGTTCTAAGAATAATGATAATTTATAATAGTTAGATAAAGTTATAATACGAATTATGATGGTTCTAAGAATAATGATAATTTATAATAGTTAGATAAAGTTATGATACAAATTATGATGGTTCTAAGAATAATGATAATTTATAATAGATGAAGTTATGATACAAGTTATGATGGTTCTAAGAATAATGATAATTTATAATAGTTAGATAAAGTTATGATACAAATTATGATGGTTCTAAGAATAATGATAATTTATAATAGATGAAGTTATGATACAAATTATGATGGTTCTAAGAATAATGATAATTTATAATAGTTAGATTAAGTTATGATACGAATTATGATGATTCTAAGAATAATGATAATTTATAATAGTTAGATAAAGTTATAATACGAATTATGATGGTTCTAAGAATAATGATAATTTATAATAGTTAGATTAAGTTATGATACGAATTATGATGATTCTAAGAATAATGATAATTTATAATAGTTAGATAAAGTTATAATACGAATTATGATGGTTCTAAGAATAATGATAATTTATAATAGATGAAGTTATGATACAGATTATGATGGTTCTAAGAAAAATGATAATTTATAATAGTTAGATAAAGTTATAATACGAATTATGATGGTTCTAAGAATAATGATAATTTATAATAGTTAGATAAAGTTATGATACAAATTATGATGGTTCTAAGAATAATGATAATTTATAATAGTTAGATTAAGTTATGATACGAATTATGATGATTCTAAGAATAATGATAATTTATAATAGTTAGATAAAGTTATGATACAAATTATGATGGTTCTAAGAATAATGATAATTTATAATAGATGAAGTTATGATACAGATTATGATGGTTCTAAGAATAATGATAATTTATAATAGTTAGATAAAGTTATAATACGAATTATGATGGTTCTAAGAATAATGATAATTTATAATAGTTAGATAAAGTTATGATACAAATTATGATGGTTCTAAGAATAATGATAATTTATAATAGATGAAGTTATGATACAGAATATGATGGTTCTAAGAAAAATGATAATTTATAATAGTTAGATAAAGTTATAATACGAATTATGATGGTTCTAAGAATAATGATAATTTATAATAGTTAGATAAAGTTATGATACAAATTATGATGGTTCTAAGAATAATGATAATTTATAATAGTTAGATTAAGTTATGATACGAATTATGATGATTCTAAGAATAATGATAATTTATAATAGTTAGATAAAGTTATGATACAAATTATGATGGT
Organism: Sepiola atlantica; assembly: GCA_963556195.1. NCBI lineage: Eukaryota > Metazoa > Mollusca > Cephalopoda > Sepiida > Sepiolidae > Sepiola > Sepiola atlantica. The sequence continues at coordinate 12,282,789 of OY744538.1, forward strand.
TCTAAGAATAATGATAATTTATAATAGATGAAGTTATGATACAAATTATGATGGTTCTAAGAATAATGATAATTTATAATAGATGAAGTTATGATACAGATTATGATGGTTCTAAGAATAATGATAATTTATAATAGTTAGATAAAGTTATAATACGAATTATGATGGTTCTAAGAATAATGATAATTTATAATAGTTAGATTAAGTTATGATACGAATTATGATGATTCTAAGAATAATGATAATTTATAATAGTTAGATAAAGTTATGATACAAATTATGATGGTTCTAAGAATAATGATAATTTATAATAGATGAAGTTATGATACAGATTATGATGGTTCTAAGAATAATGATAATTTATAATAGTTAGATAAAGTTATAATACGAATTATGATGGTTCTAAGAATAATGATAATTTATAATAGTTAGATAAAGTTATGATACAAATTATGATGGTTCTAAGAATAATGATAATTTATAATAGTTAGATTAAGTTATGATACGAATTATGATGATTCTAAGAATAATGATAATTTATAATAGTTAGATAAAGTTATGATACAAATTATGATGGTTCTAAGAATAATGATAATTTATAATAGATGAAGTTATGATACAAATTATGATGGTTCTAAGAATAATGATAATTTATAATAGATGAAGTTATGATACAGATTATGATGGTTCTAAGAATAATGATAATTTATAATAGTTTGATAAAGTTATAATACGAATTATGATGGTTCTAAGAATAATGATAATTTATAATAGTTAGATTAAGTTATGATACGAATTATGATGATTCTAAGAATAATGATAATTTATAATAGTTAGATAAAGTTATGATACAAATTATGATGGTTCTAAGAATAATGATAATTTATAATAGATGAAGTTATGATACAAATTATGATGGTTCTAAGAATAATGATAATTTATAATAGTTAGATAAAGTTATAATACGAATTATGATGGTTCTAAGAATAATGATAATTTATAATAGTTAGATAAAGTTATGATAAAATTATGATGGTTCTAAGAATAATGATAATTTATAATAGTTAGATAAAGTTATAATACGAATTATGATGGTTCTAAGAATAATGATAATTTATAATAGTTAGATAAAGTTATGATACAAATTATGATGGTTCTAAGAATAATGATAATTTATAATAGATGAAGTTATGATACAAGTTATGATGGTTCTAAGAATAATGATAATTTATAATAGTTAGATAAAGTTATGATACAAATTATGATGGTTCTAAGAATAATGATAATTTATAATAGATGAAGTTATGATACAAATTATGATGGTTCTAAGAATAATGATAATTTATAATAGTTAGATTAAGTTATGATGATTCTAAGAATAATGATAATTTATAATAGTTAGATAAAGTTATAATACGAATTATGATGGTTCTAAGAATAATGATAATTTATAATAGTTAGATTAAGTTATGATACGAATTATGATGATTCTAAGAATAATGATAATTTATAATAGTTAGATAAAGTTATAATACGAATTATGATGGTTCTAAGAATAATGATAATTTATAATAGATGAAGTTATGATACAGATTATGATGGTTCTAAGAAAAATGATAATTTATAATAGTTAGATAAAGTTATAATACGAATTATGATGGTTCTAAGAATAATGATAATTTATAATAGTTAGATAAAGTTATGATACAAATTATGATGGTTCTAAGAATAATGATAATTTATAATAGTTAGATTAAGTTATGATACGAATTATGATGATTCTAAGAATAATGATAATTTATAATAGTTAGATAAAGTTATGATACAAATTATGATGGTTCTAAGAATAATGATAATTTATAATAGATGAAGTTATGATACAGATTATGATGGTTCTAAGAATAATGATAATTTATAATAGTTAGATAAAGTTATAATACGAATTATGATGGTTCTAAGAATAATGATAATTTATAATAGTTAGATAAAGTTATGATAGAAATTATGATGGTTCTAAGAATAATGATAATTTATAATAGATGAAGTTATGATACAGATTATGATGGTTCTAAGAATAATGATAATTTATAATAGTTAGATAAAGTTATGATACAAATTATGATTGTTCTAAGAATAATGATAATTTATAATAGATGAAGTTATGATACAAATTATGATGGTTCTAAGAATAATGATAATTTATAATAGATGAAGTTATGATACAAATTATGATGGTTCTAAGAATAATGATAATTTATAATAGTTAGATAAAGTTATAATACGAATTATGATGGTTCTAAGAATAATGATAATTTATAATAGTTAGATAAAGTTATGATACAAATTATGATGGTTCTAAGAATAATGATAATTTATAATAGTTAGATAAAGTTATGATACAAATTATGATGGTTCTAAGAATAATGATAATTTATAATAGATGAAGTTATGATACAAATTATGATGGTTCTAAGAATAATGATAATTTATAATAGATGAAGTTATGATACAGATTATGATGGTTCTAAGAATAATGATAATTTATAATAGTTAGATAAAGTTATAATACGAATTATGATGGTTCTAAGAATAATGATAATTTATAATAGTTAGATTAAGTTATGATACGAATTATGATGATTCTAAGAATAATGATAATTTATAATAGTTAGATAAAGTTATAATACGAATTATGATGGTTCTAAGAATAATGATAATTTATAATAGTTAGATAAAGTTATGATAAAATTATGATGGTTCTAAGAATAATGATAATTTATAATAGTTAGATAAAGTTATAATACGAATTATGATGGTTCTAAGAATAATGATAATTTATAATAGTTAGATAAAGTTATGATACAAATTATGATGGTTCTAAGAATAATGATAATTTATAATAGATGAAGTTATGATACAAGTTATGATGGTTCTAAGAATAATGATAATTTATAATAGTTAGATAAAGTTATGATACAAATTATGATGGTTCTAAGAATAATGATAATTTATAATAGATGAAGTTATGATACAAATTATGATGGTTCTAAGAATAATGATAATTTATAATAGTTAGATTAAGTTATGATGATTCTAAGAATAATGATAATTTATAATAGTTAGATAAAGTTATAATACGAATTATGATGGTTCTAAGAATAATGATAATTTATAATAGTTAGATTAAGTTATGATACGAATTATGATGATTCTAAGAATAATGATAATTTATAATAGTTAGATAAAGTTATAATACGAATTATGATGGTTCTAAGAATAATGATAATTTATAATAGATGAAGTTATGATACAGATTATGATGGTTCTAAGAAAAATGATAATTTATAATAGTTAGATAAAGTTATAATACGAATTATGATGGTTCTAAGAATAATGATAATTTATAATAGTTAGATAAAGTTATGATACAAATTATGATGGTTCTAAGAATAATGATAATTTATAATAGTTAGATTAAGTTATGATACGAATTATGATGATTCTAAGAATAATGATAATTTATAATAGTTAGATAAAGTTATGATACAAATTATGATGGTTCTAAGAATAATGATAATTTATAATAGATGAAGTTATGATACAGATTATGATGGTTCTAAGAATAATGATAATTTATAATAGTTAGATAAAGTTATAATACGAATTATGATGGTTCTAAGAATAATGATAATTTATAATAGTTAGATAAAGTTATGATAGAAATTATGATGGTTCTAAGAATAATGATAATTTATAATAGATGAAGTTATGATACAGATTATGATGGTTCTAAGAATAATGATAATTTATAATAGTTAGATAAAGTTATGATACAAATTATGATTGTTCTAAGAATAATGATAATTTATAATAGATGAAGTTATGATACAAATTATGATGGTTCTAAGAATAATGATAATTTATAATAGATGAAGTTATGATACAAATTATGATGGTTCTAAGAATAATGATAATTTATAATAGTTAGATAAAGTTATAATACGAATTATGATGGTTCTAAGAATAATGATAATTTATAATAGTTAGATAAAGTTATGATACAAATTATGATGGTTCTAAGAATAATGATAATTTATAATAGTTAGATAAAGTTATGATACAAATTATGATGGTTCTAAGAATAATGATAATTTATAATAGATGAAGTTATGATACAAATTATGATGGTTCTAAGAATAATGATAATTTATAATAGATGAAGTTATGATACAGATTATGATGGTTCTAAGAATAATGATAATTTATAATAGTTAGATAAAGTTATAATACGAATTATGATGGTTCTAAGAATAATGATAATTTATAATAGTTAGATTAAGTTATGATACGAATTATGATGATTCTAAGAATAATGATAATTTATAATAGTTAGATAAAGTTATGATACAAATTATGATGGTTCTAAGAATAATGATAATTTATAATAGATGAAGTTATGATACAAATTATGATGGTTCTAAGAATAATGATAATTTATAATAGTTAGATAAAGTTATAATACGAATTATGATGGTTCTAAGAATAATGATAATTTATAATAGTTAGATAAAGTTATGATAAAATTATGATGGTTCTAAGAATAATGATAATTTATAATAGTTAGATAAAGTTATAATACGAATTATGATGGTTCTAAGAATAATGATAATTTATAATAGTTAGATAAAGTTATGATACAAATTATGATGGTTCTAAGAATAATGATAATTTATAATAGATGAAGTTATGATACAAGTTATGATGGTTCTAAGAATAATGATAATTTATAATAGTTAGATAAAGTTATGATACAAATTATGATGGTTCTAAGAATAATGATAATTTATAATAGATGAAGTTATGATACAAATTATGATGGTTCTAAGAATAATGATAATTTATAATAGTTAGATTAAGTTATGATGATTCTAAGAATAATGATAATTTATAATAGTTAGATAAAGTTATAATACGAATTATGATGGTTCTAAGAATAATGATAATTTATAATAGTTAGATTAAGTTATGATACGAATTATGATGATTCTAAGAATAATGATAATTTATAATAGTTAGATAAAGTTATAATACGAATTATGATGGTTCTAAGAATAATGATAATGTATAATAGATGAAGTTATGATACAGATTATGATGGTTCTAAGAAAAATGATAATTTATAATAGTTAGATAAAGTTATAATACGAATTATGATGGTTCTAAGAATAATGATAATTTATAATAGTTAGATAAAGTTATGATACAAATTATGATGGTTCTAAGAATAATGATAATTTATAATAGTTAGATTAAGTTATGATACGAATTATGATGATTCTAAGAATAATGATAATTTATAATAGTTAGATAAAGTTATGATACAAATTATGATGGTTCTAAGAATAATGATAATTTATAATAGATGAAGTTATGATACAGATTATGATGGTTCTAAGAATAATGATAATTTATAATAGTTAGATAAAGTTATAATACGAATTATGATGGTTCTAAGAATAATGATAATTTATAATAGTTAGATAAAGTTATGATAGAAATTATGATGGTTCTAAGAATAATGATAATTTATAATAGATGAAGTTATGATACAGATTATGATGGTTCTAAGAATAATGATAATTTATAATAGTTAGATAAAGTTATGATACAAATTATGATTGTTCTAAGAATAATGATAATTTATAATAGATGAAGTTATGATACAAATTATGATGGTTCTAAGAATAATGATAATTTATAATAGATGAAGTTATGATACAAATTATGATGGTTCTAAGAATAATGATAATTTATAATAGTTAGATAAAGTTATAATACGAATTATGATGGTTCTAAGAATAATGATAATTTATAATAGTTAGATAAAGTTATGATACAAATTATGATGGTTCTAAGAATAATGATAATTTATAATAGTTAGATAAATTTATGATACGAATTATGATGGTTCTAAGAATAATGATAATTTATAATAGATGAAGTTATGATACAGATTATGATGGTTCTAAGAATAATGATAATTTATAATAGTTAGATAAAGTTATAATACGAATTATGATGGTTCTAAGAATAATGATAATTTATAATAGTTAGATAAAGTTATAATACGAATTATGATGGTTCTAAGAATAATGATAATTTATAATAGTTAGATAAAGTTATGATACAAATTATGATGGTTCTAAGAATAATGATAATTTATAATAGATGAAGTTATGATACAAATTATTATGGTTCTAAGAATAATGATAATTTATAATAGATGAAGTTATGATACAGATTATGATGGTTCTAAGAATAATGATAATTTATAATAGTTAGATAAAGTTATGATACAAATTATGATGGTTCTAAGAATAATGATAATTTATAATAGATGAAGTTATGATACAGATTATGATGGTTCTAAGAATAATGATAATTTATAATAGTTAGATAAAGTTATAATACGAATTATGATGGTTCTAAGAATAATGATAATTTATAATAGTTAGATAAAGTTATGATACAAATTATGATGGTTCTAAGAATAATGATAATTTATAATAGTTAGATTAAGTTATGATACGAATTATGATGATTCTAAGAATAATGATAATTTATAATAGTTAGATAAAGTTATGATACAAATTATGATGGTTCTAAGAATAATGATAATTTATAATAGATGAAGTTATGATACAGATTATGATGGTTCTAAGAATAATGATAATTTATAATAGTTAGATAAAGTTATAATACGAATTATGATGGTTCTAAGAATAATGATAATTTATAATAGTTAGATAAAGTTATGATACAAATTATGATGGTTCTAAGAATAATGATAATTTATAATAGATGAAGTTATGATACAGATTATGATGGTTCTAAGAATAATGATAATTTATAATAGTTAGATAAAGTTATAATACGAATTATGATGGTTCTAAGAATAATGATAATTTATAATAGTTAGATAAAGTTATGATACAAATTATGATGGTTCTAAGAATAATGATAATTTATAATAGTTAGATTAAGTTATGATACGAATTATGATGATTCTAAGAATAATGATAATTTATAATAGTTAGATAAAGTTATGATACAAATTATGATGGTTCTAAGAATAATGATAATTTATAATAGATGAAGTTATGATACAGATTATGATGGTTCTAAGAATAATGATAATTTATAATAGTCAGATAAAGTTATGATACAAATTATGATGGTTCTAAGAATAATGATAATTTATAATAGATGAAGTTATGATACAAATTATGATGGTTCTAAGAATAATGATAATTTATAATAGTTAGATAAAGTTATAATACGAATTATGATGGTTCTAAGAATAATGATAATTTATAATAGTTAGATAAAGTTATGATACAAATTATGATGGTTCTAAGAATAATGATAATTTATAATAGATGAAGTTATGATACAGATTATGATGGTTCTAAGAATAATGATAATTTATAATAGTTAGATAAAGTTATAATACGAATTATGATGGTTCTAAGAATAATGATAATTTATAATAGTTAGATAAAGTTATGATACGAATTATGATGATTCTAAGAATAATGATAATTTATAATAGTTAGATAAAGTTATAATACAAATTATGATGGTTCTAAGAATAATGATAATTTATAATAGTTAGATAAAGTTATGATACAAATTATGATGGTTCTAAGAATAATGATAATTTATAATAGTTAGATAAAGTTATAATACGAATTATGATGGTTCTAAGAATAATGATAATTTATAATAGTTAGATAAAGTTATGATACAAATTATGATGGTTCTAAGAATAATGATAATTTATAATAGATGAAGTTATGATACAGATTATGATGGTTCTAAGAATAATGATAATTTATAATAGTTAGATAAAGTTATAATACGAATTATGATGGTTCTAAGAATAATGATAATTTATAATAGTTAGATAAAGTTATGATACAAATTATGATGGTTCTAAGAATAATGATAATTTATAATAGATGAAGTTATGATACAGATTATGATGGTTCTAAGAATAATGATAATTTATAATAGTTAGATAAAGTTATGATACAAATTATGATGGTTCTAAGAATAATGATAATTTATAATAGATGAAGTTATGATACAAATTATGATGGTTCTAAGAATAATGATAATTTATAATAGTTAGATTAAGTTATGATACGAATTATGATGATTCTAAGAATAATGATAATTTATAATAGTTAGATAAAGTTATAATACGAATTATGATGGTTCTAAGAATAATGATAATTTATAATAGTTAGATTAAGTTATGATACGAATTATGATGATTCTAAGAATAATGATAATTTATAATAGTTAGATAAAGTTATAATACGAATTATGATGGTTCTAAGAATAATGATAATTTATAATAGATGAAGTTATGATACGAATTATGATGGTTCTAAGAATAATGATAATTTATAATAGTTAGATAAAGTTATAATACCAATTACGATGGTTCTAAGAATAATGATAATTTATAATAGTTAGATTAAGTTATGATACGAATTATGATGATTCTAAGAATAATGATAATTTATAATAGATGAAGTTATGATACGAATTATGATGGTTCTAAGAATAATGATAATTTATAATAGTTATTAGGATGACGAGAGCTCGGATTACGATAAAGTTATGATACGAATTATGATGGTTCTAAGAATAATGATAATTTATAATAGTTAGATTAAGTTATGATACAAATTATGATGGTTCTAAGAATAATGATAATTTATAATAGTTAGATAAAGTTATAATACGAATTATGATGGTTCTAAGAATAATGATAATTTATAATAGTTAGATTAAGTTATGATACAAATTATGATGGTTCTAAGAATAATGATAATTTATAATAGTTAGATAAAGTTATAATACGAATTATGATGGTTCTAAGAATAATGATAATTTATAATAGTTAGATTAAGTTATGATACAAATTATGATGATTCTAAGAATAATGATAATTTATAATAGTTAGATAAAGTTATAATACGAATTATGATGGTTCTAAGAATAATGATAATTTATAATAGTTAGATTAAGTTATGATACGAATTATGATGATTCTAAGAATAATGATAATTTATAATAGTTAGATAAAGTTATGATACGAATTATGATGGTTCTAAGAATAATGATAATTCATAATAGATGAAGTTATGATACGAATTATGATGGTTCTAAGAATAATGATAATTTATAATAGTTAGATAAAGTTATAATACGAATTATGATGGTTCTAAGAATAATGATAATTTATAATAGTTAGATTAAGTTATGATACGAATTATGATGATTCTAAGAATAATGATAATTTATAATAGTTAGATAAAGTTATGATACGAATTATGATGGTTCTAAGAATAATGATAATTTATAATAGATGAAGTTATGATACGAATTATGATGGTTCTAAGAATAATGATAATTTATAATAGTTAGATAAAGTTATGATACGAATTATGATGGTTCTAAGAATAATGATAATTTATAATAGATGAAGTTATGATACGAATTATGATGGTTCTAAGAATAATGATAATTTATAATAGTTATTAGGATGACGAGAGCTCGGATTACGATAAAGTTATGATACGAATTATGATGGTTCTAAGAATAATGATAATTTATAATAGATGAAGTTATGATACGAATTATGATGGTTCTAAGAATAATGATAATTTATAATAGTTATTAGGATGACGAGAGCTCGGATTACGATAAAGTTATGATACGAATTATGATGGTTCTAAGAATAATGATAATTTATAATAGATGAAGTTATGATACGAATTATGATGGTTCTAAGAATAATGATAATTTATAATAGTTATTAGGATGACGAGAGCTCGGATTACGATAAAGTTATGATACGAATTATGATGGTTCTAAGAATAATGATAATTTATAATAGTTATTAGGACAACGAGAGCTGGGATTACGAAAAGTGCACCGGCTGAGAATGCAGGTAAGTTTGGAATTTGATTAGGAATGTGCTTTTTGAATTTAAATATTTTGACAGATTATGAGGTAAGAGTTGACTTGAAACAAACATTTGGAATAAGGAATAAGGAATGTGTGAAAGCACAAACAATTTGGGCTGGTGCATCATCTACTAGTCTCTCCCTCTTTGACAAGGTCCAAAAAAGAGTCGCCAACCTAATAGGTCCCTCACTGTCAACCAAGCTCCAGTCCCTGTCCCACTGCTGCAATGTAGCATCCTTGTGCTTGTTTTACAAATACTTCAATGGATTATTAATGTAGAAGGAAATATCCTTCATTTGAGTCTTAAGTCAGTGGGTCATTTATAGTCATTAGTTAAGAGCTTTGGTATTTTGAATTGTTGTCATTTTGGTGAAGGTTTTTATGCTTCAAGTTTTTTATATCTTCAAATGTTTAATCATGGTTTTGGGTTTGGTTGTTTTGTTTTACGGCATATTAACCATTTTTGGGTTATTTAATGCCGAATCTGGTCATTTTGGTGAAGGTTTTTATGCTTCAACTTCTTTATATCTTCAAATGTTTTTTTATGGTGTTTGGTTTGGTTGTTTTGTAGAGGAAAAAATGTTGTTTTTGTTGTTAGCTTTGCAGAACATGATTGAGTTTTGCGAAGGGAAAGGAAAAAAACAATAACATCAATGTTTGGTGCAGTTTAAGTCCGGAAGCCGGTATCTTCAGACATTCTGATCTGGTAACACCAGCACGAAGATATGAAACTATATGACGCTTTTGTGATCGATCATTATATAACAACTGTACTGAATTTGCTCAGGAATAAAAAGTAATTATTAATAGTTTGACGAACATTGAAGCATATGCATAATTTAGATTATTCAGACTACTGTTCTCATCTTGAGTGGTATCCTCACAACGTTTCAGCTGCTGTAACCCCCGGCCTTCTTCAGGTGTATCTTTTCGAACTCGGGAATCTGGACAGAATTTCGAACAGTATCCTTCATTTAATCGACGGGGGTAGCATGCTCTCATTCCATCAGCCATGACTGGGAGAAGTCTTCAGTTATTCGCAATTCTTTGTATCGCCAACACCGAGGATTGAACCTTCAACCTTCAGATAACTATCACTCAGAACCGAATTTTACTTAGTACTATACCCACTCCGCCATGTGGATTAGATAAAGGGGTCCGTTCGAAATTCCGTCCAGATTCCCCGAGTTCGACAAGATACACATGAAGAAGGTGAGAGGTTACATCGGGCGAAACGTTGTGAGAACAGTAGTCCGAATAATCCAAATTATGCAAATTATCAATCCTTATCTCAAAAATTCAGAAACATTGAAGGATATGTTTTATTTCGATAATAAAAGATTGATCTGTTTACTTACAAATTGTCCTTCATCAATGCCGATGACATCATAATCATTGGCAGATTCAAGAAATGGGAGGAGTTTTGATGCCTTGAAAGCTTGAAGACTTTGTCTGTAAAAGAAGAATGAACGATGAAAACAAAAAATAATTTAAAAAAAGATATTTTTTTGATGTATCTATGTATATCTATAAAAGAGTCTGTCCACCTGTCACATATAAGTTTTAAATTGCATTCTCATCAAGCAGTTTCAATGGGCACATTCTTTTTATCGCGTTTTGACCAATGACGTACATGATTAATAATCACTTTAAAGATTTAACGAGTTTTCTTTTCTCTAATCTTCAAGATGAAATTAAAAAAAAAATTTTAAATCCTCAAGGTAAGAAAAAAAAAAAATCCTCAAGATGAAATAAAAAAAAAAAATCCTCAAATTGAAACAAAAAAAATCCCTAAATTGAAATAAAAAAAAATCCTCAAGGTGAAAAAAAAAAAATCCTCAAATTGAAATTTTTTTAAAAAATCCTCAAGGTGAAAAAAAAAAAAAAAAAAAATCCTCAAGGTGAAAAAAAAAAAAAAAAAAAATCCTCAAATTGAAATTTTTTTAAAAAATCCTCAAGGTGAAAAAAAAAAAAAAAAATCCTCAAGGTGAAAAAAAAAAAAAAAAAAAATCCTCAAGGTGAAAAAAAAAAAAAAAAAAAATCCTCAAGGTGAAAAAAAAAAAAAAAAAAAAATCCTCAAGGTGAAAAAAAAAAAAAAAAAAAATCCTCAAGGTGAAAAAAAAAAAAAAAATCCTCAAATCGAAATAAAAATTAAAAATCCTCATGGTGAAAAAAAAAAAAAAAAAAAAAAAAATCTTCAAGTCTTTATTCCCCTCTTTCTCTCAAGTCCATTCTTATCATTTCATCACAGGTTTTTTTTGGCCTTCCCTTGTGAACTGAACCTGCTACTTTAACTGTTCTACATACAAGAACTTTCATCCGTTCTTTCAACAATGCCATCGAAATTTCCTATTCTGCACATATATCCCTATACTGGACAGTATCTTCCTCTGAGCTCATCAGATCTAAGCCTGTTTTTAACACTCACATTAAACATTCATCATTTCTTTCCATGCAACACATGTCCTCAACCCTCACTAGCCAGGTTTCACTTCACCACACTGTGTACACATGCCTGATAGACTCTTCCCTGATACCATCAACGTAACAAAACTTCTGGTCGAGATAATTACTTTCTATTTTTGTTTTGTTTGATAAGAAAATCATTTCTGCGATTATTTCCATCTTCTTCGACACATTTTCTTTTCTGAATGCAAAAATTGTGAGAGTATACTTACTTGTCATGAGACACGACACAATCAGGATTATAGCGCACGTCTTTGTTGTATTTGATCACGAGGCAGTGGTATTTGGCAAATTGGTATCTCTTTAAGAGACGGATCAGTTCTGTCCTGAAGAGGTTAATAAAACAAATTCTTACAAAATGTCAAAAAAACAACAAAAAAACATCATCAGATTTCAGGTTTTATAGAGAATATCAGCATCTTTTTCATAACTAGACGAAGGAATTGTGAAAAACAACTGAGCGCACCGATAAAATAGAATCGACCAAAAATAGATAAATATTTATCAAATCAGCTACAACAAGCCGCGTGTGCATGGTCCCCCTCTGTATGTGACAAGTGTAAAATGCAATAAATTTGGGCAATTTGGGACATTTTTGACCCCCTGGGGGCGCGAACCAGAATTTTCTGTGGTCAAGGATGCTTATTTTATATCCAGAACAATTGCCTCTACATTTTGGCCAAGTTTCAGAAAAATTGAATGGATGGATCAAACGTTATGGGAGAAAAGGGTCATTTTTTGCCATTTTGGGGGCTTTCGACCCCCTGGGGGCGCGAACCAGATTTTTTCCAAGGTCAGCGATACTTATTTTCTATTAGGAACAATTGCCTCCACATTTTGCCCAAGTTTTAAAGAAATTGAATCGATGGATGAAAAGTTATGTGGCAAAAAATTACATTTTTTTGCCACATAACTCTTCAGGGCCTTTTGATCAGAGAATGCCACTTTCTAACCTGACCAAAGTTACAACTTCATGCAAAATTTCAGAGAAATTCAATGGATGGTTGCGGAGAAAAATCCGGACGGACGGAAATGCCTCAAAACATAGGTCCCCCGATTTTATAAATCAGAGGACCAATTAACTTTTCTTTAATTATTTTAAATCTCAATACCAATAAAAATTATTGAAATTTTTAAAACATTTAAATACATTCTTCAGAGATATTCTTTGTTAAATTTCATTTTTGTTTACAAAAACAGGGAAAATCTATTTTTAAAAATTCATTTTTTTTCTTTACATTCTAATATATTTAAGTTATTTTATGGACCTAACCGATAATTTCCCCTAGTTACCCCAGATAGAATCAAAGAAAATGTTCAATGTTTTTAGATTCTGTGAAAATGTAACACTTATTGAAACTTATTTGAATGCTCTGTTAACATAGCGATTTCTATAACACACAAACATTGACCTTTAAACAAGAAGCAGACGACAACTGATTAATTTAGCTACAAAAGTTTAAGTTAAGAACGTCACTAACCAAAATTTGTATCGGAAAAATCTGTAGAAATACTAAAATGACATTATTTGTACTTCTTAATGAATAAATGCAAAAGTTTTTTTTAATTTATCACATCTATATTACCATACAAAACGGCTAATTGTTATTTAAATACAAAATTACAACAGTTTTTACAAATACTATATATATAGTAGAAATTAAAGATCCAAACAGCTATTCATATGCCTAATTTGCATAACTATTTTTTAAACAGTTTATAATAAATTAATGTTTGGTGTTATTTATTTGTTATTGTCCTATTGTCTTATATATATGCAATAGGTTTGTCGATATTAAGAGTAATTAAAGTGATTTAATTAAAAAAAAGATAAATTATGAAAACCTTTAAAATATCATGTTCATTAATTTTCAAGGGAGGTAATTGAAATAAAAACTTTAAAATTACAATAGCTTTATATTAAAGATATGTAGTGAGTGAAAATGTATATGAGGAGGAGTTAGTATGTGAGTTTGCTGTCTCGGATTAGTTTGGTGAGTTTGTTCTTTAATTTTGTTGTATGTTGTGCGTTGAATCTTTTGATGTTATTTTTTAGGTTATGTTAGTGATTGTGTTGGGCAACAACAGGAGAACTTTTCTGCTGAGATGCATCGAAGATTTTTCCTGACTGCATCCAAAAATATCTAATATCATCTGCTAACCTACTGAAACACAAACGCTCGTAACACAATAATGCCCAACACAATCACTAAGATAACCTAAAAAATAACATCAAAAGATTCCACGCACAGCATACAACAAAATTAAAGAACAAACTCACCAAACTAATCCTAGACAGCAAACTCACGTACTAACTCCTCCTTACATACATTTTCACTCACTACGAATCTAACCCACTTAACCACTCTCATCCTTCCTTTCTCATTAAAGATATGTAATATAAGTCATACATTTAAAATGAATATTTAGAACCAGATTAATAGTGGATAGTTTTTGTTTGTTTACTCTAAAATTAAACTATCATTTAGAATTCTTTCATAGGATTTGGAACTTTCAAATTTTTTTTTTTTTTTTCAATAAACAAAGCAACCATGAAATTTCCGCAGAGTCCTGTTAGTGCTAATGATTATAAAAAACTGAACTTTCCTTTTGGTGGGTCACCAACAATTAATAACTTCTTAAATGTTATTCAAAAAAAAAAAGAAAAAAAAGAAAGAAAGTGAAAAACAAAGTCTACTTACGTTTTTCCACTGAACATGGGTCCAATAATCAACTGAAACAAAATCAAATTTAAAAACTTATTAATCATAAAATAATACAAAACATCCTGCAGGTAAAGGGGAACCAATTTCTCATGATCTCGGAATCACAAAACAAAAATGGAATATGTTTTTTTAAACATAGTTCACCCGAAACAAGGCAAGTTACCACTATACTGAGAATTAGAGTGGGGGGGGGGGATGAGGTCCATCCTAAATTGGGAGCTGTGCAGCGAGATGCTTGTTCACATCAGTTTTACATTTCTGCATGGTGGTAGTCGGGAAACAGGGAATAGGGAGGGAGTTCCAAAGGCTGGCAGCATGAGGAAAAAAGCTATTGGAGTAGAAGGCTCTCCGGCATCAGGGGGACCTCCACAGTGAATGTATGGGATTTAGCTGATTGTTGAGGTTGGTCGAGTGTATTTACGTCGAGGGGGCACCAGAGCAGCAAGTTTATCAGAGCGCATTCCATTGAAGTACTTGTAAAACAAGCACGAGGATGCAACATTGTGGCGATGGGACAGGGGCCGGAGCTTGGTCGACAGTGTTGGACCTATAAGATTAGAGACTTTATGGTGCACCAGCCCAGATATGACAATAATACTCCATGCATGGGCAGATGGTGGCCTTGTAGAGATATAAGATATGGTCAGGTGTGAGAAGTTTTCTAGCTCGGTAGACGGAGCCCACTTTCTTTGCAGCGGTCTTGGCAATGTCTTCTATGTATTTGTTCCAATTGTGAATGTTAGGCCAAGGAGTTTGAATGTTGGACTCTCAGTTAGGGTGTTATTTGCCATGGTGATCGGCGGTTGAAGAGGTTTCTTGTCGTTGAAGGAAAGGAGCTTTGTCTTAGCAGCATTAAATGTTACCATCCATTTATGACCCAATTCCACTACAGACTGGAGGTCACTGTCTAAGGATTTAGCCATTGCCTCGGATATGTGAGCATCTTTTTTCCCCACATGACGAGAGTAGAGGGTGGTGTCGTCAGCAAATATACCCATCTCAGACACAATGTCACCAGGGAGTTCGTTTAGGAACAATAAAGGTCCAAGGATCGATCTCTCGGCTACACCTGCATTTATGTCATGTTGTTTGGATGAACAGCTATCAAGGACAACCTGGATCTTTCTTTTGGATAGGAAGGATCTAATTATATTAAATATTTATCCAGTAATACCATATGAATTAATTTTTATGAGAAGACCTTTTGGAAATACGGCTTATTCAACGGAAATAACCGAAAGTTATAAGCCGTAATGGAGGCCGTATTTCCACGTTATTCGCTAATTGTTAAAATTTCATTTTCTTTTATAAAATAAAAACTACTT
Organism: Sepiola atlantica; assembly: GCA_963556195.1. Lineage (NCBI taxonomy): Eukaryota > Metazoa > Mollusca > Cephalopoda > Sepiida > Sepiolidae > Sepiola > Sepiola atlantica. Next base: position 12,299,350 of record OY744538.1, read on the forward strand.
GATTAATTTACGTGATTTTTGGTATACGATATATTCATTCCGTGACAGGTACGTACATCAAACAGATATTCCTCAGTTTGTTTTATTATTTTTTTTCGAATGTCTCCCTTAATCTAGATAAGCACCATTTTTTTTAATTTAAGATATCAAATTTACACTTAGTTCAAGGTAAATAAAATAAAACGTGGTTTTAAATTTGTTTCGTTATTTTAAACTCGCACTTGTGATATTTTGATGTTAAAGTTAAAGTAATTCCTACAAATTTTAGTGGCTGGAAAAAGGATATGAAAACGCGCGAGTATTAAATTATCAATACCACAAAAAACAGTATTATATACTTACGCAGTAGATTTAAATAAGTATCCTCACCAAAAAGTAGGAAAAATGATCGAGTAGAATTTTAATTAAAAATAAACCTCAGTTTCATCGTATTTTGATGACTGCCATTGATTTATTACTTGTTAATATGACAGACTGAGTTCTGTCCCCCTGAATTTCGTGTTTTTCACTCGAATCAATGGCCGAACCCGATTAAACCATATAACGGATTTTTTATTTTTATTAAAATTTTACTCGATAGTTTTTGCTAGTTTTTGGTGTACAAACCTATTTTTGCTTGATACATAAATATATCAAAGAGTTTTCCGGTTAATTTAATTGGAACTGCGATTTTCACCGATGTAACTGCGTTTTTCATATGTGCCCTCATCTGTAGAAGCACCAAAAATTTTTTTTGTCCTCCTGTGTTTAAAAGTTTGGGGCTTCTGCTGTTTCACCATGACATTAAAATATTTAAAGAAATGTATAAACTTTATTATGTACTTACGTGTTAGCTGAAAATAAGATTGCACAGAAAAAATTACACAAATTCATTCAATATTTATTAAATTATAAGAAAGAAAAAAACGATCTTACGTATCTGTAGACATTTCAGCTAATTAAGTAAGCAAGGGAGATAACTTTCGTAAAACGTAAAAAATATAAGAAAAATGGCGACATATAGATAAAATAGTTTTTTATTTTTTATTTAATAAATACTGGATGAATTTGCGTAATTTTTTGTGTACAGTCTTTTCAGCTACCACGTAAGTACATAACAAAGTTTGGGTATCTTTTACAATAATCTGCAGAGTCGGCAACGGGGTCCAAACAACGAACGAGAACAGGGTAAAAAAAATAAATATGCAACAAGTGACGGTGACCTACCTCGAGAATAGATATTTTCCTACTTACCTATGAAATTTGTTTGTATTTTTACGTACTATAAATGGGTTTTTATTAGATGTAAAAAAAAATTTCTTGTTTTTTTTTTTTGGTACATATTTTTACTAAAACAAAATGGCGGCCCAGCCTTACCTCGTTACGATATCCCCCCCCCCCATCGCTTGTCCAATGTTCGTGTGACAGAAATATTGATTTCTAATAAATAGCAGTTGAAACGGCTTAAAAATACAAACAAATGTCACAGATAAGTTGGAAATAACTTTTATCGGCTACAGTTACTTTTATTTGTTGTATATTTGTTTTTATAGCGTTTTCACTCTGCGGATTATTGTAAAAGATACCCCAAAGTTTATAGATTTCTTCAGCTATTGTTTTTTTTTTTGAGAGGCCTAACATGTCATTGTGAAACTGCAGAAGCACCAAAGGTTTTTAAACTTTTAACGATTCTTTTAAGTGATTAATCATTTTTTGTGAAAATCAGTGTAAAAAAGGGAAAAAACGGTAAACTTTGATGAAATGGCAGTGCAAACCGTTTAATTTACATAATTATTCAAGTTGACAATTTGGAGGGAAATGTTTCTTCCTGAAGAGAAAAGAAGGCGTTTTTTGCTTCCGGGTTATTTTTATTTTTTTATTTCTTTTATTCGTGTTTAATTTTTTAATTTATTTTCGTTTTATTCAAATCTCTAATCTGCACAAGTGCCAAAATATGAGTTAAGTGTGTCTTAAAAATATAAATATACGTATATTTAATATATATATATATATATATATATATATATATATATATATACCGGCTATACACACTCACGAGTAAAATCTTTGTCGATTACTTTTAAAATATTTTTTCAGTTGGCGGAGGTTCGAAATAAGATAGTACTTTTTTACATTGGGACCCGCACTAACTTTGACCCTGACCCTAACGACGAGGTTAAAGTTAGCGCGGGTCCCAATGTAAAAAAGCATCAATTAGATTAAAATCCTATTTGAGTCACGTAAATTATTTAGTGTGAAATAAAACCCGCACACCAAAATTTATGCAAATTCATCCAGTACATTTTGTTTTTAAAAATAAAATAAAATTTTATCGGTGGAAGCTGTCGGCCGCCATTTTCGGACATAACTCAAACTTTCGACCTTAATAATACCGAAAATCTCGGCCGACAGTTCCCACCGATAATTTGATTTGACTTTTTGTTTTAAACAAAAATACTGGATGAATTTGCGTAAATTTTGATGTAGGGTCTTTTTTTTAACCTAACAAGTAAGTACAAAACAATTTTGAGCTATTTTATTTTTAAGAGCAGTATAACAGATAGGGGTTAATCTGAAGAATCACCACCCCAAAATACCCTAATCCGATTGGCAACCACCCTCGGACTTAGGCTTACGGTTCCACTACCCCCTTACTATCTTTTAAGCTTGAAATTCGCTACGCGTGGTTTGCTAAGTAAAAGTGACGATAACAAATGTATAGAAAATAAATCTTACAATCAGTAAACACGTGAAACTTATGCAAGTAGATAGAAAAGTAAATTTTGTTGCGTTTGGTAAAAGTTATTTGTGGTCTATTTGTTTTTTCACTCCGTTTTTTTATTGTTTGTTAACTAGGGCTGTACTGCACAATCACCCGTATATAAATTTAACATAAAATGATTCGGTGCTTATGCTGATGAGCGGCCGCATGAAAAAATATTTTTTTATAAAAACAATATTATATACTTATTTAGCGTTATATTCTTACTCACTGTACAAAAAAGTAGAAAAAATTATCCATTAGAACTTTAATTACAAGTATTTTTCCATTCTGCGTATCATAACAGCGACTCGTTCACTAAGACTCCATCTTGTTTTTTTAAGAAGATTTCAAGGGCAGATAACTGAAATCTTCTTAAGAAAGCAGATGGAGGCTTAGTTGAAAGAATTTCTTACCTCAATTCTGAGGGGTGTTAGGATTACCTATCTTTCTTTGAAGAGGGGTTAATTAGCATACGTGAATCACGTTAGCATAGAGTTGGGAGGGGTTGGGGTGTGTCTGAACATCAAACAAGTGGACAAGTTACGATTTTGAGTGCGTCCCCCTATCTCTTCCCTGCTTTTCCCAGGCCTACCTAATAAGTTACCAATTTGTTTTAACGTGACTAACGTTGAAATTAATTTTGGGTAGGCCTAAGATATTAATTTCTCTAATTATCTACCAGGGAATCTCGGCCGAGATTTATTTTATTTTATTTTATTTTAAGTTGTGTACGTTTGGCTGGGCATTCTGTCCAGGTAAGACAGTGTTTTTTTTTTGTATTTGTTTTTTTTTTCTCCCACCGAGAGGTATTTCTCCAACCATACTTATTTTAGGAGAACACTTTATTTGTTCCCTTGGGCCTATGAAAGGGTCTCATTTCCATATTAATATAAAAATGTTACCAGGCACAACGAGCCGCGACGCTAAAGAGGCAACGTCGCAATTTTGAAAAGCAGGTAAGCGCGCACTAGCGTTATTTATTTATTCATTTTTTTTCCTGTTTATTGCTTTGTTGCCTGTTGGCGTTTGCAATGGTTCAGTTTTCATGTCTGTTATGGGAATTCGAGCCCTAGCCGTTTTAAAGTTCCAACATTTTGCGACGACACTATCAGTGTTGGGTTCGTTGGCTTAGCCAGAATTTCTGGAGTTATTATTTAAAAAAAAAAAAATTTTCTTGGGACCTAAAGTTGGAAAACCATGTCTTTATCAGAGTTAGACAGCTGCCGTCAGCAGCAAGCTGTGCTAAGAAATAAGATTAGTACAGAATTATGGGGCTTACATAGTGAAGCTACCTTGCCAATGGCAGTTTTTCAGGAACACCGGAAAATGATAATGAGATGGTTGGAACGCCTTGGCGAGTTGGAGGATGAAGTGACAGCTGTATGCTTGGACAGTCCTCCGAGTGTGGAGCTTAGAACTAATGATGACTCGTTGGATCATGCTTTCCGATTTAGGAAGAACACTTTCCAGAAATTAGACGAGTTGAGGGAGAAGTTTGAGGGAAGTCGAACGGATAGGCAAAAGGAGAGTTTGGGGGGTGAAATTGCCCCAGAATTTAGGGCTAATATGGAGGCTCCTACCTTTGATGGAGAACTATCTGATGATAAATTCGCCTTCAAAAATTTCTTGGCTGGATTCTGGAATTGTGCGGAGGGCTTTTGCTCCGAGTTGACAAAATTTCGCTTGTTAAAGAGTTGCCTAAAAGGTCAAGCTCTTCATTTGGTAAAGCACCTTTCCACCACAGAAGCTAATTTTCCTGTGGCTTTGCAGCTGTTGGAGGGAGAATATTTGGATATACCAAATATTTTGGATCAGATGTTTCAGCAGTTGTTGGCAGCCAGACCAAAGTTGGATAGCCAGTTTTCTCAGGTTAAAATTTATCTCAACCAAATCAGGTGTGCTTTGCTGGAGCTGAAAAATAGCTACCAGTTGGACTTTTTGGAACCGGGCACACCGGGTTATTTATTAATAAGCCATATTGTGTTTGGCCGGCTACCAGTTTCCTTAAAAAGGGAGTTAATGAGCAGGACTGGCAACAGTTATCCCGGAATTGACGACATTGTTTCCTTATCTAAGAATTTAATCAAGGATCTAGTGAGATTGGAGGAGTGTTCTGCCCCTTCTGGCAATGCCAGGTTTCGATCTGATCGATTTGTTCCAGGCTCTTACTCGCCAAAAAGAGCTTTGGAGAATTTTTCCTCAAGGGGTGGTACCCCACTATCGACGTCAACCTGTAAGTTTTGTTCTTCAGGCGGACACGAGGGTAAACTATGCAAAAAATTTGCTAGTTACAAAGAGAGACTATCGCGGTGCAAGGAATTGCACCTCTGCATTGCATGTGCTGCAGAGGATCATTCATATAATGAATGTCCTGGTAATAAAAGAGGCTTCCCATATGGTTGTGCTAATTGTGGCTCGAAACGGCACTACACAATAATGTGTCCAAAAGATAAAGCCTCTTCTGAGAAAACTAGAGTGAATACCGGCTTCCAGACTTGTGACACTCAACAGATATCCATCCTTCCCATCTATAAAGTGGTTTTACATCGCGGCAAGAGACGGTATGTTTGCAATTGTATACTTGATTCTGGAAGTCAACGTTCATATTTTTCCAGAAGCATTCTAGAGGGATTAGATATTTCTATAGAATCATGTTATGACCGTCAATATACAATACAGACATTCGTGGGAGAGGAGAAAAAGAATTTAAGTGAGGTATTATTGCAGGTGGAAATGGTTCCTAACACCAAAAGACCTTTGCCTGTCCTCATTGACTCCTCCTTTAATTTAAAGTCTCAAACAGATGGGATGGATTTAATATATAGGAATTTAAGAGAAGCCCAGTTCAAATTAGCTGCTGGATTTGATAAAAAGGGACGTCTTTTTCCTATTCAAGGACTAGTGGGGGTAGATCTGCTGCAGTTTTTGCATCCTTTAAGCCTGATAAAGTGCCAGAATGGTGTAGCCTGGGAGACCCCAAAGGGTATAGTGCCTTGGGGGAATTCACTTAACTTCTTGAAAGAATCCCAGATATTGTCAATCGGAGAGGAGCGTTCACCACCCGTCAATTATGAAAACGTCCTTGCCAGCATGGGTACTGTTTCCACTACAGCGGTAAACTTTGTGCTGGCACCCCGAAATAATTATGTAGATCCTTTTAAGGATACATTTGAGAACACCTCGGTGGAAAGAGGGTTGGACAGTTTGTTCAGTTTGGAACTTATGGGACTCACTGAGGAGGAAACTTTTTCAGAATTTGAACTAGGGAAGGTAAAGGAGTTCCAAAACTCTGTGGTCATAGAGGACCAGTGTTACTATGTAAGGCTTCCTTGGTGGGAAGATAAGATTGGCAAAGTTCCATCTAACTATTCGGTGGCATTGGCAGTTTTGAACCGAGTGTTCAATAAGCTGGAAAAAGAAAATAAATATGGGGAGTATTTGGATGTTTTCCTGGAACAGGAGAAGGAGGGCATTGTGGAGAGAATTGTGGTTTCTCCAGAAAATTATAGAGAATACATTTGGATACCACATAGACCAGTGTATAAGACTGATGAGCAAAGCACTACAAAAGTGCGGCCTGTATTCAATTGTTCATCAAAACCTAAGGGCGGAATCTCTATTAATGAGGCTGCCTACCCTGGGGTGAACTTGATGGGAAATCTCCTTCAGTTGTTGCTACACTTCCGCTCCAATGAGTATGTGTTGCTTGGTGACATCCGCAAAGCATTTTTGCAAATTAAACTCCTCACTGAGGAGGATAAGAATCGGTTTTGTTTTTTTCTTAAAATAGGAAAAAACTTGGTATGTTTTAGGTATACCACATTAATATTTGGCTATAATGCCTCTCCATTTATATTAAATTTTCTTTTGAAGCATCACGCTGACCGTTATCCATCAGATGAATGTTCCAAAACTATTGGAGAAAATTTTTATGTGGATAACTTAATTAAAACCGGGAATGTACCTGAAACTCTTATACAATTATACACCGATGTTGTGAAGAGGTTGGAAGAGGGACACTTTGATTTGCGTTCCTGCAGTTCTAACTGCGAAGAATTAAGACAGAAGATGGAGGAGGATGGGCGTTTGCCTCAACACCACTCCCAATATGAGAAGGTCTTGGGTTATAATTATAACCCTGAGAGTGATTCTTTGTCCTTGGCCACGACAGATAGTGATTCTGGGGCCAATACCAAAAGAAGAATATTGGCGGCGGTGGCAGCCAATTTTGATCCGTTATCTTTATGTGTACCCGTTACAATAAGGGGCCGCATATTTATTAGTGAGTTATGGAAGGCCGGGTTGGGCTGGGATGAAACTGTTACTCCTACCCAACAGAGAAGTTGGCAGTCACTCTCAAAAGATTTATCTCAGCTCAGTTCCTTCACCTTTCCAAGAAAATCCCTGCGCGAAGGCTCTACTGCAAACCTAGCTTTGTTTTGTGATGCTTCCAAAGAAGCGTATGGGTTTGTAGCTTATGGATTACAGGACGATAGGTCCAATTTGGTTTTTGCTAAAGCCAAGGTGGCACCTTTGCGGGCAAAGTCCCTGCCCACTCTCGAGTTGTTGGCAGTATATTTGGCGCTAAAATCATTAAAGACAATTTTACTCTCTCTAAAGGAAATCACCTTTAAAGAGGTTAGTGTAGCAGTTGATGCTCAAATAGTACTGTCCTGGATCCTGTCTCAGGATGTAAAAACAAAGAATATTTTTGCGAGAAACAGAGCCAGAGACATTACTGAAATGCGTCAGAATCTGAGCCAGCAGTTTGGAATAAACATTTCTTTCCGATATGTGCCCTCGGAGCAGAACCCAGCGGATCTGCTCTCGAGGGGAGTGTCAGTAAAGACCTTTAAAAAACGCATATTGCATTGGGTGCATGGTCCAACATGGCTGACCCGAACGCCAATAGAATGGCCTTTTGCATCCTTAAACTGCTTGAAGGAGGAAAATAAGGAGATTGTGAGGGGGCCTACATTTTGTGGTGCCCTAATACAAACGGCAGAGCCTGTAATTCCCTTTGAGAAATATGAAACTCTGAGTAAACTTCTTGGAGTAGTAACAGCGGTATTTAAGTTTATTGGACGTTTGAGGCATTCAAGGGCTGACCCAGAAAAATTGGCTTGGCAGCACTTAATAAAAGGGATGCAAGGACAAGCGTTCCCACAAGTCAGGGAATACTTGCTTAATCCGTCTGGTCAAGCCCCAGATTTGGTAACTTCTCTCAGCCTTTTTTTGGATGAAGAAGGTATAATTAGAACCAGAGGTCGGATTCGCAAGTGCAATGCCTTCAATTATGAAGTTATATACCCAGTTCTGCTGGATAAATCTCACACTTTTACCCAAATGGTAATTATAGATGCTCATAGAAAATGCAAACATTTGGGCATAGCGTCTACTCTGAGCCAACTACGCCTATCTGGATTTTGGATTCCTAAGGCAAGACAGGCGGTAAAATCTACTTTACGGTCTTGCAGGTTGTGTGTGCGTTACAATGCAATGTCTTTTGCATACCCCCGCATGACTAATTTGCCCAAATATCGGGTCAATTTGATCAGACCCTTTCTTCACACTGGTGTGGATTTCACAGGACACATCTGGGTGGGGGAGGGGGAAAATAGCCGCAAAGTTTATTTGCTCTTATTTACATGTCTTACCACTAGAGGTATACACCTTGAAGTGGTGGACGATATGAGTGTATATTCTTTTATCTTAGCATTTATAAGATTCACAAACAATGTCGGAGTACCTTCTCATTTGTATTCTGACAATGCTAAGACTTTTACCACTGGCGGCAGAATTATTAAGCAGGCCTATGGCTCGGAGGAATATAATAGTATCTTCCGCACGTATTCTGTCAAGCATCTAACAATTCCTGTGTATGCTGCTTGGTTTGGGGGAACCTGGGAGCGGCTTATTCGCACAGTGAAGACTTGCTTGTTTAAAACAGTTGGTCGCTCACAGGTGAGTTATTTCCAACTATTGACTTTCGTCTCAGATGTTCAGAGGGCTGTTAACAATCGTCCTTTGACTTATCGCTGTTCATCAGATGACGGGTTGGAGATAATTACACCTAATCATTTCCTGAGACCCTTTTCTGCGGTTAATATACTGTATAGAAAGGAAGAGGAGGATCTCTTTGACTCAGAACCCCCCCTCAGAACTGATGTCCTTGAGGCTATGGAGGAGAGGGAACGGCTCATATTCAAATATAAAGAGCTATGGTTTAATGAATACCTACTTAGCCTTAGGGAATCGGCGAAAAATCTACACAATGAGTCCTATAACAATCAAATTAAAATAGGAGATGTTGTGTTAATAAAATCCCCCATTAAAACCAGACCTTTTTGGACTTTAGGTAGGGTAATGGAACTCATCCCTGGGGATGATGCTTTTGTCCGTACTGTGGTATTGAAAAGGTGTGATGGATCAACACAGATTCACCCCATAAAATTATTGTATCCATTGGAATTAGCTATAACGCACAGTCACAGAGCTTATGCTCCTGATACGTCGAGAGATGAGACGGACTCCTCTGTCCCAGTGGATTTTGTACCTGCAGATCAGGAATTGATATGTATCTGCCCTGGTTGCCAGGAACCGGAGGATCAGCGACCAATGATCTGTTGTGATCATTGTGATCAATGGTTCCATTGGCAGTGTGTTGGTATAGTGGGGGAACCTCCAGAGGAGAGTCGGTGGTATTGTTCGGCGTGTCAGACGATGCTCTATCAGGAGTTAATATGGATCTGCCCTGGGTGTCAGGAACCGGAAGACTACAGACCAATGATATGTTGTGATCGTTGTGATCAATGGTTCCATTGGCAATGTGCTGGCATTGATGAAGCTCCGGCAGAGGAGGATCAGTGGTACTGTTCTTCTTGTGCAGACCCGGAAGGGGGGGTCTGACATTTAAGTTATTTCAATGGTCAGTTAAAAAAAAAAAAAAAAAAAGGGTTTATTTTATATTTATTTATTTTTTTTTTTTTTTACTCTTGAGTGGGAGAGTGAAAGAATTTCTTACCTCAATTCTGAGGGGTGTTAGGATTACCTATCTTTCTTTGAAGAGGGGTTAATTAGCATACGTGAATCACGTTAGCATAGAGTTGGGAGGGGTTGGGGTGTGTCTGAACATCAAACAAGTGGACAAGTTACGATTTTGAGTGCGTCCCCCTATCTCTTCCCTGCTTTTCCCAGGCCTACCTAATAAGTTACCAATTTGTTTTAACGTGACTAACGTTGAAATTAATTTTGGGTAGGCCTAAGATATTAATTTCTCTAATTATCTACCAGGGAATCTCGGCCGAGATTTATTTTATTTTATTTTATTTTAAGTTGTGTACGTTTGGCTGGGCATTCTGTCCAGGTAAGACAGTGTTTTTTTTTTGTATTTGTTTTTTTTTTCTCCCACCGAGAGGTATTTCTCCAACCATACTTATTTTAGGAGAACACTTTATTTGTTCCCTTGGGCCTATGAAAGGGTCTCATTTCCATATTAATATAAAAATGTTACCAGGCACAACGAGCCGCGACGCTAAAGAGGCAACGTCGCAATTTTGAAAAGCAGGTAAGCGCGCACTAGCGTTATTTATTTATTCATTTTTTTTCCTGTTTATTGCTTTGTTGCCTGTTGGCGTTTGCAATGGTTCAGTTTTCATGTCTGTTATGGGAATTCGAGCCCTAGCCGTTTTAAAGTTCCAACATAGTAAACGAGTCGCTGTTATGATACGCAGAATGGAAAAATACTTGTAATTAAAGTTCTAGTGGATAATTTTTTCTACTTTTTTGTACAGTGAGTAAGAATATAATGCTGAATAAGTATATCATATTGTTTTTATAAAAAAATGATTTTTAATATGGCCGCTCATCAGCATAAGCACCAATGATTCAACTATTTCAAGGCCATTCTAGATTTATAAGGGGCAGATAACCGAATTTTTTACCACTAACCCTAAGTTCGAGTGGCAAGGTCGTAAAACCACACGTAATTTCCTAAAAAAAAGAAGAAAAAAAGTAGACCCCCAGCCACCCCAAAAATAAAACACACAGGATTTATCTTCCATAGGAAAAAAAAAAATGGTTCACTGCTTTAAAACGCTAGAATGACATGGGAGGGAAGGGGGGGGTATTTTACGTTAAATTTATATGCGAAATTGATTCCTCACTTTAAATTCAACATTAATGGTTTGTTTTTTTTGCACAAAGTTTTTTCAGGGTTTTCACACGTAATCGCCTAATAAAAGTAAAATCTCGGGTGGGGGGGGGGAGTAGTTGAGGATGTTAATCTACAATGATACCAAAAGTACTTTTTAATGATCGACAATTCAAAAGTTTCAAAATTATATTCTAATTTCGAAGTAAACAAACATTTCATAGATTTAAAAATGGCTGATTTGTTTACTATCGCGACTCTTGAAAGTGATTTTGAAGTCTTTAAACTGTCGAGGACACAGTATTTTATCATCAAAATCAAAGTTTAAAAGCAAAAGTCAAGTATTATGGTTTATTTGTGCACATAAACAAAAGACAGGAAAGCATCACACACGCCCCTGTTGTATCAAAGAACCCATTATTAGAGGTGTCACGATAGTAAACACAAGTCACCATTTTTTTTAATCTATTAATTAATAATACAAATTATTTGTAACTTTTTTTCAGAAGTTTAAAATTAAAATGGAACTTTTTTTTCATTTTTATTTGAAAATTTATAAAACTTTAAACATTTAATTTAACTCAACATTTGTTTTACACCGAGATCAAAACTTTAAAGGTCAATTTAATTTAGTCAAAATTCTTTTAAATAATAACAAGAAAATGCAACAAAAAAACCCGACTCACTTGAATTTTGCCTTCCATTGTGAATATTTCTTAACGACAAATAACGAAAAATGTTACTCTTCGTCTTGTGGAAACTTGTTTTTTTAAATAAAGCGCGCTTTTATCTTCCCTTCGGCAATCTCCGTATTATTCCGTCAACAGCTTTTTTACCCGAACAAAACTCGCATAAATATGAATTTTACTATTACTATTTATTATCATATCATTATTACAATCTGTTTTATTATTCTTATTATCATCAAATATATATTTTTAATGTACGTATATTATTTTAAAATAAAAATGTTTTAATTGAATGTAAGTACGTTACGGCCGTCGTAACGTAAGCCGTGGTTATGTTCGAGCTTAAGTTAGAAATAAAATTCAAAATAATTATAAAGTTAATTAATGTTTTGAGTTTACAATTTTCTCATTAAAAGAATAAAAAATGAATCTTAATTAAAAAATAATAATAAATCTTGAGTATCGTTAGATTCGTATCTGGATTTACTTAGCAACGTTTGTTTTCCATAGAAACAACATGGAGGAACAAGAGGTATGTAAACAAAACAGCCTGTGCTGTGCAAAGAGCTTCGCACACCTTCGGGTCTTTGATCGTAAGGTTGTGTTATTTTTCATATCGCGTCGAGGATACGTCTTCGACAATCAGCCCGACAGAGTCTAGTCTATTCGAGCTAGGTGTGCTTTTTTATCTGTCGGACTGAGGTATGGTTCTGTTCAGCTCTAGGGGGTTCACCCTCCCAGGATTTACCTTCCCTCTTTCAGAAAGGATTGATTTATTGCTAATCGCCTGAGGCGCCCCTACCGGGGAATGCCGACAAAGCTGTCCAGGCATTTTTTTAGAGCGAAAGTGCTCCGCTTCTGGAGCACTGACTTTTCCTTTAACTCCCCCCCCCCCCCCCCCACCTTCCGACCTTGTGTCACATCTTCCTGCGGTGGGAGGGAAGTAAATACTAGCTTGATGTATAGTTCAAATTCAATCGTTGGCATGCCAAAAGTGAAATAGTTTACTTAAGTAAAATGTCATATATTGGACAAAAGGTACTGTTGTAGATGACGCTCCTAATTTCCGTGACTTCGTGTCGACAACGATCGGGCATGTCGTGGAAGCGCCCGAGCGCTAACGGAATATTATTTTTTCTTTCATTTATCTTATAAAGACATTGACAAAATGTTACCCCCCCCCCAAAAAAAAAACAAACATTATTTTCACAACAACAAAAAAATGATTTTAATCTATGTATTTTTTCTTTGAATTTATTCGTCTTATATTATCGCCTGCAAGTCTTCCATTAACGCTTGACGATTTCGTCTCGGCAACTCTCGGGCGCTTCCGCGACCTGCCCGATCGTTGCCGACGCGAAGTCACGGAAATCTGGCGCGTCATCTATAACAGCACCGAACAAAAGGGGGGGTGGCATAGCTCTTTTCTAATCTCTCTCTATTTTTAAATTCATATTTAAATAATATTATGATTTTATTTTTTTAGTTAATTCTCCGGATTTTTTTTTTACTTTCATTTCTGTTTAACTTTTTCTTTGTCTTTCTTTTTCTTTTCTTTGTGGGAGTAAGATAAAAAAAACAAAAAAACTGGCCTTGTGCCTAACTCCTGGAGAGGAGTGAATCAATACAGAAGACAAGATTGAATTTAAATTGAATTAAATGAACGCCGGCTTCATTGTCTTTCTATTTTTCTCTTTAACTTTTTCTATTTGCCTGAGTAAATGTCGTCTGCTGAAATGTAACCACGGCTTTTTTTATTTGTATAAGTAAACCCAAATAATTTGTTTTCGACTAATTTCCCAACTGTATTTCCTTTAAAATAAATTATTGTAAATTTGAAATAAGTTTGAAATAAGTTCAAAACAATTTATTTGGGTTTTACTTACTCTTTTGTGAAGTCGGAAAAATGGCAGACGATTCATTGTCCGCCATTTTGGTTTGGAAATGACTAATTAACCCTTATTTGTCACAAATGTAGCACTCGATTAAATCTTTTAAAGCATTTTCGTAGAAATATATATATTTTTTTAAATTAGATAACTTTTTCTTTTTTTTTAATCCTGAAATATTAATATTTTTTCTTCAAGTGTGCTTCACCAGAAACTTTATATGAATGGGATTATGAATGCCTTACGCTCTCAGTGTCTCAGGTGGTGTAGGCATGTATAGCATGCCGCTTCTTGCATCAACTCCATAACACGCTTGGATACTCGAGGCACTAGGAAACGTGGTAGACCAAGGAAGACATGGCAGACCAAGGAAGACCTGGCTTGAATGCATAAGAAATGATTTGACTGCATGCAGCACAACTGATATCAATCCTTTCGATTGAACGGTGCTTCTTTAGTTTCGCTCCAACATGTTAGGCATTTCTTAATAAAATAAATAGTTAGAGAAATGTATAAACTTTGTGATGTACTTACGTGGTAGCTGAATAGAAAACTGTACACCAAAAATTATGCAAATTCATCCAGTATTTATTAAATTTAAAAAAAAACCTGATTTTATCTATCGGTTGCCATATTTTATCTATCGGTCGCCAGTGATCTCCCTTGCCGAAATGGTTAAAATAAAAATCGTGTTTAATCGTGTTTTTTCCATTGAACGAAATAGTCCCATTGCATTGTGGTTTGTCCACCTACACATATTGTCCATAAACTTATATCTTGGTCTGCCCACTGGATTACAGCCAGGCACTCTACCAGTAAGAACTAAATGTTAGTCCTTTGTGTCTATATATATATATATATATATATATATATATATATATATATATGGCCGATAAAAGTCATTTGTCTTTTTATTAAAGTCTGCATAAATTGCCGAGGTCTGTATCCAGATCGCCTCTGCACCTTCTCATTGGTTCCATGCTGCTTCCAGTTGATATTCAGCATCCGGTGAATGAACCATGTCTCCATGGAAAAAGGTTTAGTTTCTAATTTAGGAAATATAGTCCAAGTCTCACATCCATAAAGTAGAATGGACCAAACGTAAGTTCGAAGTTTTCTCAATCTGGTCTCCTGAAGAACAGAAGACAGCTTCATAAACGCACTCTTTGACTGGGCAAGTCTAGATTTTACGTCTGCCCTACGCCTTTCATCTGATGCTATCAATGACGCAAGGTAGTTAAATGATTTTACTTGCGAGACTGCAGTGTCTCCGATGTTGATTTCACAGGCTAGCATTCGAGGTTTTCTAGAAATTGTCATGCAAAAGGTCTTTTTAGCATTCAGTTGGAATCCGTATCTTTCGCTTTCTTTAATCACTACGTCAAGAAGTTTTTGCAAGTCTTCACTCGATGTTGCCATTAGTACGGTATCATCAGCGTATCGGATATTGTTCAGCTGACGTCATCCAAACTCCATCAAAAATGCTTCTAAGACATAGATGAAAGGAACCAGACTCAGTCCAAATACCTGATGTTGTCGCACGTTATAATTAAAGATGTCATTAAATGTGGTGCAAATTCTAACACGACTTTGAGCACAGAGAGTATTGCTTTACTCCTCGTGCTTGTGTAATAGCTAGAATGAGTAATGGATGGAGTAAGTTCAAGGAACTTCTGTCATTACTAACCAGCAGAGCGTTAATGCTATGATGACGAACAAGCTGCCCAAGTTGTCCAACACATGGCGACATATAAAACAGACATTAAACCGAATATGATGATTCTGTTGCTGCGGCAATAGAAGAAGCTATTTATCTTCCTCCCACAGGGGTAAGATGTGACACAAGGTCGGGAAAGTGGGATTTGAAAACCCAGCGCCCGAGAAGGTGAACACCCTGGCCTACAAAAAATGCCTGGGCAGCCCTGTCGGCATTTCCCGGTAGGGGCGCCCCAGGCAGTAAGCAATAAACTTATTCCGCCCCAAAGAGGGGAGGCAAAGCCTGGGAGGGTGGACCTCCTAGAACTGCACAGGACAAACCCACAGACTGGCGGAATCAAGGCTCGAGGGCCAAGATGGTACTGGTCTATAGGGTGTAGTATCCATCGGAACAGATACTACACTTTGATCTTGGCCAAAAGGCCAAGAATGCAAGAATGTATTTAAACAAATACATTCCGCGGTAACATTTATTTCTATATTAAATAAAAATTACATCCTTTGGAATGTATTTATCTTAGGCATGACGCCCGCTATGTAAGGGGGGAAGGGGGGGTCGGGGATAATTGAGACAAGCTTTTGACATTTTTTATTTACAAAAATTTTTCAAAAATGAACACATTTTTTATTAAAAACAAAAATGACAACAAATAAACATTTGTTGACTCTAAACTAGATCCTTGCACCAAAAAAAAGCATTCACTCTGTGGGTGGATCCCTACTTAAAATATCCCCAAAAAACATTGATGTAAAAATGAATTATCATGGGAGTGGGATAAAATATTAAAACACCCAAAAAGAAAGAAAAATAAAAAAACAAATAAAATGATTAAAAAGAGGGGTTAGTATGGCTCGGCTTTCCCTCATTGCTAAGTGTTAGACCGCCCACTGTTTTCCGGCACAAGACCGAAAACAAGCGGGTCGGTAGAAGAAATTCAGCATAAGATCATTTCAAAGTGAAAATAAGTTTTAAGTCATGTCGCATTTTCACCGAATTAAATTAAAATTCGAAAGAATTTTGAATGGATAAGCATTTAAATTTGGAGAAAAAAAAATGATAAAAAGTATATAATACTTTTGTCGTACAAAGACAGTTATTTTTTTCAGCTTAAAGAATGTAATCAAAAACCTCATAAACAGAATAACACACGTGCGTTTGAAAAAAGTCTATAAACTTCTAACTGGAAGTTTACAGTTATTGATACAAAATCAAGAAATTTGACATAGACAAATCCAGCCAATCAATGAATCGTTTACAATAGATATTGTGTTCGGCCTTAAACAATAATTCAAAATGAGATTTTATCTGCCGTGAAACCAACAGGCGAAACAGTCGTTGTATGTGCAAATATAATTTTATTCTTCAGGTTAAAGATCTTCCCAGCACAAATGAAGAAGTGGTTGAGTCAGCGCCTCAAGATGTTCTTGACCCAAATCCCATTCAAAATGAAAGGACTGGAATTTCAGAATCTAACGCCACTGATGGTACCGAAATCTCCCAAACTGAAGAGGGCCAAAGTGTAGAGCCACCAGCTGATATCCAAGAAACGACTTCTCCAGGTTTAAAACATTTTATAAAGACTAATTGTATCTGTGTAATTGCCACATATTTAACATATCATAATACTATATGTTGGATCAAGAGTACAATAAGGACCCCAGTTCATTAACACAACACACGGAACATGTTCCGGAAGTCACCGGCGTCTTCCGGTTCGTCTTCCGGTTCGTCTTCCGGTTGACCTCGCAATACACGTGGTCGCTATTTACAAAACAACTTGTAAATAAAATAAACGAAATATATACGCTATTTTAAAAATCGGCTGACTTGTAATCTTTCGTTTTGCAATAAACAAAACAATTTATCGTTTTTTTTTGTTTTACTTTTATTTACTAAAAAGAAAACAAATTTTAAACGCAGAACATTCTATATTTCGTGTTGTGTATTTTAAGAAAAAGTGTATTGCGAGGTCAACCGGAAGATGAACCGGAAGACGCCGGTGACTTCCGGAACATGTTCCGCGTGTTGTGTTAATGAACTGGGGTCCTTATTGTACTCTTGCTCCTATATTTCCCTTCACATTTTATTTTTCCTGCATCTTATGACACAAAGTTAAGTTTATGCAAGATGGAGGAAGCCTGGGAGTTCAGCTAAACTTGTGTGTAAGTGCAAAGAGACCAAAAGTTGAGCAGCCACAACTAGCATGCGGCCGCTGCAAGGAAACAGTGGCTGCACACAGGAATGAACCTAGACTGTTTAATTTTGAGGCGACGGTTGCGATTTGGCAAAATAGGTGCTGAATAAAAGGCATGGCATTTTTGTTTGAGGGATAGATCTTTTTTGGACACCACGCAATTAACGTCATTTGCGGTTGTCGTTGGCATCATTATTTTCGTTTTTGGGCTGTCATTTATTTGAATTCGGCAAGTACTGCTGCTGCTACTACGAACGTCTTATCTTTTGTTGGTGAAGAGAAGAAAAAAAAAATAATCCGGCACCAGAAAAAGGCGAATATACTGAGAGCTGGCATTGTGTGTGTTCTATCAACTCTAAATAACTGAAATTAGGGGTGGGACGTAATGGGTGAAAATTTCAGATTCATGCGAGTAGTATTTTTTTGTGTTCATTTATACATAAATAACACTAAACAATCAAACATTTTGAAAATTTTGCAAAATTCAGAAGGTGCAGGCCACTAGTTTTTGGCTATTTTACATTCATGAAAACCCTTTCACAGCCTGAAAATGGTCCTAAATTAAAGTACTATATCAGATTTAACCATCTATATCCATTCATAGCTTTTGAGGATGTTTTAGAACCTGCAATGTCGCATGAAACCACTTTTTCAACGAAAAATGATGGATTTTGAGTCCCGTGGAGCCCTAATGGCTATTTTTGGCCTGAACCTTCTGAATTTTGCAAAATTTTCAAAATGTTTGATTGTTTAGTGTTATTTATGTATAAATGAACACAAAAAATACTACTCGCATGAATCTGAAATTTTCACTCATTACGTCCCACCCCTACTGAAATAGGAATTAATTAACCAAATATATCTTTAAGTTAGACACGCATAAACATCTTTTTTTGACAAACATCTTTCGTTCTCAGTGGGGAGAAGTATGGTAGTTAACGTAGGTAGGTAGTCAAATTGGTAAGTATAGCTACATATTCGCAAAATATATCACAATCATGCAAGAGGTCATGTTGTCAATAATGTAACATACTTTGGTTCATTAAGGGTATTAATTCATAGAAAATCCTTCTCAATATAAAACCATTGGACTTGCAAGGAATGTGCCCCAGGAGACCACTTGAATGTCCCAGCACAAATCCCTAGCTATCATCCAAGGCAACACTGTGTCCATTATGCCATTGTCCCACAGTGTCTAAATATAGATGAAGAAGAAAAAGAAACAGAAAAGAAAAAAAAAGGGGGTGAAAAAGAAAAAAAATGGCTTGGAGCAAAGTGTAGTATCTGTTCTGATACTACACTTCATCTTTTCTGTCCTCGATCAGTGCAGTTGAAATCCCCCTAGACTTTTATTTTATTTTTGTCCCAATCCAGAGTGTCCCTTTTTGGGGAGCTAGATTTTCTCCATATTAAAATCGATCTTGTTTCTAATTCTGTCCTCGTGGGGAGACAAGGAACTTTAATAATTCTTTAAATTATTGAATTTTCATATCAACAAATCAGGTTTAAAACAATTTTTTTCTTTCTTTCTTAGTTTCTCCAAAGGTAAGCGATGTTGAGCCTAGTTAGTATTTAGATGGGTGACTATTTGGGAATATTAGGTATTGTAAACTATTTGGGAATATTAGGTATTGTAAACTATTTGGGAATATTAGGTATTGTAAACTATTTGGGAATATTAGGTATTGTAAACTATTTGGGAATATTAGGTATTGTAAACTATTTGGGAATATTAGGTATTGTAAACTATTTGGGAATATTAGGTATTGTAAACTATTTGGGAATATTAGCTATTGTAAACTATTTGGGAATATTAGGTATTGTAAACTATTTGGGAATATTAGGTATTGTAAACTATTTGGGAATATTAGGTATTGTAAACTATTTGGGAATATTAGGTATTGTAAACTATTTGGGAATATTAGGTATTGTAAACTATTTGGGAATATTAGGTATTGTAAACTATTTGGGAATATTAGGTATTGTAAACTATTTGGGAATATTAGGTATTGTAAACTATTTGGGAATATTAGGTATTGTAAACTATTTGGGAATATTAGGTATTGTAAACTATTTGGGAATATTAGGTATTGTAAACTATTTGGGAAAATTAGGTATTGTAAACTATTTGGGAATATTAGGTATTGTAAACTATTTGGGAATATTAGGTATTGTAAACTATTTGGGAATATTAGGTATTGTAAACTATTTGGGAATATTAGGTATTGTAAACTATTTGGGAATATTAGGTATTGTAAACTATTTGGGAATATTAGGTATTGTAAACTATTTGGGAATATTAGGTATTGTAAACTATTTGGGAATATTAGGTATTGTAAACTATTTGGGAATATTAGGTATTGTAAACTATTTGGGAATATTAGGTATTGTAAACTATTTGGGAATATTAGGTACTGTTAACTATTTGGGAATATTAGGTACTGTAAACTATTTGGGAATATTAGGTATTGTAAACTATTTGGGAATATTAGGTATTGTAAACTATTTGGGAATATTAGGTATTGTAAACTATTTGGGAATATTAGGTATTGTAAACTATTTGGGAATATTAGGTATTGTAAACTATTTGGGAATATTAGGTATTGTAAACTATTTGGGAATATTAGGTATTGTAAACTATTTGGGAATATTAGGTATTGTAAACTATTTGGGAATATTACGTATTGTAAACTATTTGGGAATATTAGGTATTGTAAACTATTTGGGAATATTAGGTATTGTAAACTATTTGGGAATATTAGGTATTGTAAACTATTTGGGAATATTAGGTATTGTAAACTATTTGGGAATATTAGGTACTGTTAACTATTTGGGAATATTAGGTACTGTAAACTATTTGGGAATATTAGGTATTGTAAACTATTTGGGAATATTAGGTATTGTAAACTATTTGGGAATATTAGGTATTGTAAACTATTTGGGAATATTAAGTATTGTAAACTATTTGGGAATATTAGGTATTGTAAACTATTTGGGAATATTAGGTACTGTAAACTATTTGGGAATATTAGGTATTGTAAACTATTTGGGAATATTAGGTACTGTAAACGAAACACTACAACCAGGGGGTATAAATTTTTTTTATTTATTTTTTTTTTTTATGGGTCAATTTTTTTTATTCCAGGACAAGAAATACAATTTCAAACCAACAATAAATAAACAATCATGGCTGCCATTGTGAAGACAAACCAAAACCAGTCCAATTATTTATAAAACAATAATGTGAGAGAAAGAGAAGCAAAGAGACAGATACAGACATAGGTAGATAGAGAGGGGGAGAGAAAGAAAGAGAAGCAAAGAGACAGATAAAGACATAGGTAGATAGAGAGGGGGAGAGAAAGAAAGAGAAGCAAAGAGACAGATACAGACATAGGTAGATAGAGAGGGGGAGAGAAAGAAAGAGAAGCAAAGAGACAGATACAGACATAGGTAGATAGAGAGGGGGAGAGAAAGAAAGAGAGAGTCAACAGATGACGATTAGAACGGAAGTGACGCCGCCGTTACTGACATAGCGTTGCCACGAACGATAGGCAGGGAGATGCGTTGGAACAACCAGGCTGACGCACGGGGCTCGTGCCTAGACGTTGACGTATAAATGGGTACCAGTCTTGCTGAAGTATAAACCATGAAAGACTCGTGTCCTGTCACAGGAGTTAGGGTTAGGGTCACAGGAGGGGGTTAGGCCATGAGTTCCCATTAATTCTATAAAACTGGGGTTACCAGTCCCATAGGCTTAAAAATGTGCTTTAGTGTATTTTAATCTCAAGTCCAAGACAGAGAGCTATGTCAGTTCACAGTGAGTCGTTAATTAACAAGGTTGCTGCTGCTGCTGCTGCTGATGATGATGATGATGATGATGATGATGATGATGATGATGATGATGATGATGATCAGCAGCAGCAACAGCAAATTGGACTTCTGCACAGACCCCACAAAATTGTGTTTCAGGATTGTCTGGCCTTCATAAAGTCTTCCTCTTGGCCGTAGCTATTCAGTTAGACCTGCAATATTGCAGGACACTGAGAGAAGATAGGCTCATTGGTTGCAGACAAAGTCTGGGAAGGTTTGGCCAGAACACACAAAAGAATTGCAGTTGCACATGCGCAGAAACAATGTTGTTATCCTCATTCCATTTGCGACGCTTGACACACCCTTGCTTGCAACAGATGCAGACGTAGCGATAATCATATAACGCAAAATGTAATGCGAACCCACACCCTTTTACACTTCTTCCTCCGTGGGTATCGTAGTCGGCCACTCGCGCACAGGTGTTTGATATCCTGGTCGCGGCGCCACCTACAAACAGGTACCCCACGCCTCTTACTCTCTTGTGACGGCATCAAATGTAATGAGAACCGTCCCGGTGCAGGAATCCTTCCTGACTGTGAACACCTTTTCCTTGGCTCGTGATGTCGTCTGTGGTGGCGTTGAATCTCCTCCGGGTCTGCTGAATGACGACTTTGTGATTCTGTGAAGGCTAGATTACTTAGCAGGACAATTCGATAACAGAATAACTCAACAAACGGCTAGGTCTTTTCATAACAATAATTATTTAATAAAAATGAACGGTGGGTTTTTAACTTTAACCCAAAGTCTATTTTGCGATAATGGTTTTTTTACTAACTATCTTATCTCTCTGCGTGCGTGTGTGAATCTCTTTACGACTGCAAATCCTTAATCGAGATATAACTTGTCTACTCAAACGGTGGGGGGAATGCTATGGACCACGCCATGCCAAGACGAGAACGATCGTTCGCGCGACGCTCTCGCCTGGCCGGCTCGTCTCTGAGCTCTCGGCTAACGCGTCCGTACCGAACGAAATCTTGGATCTAACTCCTCTGTGTCGCCTTCTCGCCTCAACAACAAAGACGAAAAGTGTACAACTCATACTCTCTCTCTCTCTCTCTCTCTCTCTCTCTCTCTCTCTCTCTCTCTCTCTCTCTCCTCGTCGTGTGGTACGCGCGATGCTGACTTACTCTCTTTCTTTCCCCCATCCCTTCTTCTGTGTCCCACCTCCTCTCCCGGAGTGGGGTGGTACGCTTCTCAACGGACAATTTGGAATTTATCTCTTAGTCTTTATCTCCCTAGAGACCAATTATTCCCTCTCCCTCTGTCCTCCAAGTGTTGACACCTCTGATAAGATTTTGCCAAAACTTTTGGCAGCGTGTGCTCAATGTATCCCATTGTTGTTCCCTAATTGCCAATGACACCCTAAGAGCCAATCTCAGACTTCACGGCGCCCCCAGCGATCAGGGCCCGGACGGTCGAAAATATGTACTAGCTCCCAGATCTCCACTTGTTTCTACGTGGGGCCTGATCTCCCCGATGCATTCCAGTGCACCCTAGGGTGCCGACTCCGTCGCTGAAACCACTGTTTCACAATCAGAGGACGACAGATCCTGATGTTGATTCCTCGTAGATTTTCACCAGAATCTTATGTGGCCGATTTACGGCCCTAGTATCACTGGGTGCCAGACTTGTCCACCAAATGTGGCTGTGCTAGGAACTGAAGTTCAAAGGCATGTTGACACTTCTGCTCCGACCACAGGGAGGAAGTGTTGGACTTTAGGGAGGGAAGGTTCTGCTGAAGAGAGGATCACGGGAATCAAAGCATAACAATGTCTCTTGGTAGCAGCAGATATGCATGCAAAACAATGTTGGTCGATAGCATCAAGTAGTGCAGCCATAGAAGCAAAAGAAGAAGGATTGTGTACATAGCAAGATGGATATGGGTGTGCAAAAATGATGCTAAAAACGGTATTTTTCATAAGGTTAGAATGAGCAAAGAAGTGGAAAATTCCATTCAGAGTTTTAAAAAAAACAGAATTAGAGCTACGTGTCAAGATATTGCGTCAACGATAGGAAGTCGCCAAAGACACATAGCGAATAAACTGAAAAAAAAATCTTCCTATTTATTTTCTAGGTGAAAAACCCCTCAAAACAAACGGTTGCGTTTTGGATAGCTGTTCCCATTCGCCTCTGGGAGACGGGTTGGGGATATTATGTATGTATAATGTATACTGGAAAATAAAAATAAAACTCTCCAAAGAATCGTTAAACCCCACATGATTTTGCGCTGTCATTATTTACAAGCACTGCTATTAATCAACATACATCATGATAGAACAACAACGAAAAAAGAAGCGGAGAGGAAACTAACTGCTGCTATGTGTTATCTATGCAACATGACTTCAGATGCTTATGTGATGAGCTGACGTCCAGACACTCTGCTGGGATCAACGAATTGATCCACTGTCGAGCTACATGTATCCTGTCAACCAACATCATGACAGAACAGCAACAAAAAAAGAAGAGGAGAGGGAACGAACTGCTGCTATGTGTCATCTATGCAACATGACTTCAGATGCTTATGTGATGAGCCTACGTCCAGACACTCTGCTGGGATCAACAAATTGGTTCACTGTCGAGCTACATGTATCTTAACTCTGACCATAGCTAACTCTAATTTTAAATTTAATTTGTAGAAGTGTATAAGAATGTCTTAGGTCTTAGTAGAATAAATGCTGAAAATTTCGGTCATCTCTTAACACATATACCTTACACCGGACAAGACAGGTGAAGCTAAGGCGGTAGCATTTATATATCTAAAGTCTTGGACAAAGTCTGGCGTGAAGGTCTTATCATGAAAATTAATTCGTATGGTATTACTGGACGATTATTTAATATAATTAGATCCTTCCTAGCCAAAAGAAAGATCCAGGTTTTCCTCGATAGCCATATATACAAACAACATGATATTAATGCGGGTGTACCCCAGGGGTCGATCCTAGGAACCTTTATTGTTCCTGATCTTCATAAACGACCTCCCTGATGAAATTGTGTCCGAGATGGGTATATTTGTTGATGACACCATGCTCTATTCTCGACATGGGGGTAAAACGAAGGTGCACACATCCAAAACAATAGCTGAATCCTTAGAAAATGACCTCCAGTCTGTAGTTGAATGCAGTCATAAATGGATGGTAACATCTAATGCTACTAAGAAAAAGCTCCTTTCCTTCAACAATTATAAGAAACCTTTTCAACCACCGATTGCCATAGTTCAACATTCAAACTCCATGTAACATGAATTTGAACAACTACATAGAAGATACAGCCAAGGCTGCTGCAAGGAAAGTGGGCTCCCTCTACCGTGCTAGAAAACCTCTCACACCTGCCAGTATCATATATCTCTAAAAAGCCACCATCCGGCCATGCATGGATAATTAACACATCTGGGCTGTTGCACCAACTACTAGACAAGTACTTCAATGGAATATGCTCCAACGAACTTGCTACTCTGGTGCCCCCCCCTTCCCGATGTAAATACACCTGACCAACCCGACAATCAGCTAAATCCCACCCCTTCACTGTAGATATCCCCAGATGCTGGAAGGCTTTCTACTCTAATAGCTTCTTTTCTTCGAACTGCCAGCCCTTGGAATTCCCTCCCTGCTCCTTGTTTCCCTGATTGCACCAACATGTTCCCTGACTGTACCAACATGTAGAAATTTAAATGTAATGTGAATAGACATCTTGTTACAGAACTCCCCACTTAGGATGCCCCTATGGATATAGTCCCTAATTCGCAGTAGCCTCTTACGTCTCAGTGGCAATGTGCCCCTTATTTGGGGCAAATTAAAGTAAAAAAAAAAATGCTCTGATATTCTAAGAGTGTATAAGTCTTGAAATACCCATACCAAAAATTGGACTATTTTCATGGCATTGATTTATCTATTGGACTAAAATTGGACTATTTTCATGGCATTGATTTATCTATTGGACTAAAATTGGACTATTTTCATGGCATTGATTTATCTATTTGACTAAAATTGGACTATTTTCATGGCATTGATTTATCTATTGGACTAAAATTGGACTATTTTTATGGCAGTATAGTTATAATGAAGCAGTGATTCGTCTGAGTGATATTGAATTATTGGTACTCTTATAGATGACACACCATGTTTCCATGACATCGCGTCGTCAAGGTTACGGAAGCGCCCGAGACTTGACGAGGCAAAAACGAGGCGAAAACTGCCAAACGCTAAATTGAAGACTGGCAGCCGATAAATTACGACAAAGAAAATCAAACTAAAATACATATTTAAAAATAAAGAACGAACAAACCATAGCTAAACAAGTGTTATTAATTAGATGTTTATTTTTTGTTGTTTTGTCAAAGGAACCATTGTTAATCAAATGTTTTTAAATGAAATGTTTTTTTGTTTGTGCACCGGACAGTTTCAAACGATGATTTTGTTTGATTTGTTAAGCAAATGTTTTTTTGTCAAAGGAACCATTGTTAATCAAATGTTTTTCAGTCATGGAAACATGGTGCATCATCTCTAAGATTACCACGTTGAGAAGCAGAAGAAGAGGGGTTGAAATTAAACAAGCTTACAGAGATTATAGAAATTCATTTTTTGTTATTGAACGCGATTAATTTCTTCCAAAAGTCATCGGTTGCTTGCTGTAGCCTGATTGTCTAATGCCTGCTGCAACCTGATTGGTTAATAGTTTCGTCAACTCTCGGGTGCTTCCGAGACCTGCCCGAACTTTTGGATGTTTTAAGTTTTCACTTGACCGTAGACATTCCAGATGTACCTTAACACTTTCACTGTTCCTAACAGGCAAGCCTTTTGCAGAATTGGAAAAGAAATTGTCTCATCAATCTGTTTAAGCCACAAAAAAACAAAACAAAAATTAACTCCTGCAAAAATTGCGCAGGTGATGTGATACTATAGACGGCTCCCCACCTCACAACTGGGACCGCCTGGCGAGGAAGATTTGCAGGATTTAAAAGTTTCTTCCACATTTGATCTTTGTCCAAAATGACACTCTTAACAGGTGGACATCCGGTTGAACAAAAAATGGACATTAGCTAAAAGAAAAACAAACTGACACCAATTTCCGAATTAAAAAAAAAAATCCTATAATGCTATTAGGATGATTTCTAAAATGATTTAAAAGTAAGTGTTACATAATAAATAAATAGATATTATAAGTAGATATATATCTAGATAAGAACCGATCCACTATTGATCAACACAGCAAATTAACATTTGGATAGTGGATCGGTTCTTATCTAGATATTTATCTACTTATAATATCTATGTAACACTTACTTTCAGAAATCATCTTAATAGCATCAGCCTCCGTATTATGTTAATATATATTCCCTTTATATTAACGGTAAAGTTGTTTTATACGAAAAGATAGCTATTATTAAACTTTCTTAATTTTCGATTCTTAATAATTATCTTCAGCAATGTAAAAGTTCTTGTATTTTCGTATCTTTATAGAATACCGAATTATTTTCATTATTATTAATTCATTTTGTATAGGCGATAAAAATGGTTTTATGTTGTTTTTTTTTTTGTTTTTTTTGTTTAAATATTATTAAATAGGGGACCGTTTAGAGTTAAAATCTATTCAGTATTACGCATGTAATCTGAAGAAAAACACCTTTGAAATGTGTCAATATGCTACAAGAACATGGTTGTTAGGATCGAGGGTCGTGTTCCCCCGATTATAAACGTGTTCAGTAAATCAAGCAATGTTGCATGCAAAAGACAGAGTAATAATTAATAAACAAAATGAAGTAGTTCAAATAACGTTTATTGAACGTGTGTGTACGTGGAATAATGAAGTGTGTGATGTATGCATGTGTGTCGATGGAAAAACAGTTCTTAGAAAAAGGTATATGAAGAAATGAATCCGGCGTGAGGAAAGTCTTTGAAAGCCGTACACCAAGAAAACGAGTTGAGAACTCTTACCGTTGTTTGACCACGTGTTGACGGAAGAAACGTGTGTTGGTAGTTGTTTTGCCGAGACCAGTTGAAGAGAAAAGCGTGAGACGAAGCGCTAGTGTATTAGCGTCGTTCTGTCGACCAGAGGAGAGAGAGAGAGAGAGACGGAGCGCTGGTGCCAGCGTTGTTCTGCCGAGGCTGGTCGGTGAAGAAGAGATGGATTTTCCGTTTGCAACGGTTTTTATAGTCCGAAGGGCAGATAACTCTGGTGTCGTTTTCAGCGCCACCTGTCGGTGAAAAGGCGACACCTAACGGCCAACCGGTGTAGTTATGTTTTGAAAGGAGGCGATAACTGCTACATGGTGCGTCATCTATAAGAATACTGAATTATTTTCCATCCGTTTTTTTTTTTTTGGTCACTGATGATTACTTTCTCTCCACAGCCACAATGGAAGCAGCGGATGGAATTGTTCCGGATGCAGCAGTGCCCGTCGTCACAGATGAAGAAACTGTTCAAGATGCAGAGCACGCGGGAGCCACAGAAGAATCCGAAGCTGATAAACTTCAAGACGAGGGATCAGGAGAAGATCTCGACAGATTGGAATTCTCTCTAGAGACATTACAGAATATAAAGAATGAAGCTAATTATTTGTTTGGAGAAGACGGAAATAAAGACAAAGAAAAAGTTAAAATGGAGAACGATACGTCAGGTAAGTTGGAAGGTAACTCAGCCATTCTTAACAAATTCTCATTGTCATCTTGTTATAACTTCGTGTTAGTATCAGGTCAAATATATTTTTATATTATACATATTTATACATATATATATATATATATATATATATATATATATATATATATATATATAACTTTACAACATGAGTTTTTGAGTTTATTTTTGTTAGTTGTTGAATTGCTTATTCTTTATTCCATTTTTATTTTTACATATATATATATATATATATATATATATATATATATATATATATATATATAAAGAGAGAGAGAGATGTATTTCTATTTCTATTTTAAAAAAAATTATATAAAATATCAATTTTATAACATAAAGCAATTGTAGTAGCTCAATAGTGTAAGACTAGAGCTACGTTGTATACAAAAAATTTTATTTCATTTTATACCATATCAAATGTTATGAAAGACAGATTCACATCATTTCACAAAAATTTGTGTATTTATTCAGCATACAATTGTTTTGGTTTACACCAAGATACATGTAAAATGCTCCTGTGCATTTATTTCTTGGTGTGGCTATCCTCCTCAGTGACAATCATGTAAAACAAAGCCAAAACAATAAAAAAAAAAAACAAGGCACGCAAAGTCTAAATTGCAATCAGTACTCATTATCAACATCGTATTTTTTTCTAAATGATCTCAATGTGTCCTCGTCGCCACATATACGCATCTTATGCTTTTTACTGTTTGTATTTTAATCATTCATCATCAGCGTAAATATTTACCTAAATATTCCTAAATGTTCCTTATGCTGACATAAAATTACAGAAAAATAGAACTAGGCACAAGGCCATGAATTTGAGGGGACTGTTGGTTTTTCACTAAATATCTTAATCATTAGATACATTCATCGAGCTATACATACTTACAATATAATTCGACATAATCGATTATCTATGATACACGTTTAAACACCATAATACCAGAGTTACCCTCTATGCACCGTTATGGCTTGCGTGCAAAGATCCAATTAATTTGTCATCCAAAACAATTATATCGAACATACAAAGGGGCACAATAAGGGAATGGCTCCTATGCAACACGACATAATGGAGTGTGCGGGTACCTCCACTAGACCATCTGTAAGAAACTGAATATCAGGTGTAGCAGCAGGCCCTGGGAACATCTACCTGAGAGAACTCTGGGGAATGAGACATACACCATCCATTATGACCATGAAATCCCTACAGCTACCTATCTGGAAAACGCAGCTGTCAAACCTGACATTGTCATATGGAACAAGAAAGAGAGAGTGGCAACTTTGGTTGAGGTCAGTGTCCCTAATGATGGGGGCCTAAACAGAGCTGAAAGGGAGAAAATAACAAAATGTCAACGTCTAATGTATGATATGAAAAGAAACTGGAACCTTAAAGAGATCTCCATCATTCCAGTTATCATAGGAGCCACTGGACTCATGAAGAGAACTTGAAAAAGTATTTGGCAAGTATCTCTGGTGAACCAAGTGCAAGAGAAATCCAAACAACTGCACTCAAGGGAACAGCCAGAATCCTGAAAAGAGCTCTCGGTTGGAGTCTGTAAATAGCGGGTGATCGTATGGCATTTGGAAGAATGCCCCGTCCCCAACAAATGAATGAAAAGAAAAATTTAAAAAAAAAAGGGAAATAAAGACTGTTTACATTATAGCCATATAAAAAAAGACATACAATAGAAAACAGAATTTTTTTTAACAATTACAAATTTTTTTCCAGGAGAAAAATAAAAAAATATGAGAACCAATAGTTAAAAAAATAAATTAATAGATATATTCATAATTAATTATATTGAAGAGATATTCATCTTATAGAACTATTTCAAGAGACATCATCCTAAAACATATCTTAATAAAAAGGTTGAAAAAAAACAAAAACAAACAGTAATATAATTTTCAGTTTACCACTTGCACTAAGTAGAAGTTTAAAGATAGTTATACAAAATTAAGAATAAAAATAAAACATAATAAATAAAATAATAAGCTTGAATAAAAGTTATGATAATATAATTTTATTTGAAATCAGCAGCAGCATAACCAGATTGTATACCCCCCCCCCCCCCCGTAAGTGTTGCCTGCTGATATGGAAGAAGAAAACTATGGGTATTATATAAATTTGTTGCATTGTTGCTTACTTCAAACTGTGGGTACTCGGGTTTTGTCTTTGTTGTTCGGTATATCTCGGGCTTTGTCGCTGCTGGCTTCTTTCCTTTGGCTGTGATCACCAAACACATGGACTCCGGGTTTGGTTTTTAAAGTTTTATTGAATGTAAAACAAAGAGACGGAAATTACTGCATGTGTACGAGAGAGAGAGAGAGAGGGGGGGGGAGAGAGAATGATGGAATTTGAGAGAGATTTCGTCAGGCCATTTTAGGCTGCTGCACCTCACCTACTCCGGTCCCTGCCTACTGGCAGCAAACTGGCCCTTTTTCATGTCTGCCTACGTTGGTGGTCAGGAACAAGAGAGAACATCTCGATTCATACTTTCGTTTGTCTGTTGGAAGTATTCCCCATTTAATTCAGGTTCCATTGTTGACGGAGATAAAACACACAAGCTAAATGTGGTGCTGGTCGTATGAGCAAAGAAATCTTCTTTTATTACTGTCAACAAAGATAACTGCAAAAAACGGTTGCCATTCCAATTACCTCCCTTGAAAATAATTCAAAATATTTTTTAAAACGTTTTGGTAATTTATTCTTTTTTTATTTAATCACTTCAATTAATTACATTTAATATCGACGAAACTATTGTATATAGATAGGGAAAATAGTGAACTAAAATAGTAATTTATTATGAACCATTTAAAAAAATAATTATGCCAACTAGACGTACAGAAACTTCTGTTTAGATCTTTAATCTCTAGTATATGTACAGTATTTCTGATTCAGATGTTGTATTATTTATCTAAATATCATAGAGCCCTCTGGTATGTAACATAGGTATGATGAATGAGAAGAAACGTTTGCATTTACTCATTTAGATTTACTATATAACAAGAAATTTAAAAGTGTTTTATTATTCGATTTTGATAACAATTTTGCCAATGTTTTCAACCACCACCACAATAAATAAAGGTCGTTCGGAAAGTTATGAACAGACTTAGCTGCTATTGGGTCGTTCGGAAAGTTATGAATGGACTTAGCTACTTTTGGGTCGTTTGGAAAGTTATGAATGGACTTGGCTACTATTGGGTCGTTCAGAAAGTTATGAATGGACTTGGCTACTATTGGGTTGTTCAGAAAGTTATGAATGGACTTGGTTACTATTGGGTTGTTTGGAAAGTTATGAATGGACTTGGCTACTATTGGGTTGTTTGGAAAGTTATGAATGAACTTGGCTACTATTGGGTCGTTTGGAAAGTTATGAATGGACTTGGCTACTATTGGGTTGTTCAGAAAGTTATGAATGGACTTGGCTACTATTGGGTTGTTCAGAAAGTTATGAATGGACTTGGTTACTATTGGGTTGTTTGGAAAGTTATGAATGGACTTGGCTACTATTGGGTTGTTTGGAAAGTTATGAATGAACTTGGCTACTATTGGGTCGTTTGGAAAGTTATGAATGGACTTGGCTACTATTGGGTTGTTTGGAAAGTTATGAATGGACTTGGCTACTATTGGGTTGTTTGGAAAGTTATGAATGGACTTGGCTACTATTGGGTCGTTCAGAAAGTTATGAAT
Organism: Sepiola atlantica; assembly: GCA_963556195.1. NCBI lineage: Eukaryota > Metazoa > Mollusca > Cephalopoda > Sepiida > Sepiolidae > Sepiola > Sepiola atlantica. The sequence goes on from OY744538.1 coordinate 12,330,931, forward strand.
GGACTTGGCTACTATTGGGTTGTTTGGAAAGTTATGAATGGACTTGGCTACTATTGGGTCGTTTGGAAAGTTATGAATGTGCTTGGCTACTATTGGGTTGTTCAGAAAGTTATGAATGGACTTGGCTACTATTGGGTTGTTTGGAAAGTTATGAATGGACTTGGCTACTATTGGGTCGTTTGGAAAGTTATGAATGGACTTGGCTACTATTGGGTTGTTTGGAAAGTTATGAATGGACTTGGCTACTATTGGGTTGTTTGGAAAGTTATGAATGGACTTGGCTACTATTGGGTCGTTCAGAAAGTTATGAATGGACTTGGCTACTATTGGGTCGTTTGGAAAGTTATGAATGGACTTGGCTACTATTGGGTTGTTTGGAAAGTTATGAATGGACTTGGCTACTATTGGGTTGTTTGGAAAGTTATGAACGGACTTGGCTACTATTGGGTTGTTTGGAAAGTTATGAATGGACTTGGCTACTATTGGGTCGTTCAGAAAGTTATGAATGGACTTGGCTACTATTGGGTCGTTTGGAAAGTTATGAATGGACTTGGCTACTATTGGGTTGTTTGGAAAGTTATGAATGGACTTGGCTACTATTGGGTTGTTTGGAAAGTTATGAATGGACTCGGCTACTATTGGGTTGTTTGGAAAGTTATGAACGGACTTAGCTACTATTGGGTTGTTTGTCTTATCTTATTACATAGAGGTTAAACTATTTAAAATATCTTTAAAGTGGGGAGAGTTGATTTAACACTTTTTTTATAGAAATTAATTTTGGGAAGTCAAGATAGTTTTTATTCCATTAAACCTATACTGACACAAACTCTTAGATTCTCAGCTTTTACCATAATGTGGAGAAATGTAATAAAAAACCTAATAAAAAACCTAATAAAAAACGTAATAAAAAATTGTAATCTAAAATGCATTAAAAAAACGTATTTCTTGAATATTTGGTGGGAAAATTGTCCTATTTTTGATAATAAACCCAGTTTAAATGAAAAGTGCATTAATCTTTGTTCTTGCCACCCTCTCCTCTTCTTGGGCATCGGTTTAGACAATGATCTTGGCTTAATTGGACTGCGAATAAAATAAACAGGAAATGTTTCTGGTTGGCTAAAATAAGCAAGACACCCCGTGCCTAAGTGGAAAGAAGAGTGGCTACATGGGGTGGCATAAGTGACATGTTGGAAGAAACACAGCCATGTGAAGTTTGTGAGAGAACATGTTGGGAGAGGCGTAGCCACATGAAGTTGCTTAGCCGAAATACGAGAAGTGACATAGCTGCTTGCAGTTGCGTATGTGTCCAGAATATTGGATCGGTCTTATTCATGATCTGAGCAGAGCGACTGACTTGAAGTTCAACCAGACATTTGTGTCGCGTCAATTCTTGCATGCGCAATCAAATCTCTTGGCCCTTTTGACTCTACGAATCTGTCGCAACTTGAACAATAAAAATATACACTTATCTCTATCTATATAAAGTTAGGTATGTGTATATGTTTATATATTTGTATGTACAGCATTCACTCCTAAATTAATTAACTGATCATTAGAGATTTTGAAACACACCTGCTAGGTAAGGGGTCGTAATGTGGGATATATTTAGATTATTTAGATCAATGCAAAGGGATAAAAAAGGGGAGGGGGGTGGAAGCCCTTCATGAAAATTCAGATAGCTCTGATTTTTGTGAAATTTTAACAATAGGTATTCGACATCAATTCATAAATATTGCCAAAATATCAGTTTCTTTTGAGTATTTTAAAGGGTTTTTAGGGGTTATTTAAGGGGTTTTTAGGGGTCATAATATGGACACAGCCTTCCATTTCAAAATTAAAATATTTCAGATTTGCATTGAATTTGATCCATAGTCATTAGACACCAATTAAGCCAGATTCCCTGAATTTCAATTTCTTATTAAGACACCTTAAGCTGAACCCTTAAATTTTAGACATTTTCTAGAATCAAAATCATGTAATGTATTTTGATCAAAATTAAAATAAGGATTCTAGACATAAGGTTTAGCATCATTAAAGCTTGATTTTAATTCTTGTAAGGGAACACAACGGAGGCACGTGATGTTATTGTTGCCTCTGATAACACCACGTGCTGTCCCTCTCTACGTCCAGGGTAAGTCGTATAGCAGCTGTATCAGGAGCATCATGATATATGGCAGTGAATTCTGGGCCCTTGCCCATCCCTCTCTCGCTCGTCTGTAGCGCAATGACAGATCCATGATCAGATGGATCTGCAATGTGAAATCTGACCAAACCCAAAACATCAGGTCAGGGGATTTGCAGAAAGCATTGCACTTGCTCAGCATGGAGGTTCTCGTAAGGATAAATCGATTGCGCTGGTATGGTCATGTGGAACGTTCATCCTCCTTGATAAATTTTTGCAGAAGCATGAATGTCCTAAATCGCAGGAAGTTTGTCCGGCCAAGGAAAACTTGGAAGCAAGTGATTGGGCAAGACCGCACAGAGTGGAATTTGGAGACTGCTGACCTGCTGAACCGTGAGAAGTGAAGGGTGAACTTGCATGATATCATTAAACGTCTGACCCCTGAACAATGAAAAAGTGATGTCAAATGCATAGAAGAAGAAGAAGAAGAGGAGGAAGAAGAAGAAGAAGAAGAAGAAGAAGAAGAAGAAGAAGAAGAAGAGGAAAAAGAAGAAGAATTGGGAGGAAAATAAGGATACAAAGAAAAATAGCAGAATAATAATAATAATAATAATAATAATAATAATAATAATAATAATAATAATAATAATAATAATAATTACAAGAAACACTATAAGCTCCTCCCTCACCCCCACCCCCCAAAAAAAATTAAAAAGAATTTAAAAAAATTTTTTTTTTTTTAAATAAGGGAAGAGAAAAGAAAAAAAAACAAAAAAAATTGAAAGGAAAAAATTAAAAAATTTAAAAAAAAATTAATTTTTATTTAAAAAATTTTTTTTAAAAATTAATTTAAAGTAATATTATTTTATTCATTTATTTATTTTTTTAACTGGTGCCGGCCTAGGCTGACACCAGACAACATATTTGTAGAGGGTCGAGGAGGATGAGAAGACCGAGGAGGGACAGCACAAACCAGACCTTCACTGGAAAAGTGCAGAGAATGCTGAGACCTTGGGGAGGCTTATTGCCACCCAAATCCCAGAGAATACCAATGGTCCTTACCAACGAGAAATCAATGGTAAGAGACTGTTGCGATACCGCATCGTTATTGAAAAGAGGTGAAGAATACTGGAAGTCTGGGGAGACTTGTTGTCAGTCAGACTCCAGGAAATACCACTGGTTGTTGTCGGTTAGCAATCACTGACGATTGTTGTTTATCCATCCGCCCATGCATGAAGTATTGTTGTCACATCTGGGCTGGTGCATCATCTACTAGTCTCTCCCTCCTTGACAAGGTCCAAAAAAGAGTCGCCAACTTAATAGGTCCCTCACTGTCAACCAAGCTCCAGTCCCTGTCCCATCGCCGCAATGTAGCATCCTTGTGCTTGTTTTACAAATACTTCAATGGATTGTGCTCCGATGAATTGGCTACTCTGGTGCCCCCTCGACGTAAATTCACTAGACCAACTCGACAATCAACTAAATCTCATTCATTCACTGTGGAGGTCCCCAGATGCCGGAGAGCCTTCTACTCAAATAGCTTCTTTCCTGGTGCTGCTGGCCTCTGGAACTCCCTCCCTGCCCCCTGTTTCCCCGACAGTACTGACATGCAGAAATTGCGCAGATCCCAATTTAGGTTGACCCCCTAGTGAGTACAAATAATAATAATAAGAAGAAGAAGAAGAAGAAGAAAAAGAAGAAGAACATAAAAGTGGTGCAAAACTTAATTTTACCCATCCTGGGACGAGTATTCTTCTAGTATTTTTATATACAAGCGTTTGTACGTAAAATAATCTTCTGTTTCCCAACGAGCCCAATATTACCATTTCCGGCGTTGATTGTAAACCCAAGATGACACGGATTCAATTAAAAATCTGTTTTGAGCCACTGAACATGATCAGTTGTAATCTTATCGCGAGTTCAGTTGCCACAAATTTATTTCTGTCGAGAAATTGAACTTTTACCATTTTCTTTTCTTTAACAATTAGAGGCGTCAACCATCGACGAGAAGAAAGAAGCTGATCAGAAGGAGCAGGAAAATAAACCACCGAGCCAGGTAACGAACAATATGGAGGAATTTTTAGTTGAATAATAGACGACCCGTGACTCTTGGGTCAACATTGGTACTTTGTACATTTCTCCTCCTTCTCCTCCTCCTCCTTCTCTTCCTCTTCTTCTTCTTCTTCTTCTTTCTCTTTTTATTTCTTATTTCCTCTTACTCTCTTTCTCTTCTTTTCCTTTTCTTCTTTGCTTACGTCATTTATTTATTTATGTCATTCTCTTACTCTCCTTCTCTTATGCTGGTGCTACTACTACTACTTGCTGTATTCCTATCCTTCCACCACTTCTCGTCTCATTTGCTATTCATGGTCAAACATATGCCATAACTGATACTCCTTTTCCTGTATAAACTTCATTTATTTATTCACGTCAGCAGTGTTCGTTTTGTGGATGCCAAAACAGGGATATAGTTGAGTGGGGAGACCATACAGCACTGACATGAAGCAACTAACAAAGGACTCATGACGCACCTATAACGATCGACCTCACGTGATGGAGGATAGAGCGAGATAGCGTAAGAGAGTCAAGAAGATCCATGACACAACTGGATGATGATGATGATGATGATGATGATGATGATGATGATGATGATGATGATGATGATGATGGTGGTGGTGGTGGTGGTGGTGGTGGTGATGATGATGATGATGATGATGATGATGATGGTGGTGGTGGTGGTGGTGGTGGTGGTGGTGATGATGGGGGTGGTGGTGATGATGATGGTCGTGGTGGTGATGATGATGGTGGTGGTGGTGATGATGGTGGGGGTGGTGGTGGTGATGGTGGTTGTGGTGATGATGATGGTGGTGATGATGATGATGATGGTGGTAGTGGTGGTGGTGGTGGGGGTGCTGGTGCTGATGATGGTGGTGATGATGATGATGGTGGTGATGGTGGTGATGATGATGATTATGATGATGATGATTTACCTACGTCATTCTCTTATTTTCTGCTTCTCCTCTGCTGTTACTACTACCAGTACTTTTTTCTATTCACCTCTTCCAACCACTTATCGTCTCATCCGCCCTTCCCCACTCAATCTAAAACATTCAATATGCAAACAAGCAAGCAAGATTATCAGCGTTTATTTACCTCCTCTCCACGGGGCTAGACACAAGATCAGGTGTGGAAAGCCAGCGCACTAAGATAAGTGCGATCTGGCCTACAAAAAATGCCTGGGCAGCCCCGTCGGCATTCCCTGGTAGGGGCGCCTCAGGCGATTAGCAATAAACTAACCCCCTTCTCAAAGGGGGTGGACTTCCTGAGACTGAACAGGACCATACCTCAGCCCGACAGCAACAAAGTCACTGTCGGACTGATTGTCGATGACGTATCCCCGACTGGTAAGAACACACCTACTCAACCTGTGCCAGGTATTATCAGAGGTTTAGATAATTCGTTTTATAAGTTGTCAGAAGTTGTCCATCATCATCATCATCATCATCATCATCATCATCATCATCATCATCATCATCATCATTATTTTAACGTACATTTTACATGCTGGCATGTGTTGGACGGCTTTTAGAAATTGACTTCCAAACTAACCTACCCCATAGCCAGGTCATCATTTATCCCCCTTTCTCTCAAATCCACCCTGATCACTTCCTCTCATGTTTTCCTTAGCCTTCTCCTGTGAACTGAACCTGCTACCCCAACTGTTCTACATCTACTAAACCAAAGAACTCTCTTCTATTGTTTCAACGTGGCTATACCATTGAAGTCTCCTGTTCTGCACGCATCTCCCGCTACTGTCCACATTTAATCTTCCTCTGAGGTCATCAGATTTAAGCCCACCTTCAAGATTTGCATTACATATCCATCGTATCATTCTCATATCATTTCTCTTCGAGCAACGCATATCTGCAACCCTTACTGGCTAGGTTCCACTTCCATCACGCTGCTTACAAGAGTGGTAATGCTCTGCTGCTTAATAATGCCAGAAGTTCCCTGAACTTCTGAGCAACTTCAATAGCCATGCCATACAAATATACTTTCTCCACATCTGAGTTCTCATTCATCTCCGTTGTCTTGCACTTCTCGCATAGAAACTGATTGTCCTCTCTCAACCTACCAGTAATTCTACTGGACTTCTTGTGTATGCACCCAATGCTTACATGTACCAGAAACATTGAATTGCACCCGACTCCCTTTCCACAAACTGAGCAAGGGAAGTTTCCTCTTTCTGAGGAACTTTCCTCTTTCTTTCCAAGTTGTCTTGGGAGGACATGATCAAACGTGATAGGAGAGCCTTGCGTATGGATTCCGAAAGACAAGAATGGAGGGGAAAGCTTAGATCAAGATGGACAATCAGGCCCCACCATCATCAGAGGATTAATTGTGGCCTGATTCAAAAAATAAATAGGTTGATGATGATGATGATGATGATGATGATGATGAATAAGTAATAACACAAGTAACCATGGAAACAACGCAAAATTGAATTATCATTAAATAGTAATGTATGGGTGATTATAGATTTTCTCAATGGAAAGAAATGACAATTGTTCGATGAGTTTGGAAAAGAATGAAGCTAACGGAACCAACCTTCATATTTGGAACTCAGAGAAGATTGTTAATGTAATTGAAGAGACGATAATAAATGCATGTGAAAGAAACACAAAAACGTATTACAATATAATCATTCATATAGTAAAGAGTAGCAGTTGCAGAGAGAGAGAGTAGGAGTTAGATATAACCGTGAGTGTTAGTAAGAGGTAATGTTCAATAATGAGTATTTATTTACTCCTCTCCAGGAGTTAAGCACAAGGCCAGTTTTTATCTTACTCCCACAAGTAAGATGTGACCCAAGGTTGGGTCGGGAAAGTGGGGCTTGAAAAGCCAGTGCCCGAGAAGGTGAGCACTCTGGCCATTAAAAATTGCCTGGGCAGCCCCGTCGGCATTTCCCGGTAGGGGCGCCTCAGGCAGTAAGCAATAAACTTACTCCTCCCCAAAGAGGCGAGGCAAAGCCTGGGAGGGTGGACCTCCTAGAAGTGCACAGGACCGACCCATAGACCGGCGTAAATCAAGCCCCGAAGGCCAAGACAATACCAGTCTATGGGGTGTAGTATCCATCGGAACAGATACTACACTTTGATCGTAGCCAAAAGGCCAAAATAAATGTTCAATAATGAATAGTTTCTCTCTTTTTAAAAATTTTCATTTTCATTCATTTGCTGGGGACGGGGCATTCTTCCAAATGCCATACGATATCCCGCTATTTACAGACTCCAACCGAGAGCTCTTTTCAGGATTCTGGCTGTTCCCTTGAGTGCAGTTATTTGAATTTCTCTTGCACTTGGTTCACAGGGTATACTTTCTAAATACTTTTTCAAGTTCTTCTTCATGAGTCCAGTGGCTCCTATGATAACTGGAATGATGGAGATCTCTGGATCAACATCTGTTATACATGCTGGCATGTGTTGGACGGCTTTTAGAACTTGATTTCCAAAGTAACCTATCTCTGGCCAGGTCTCTATTTATCTCCTTTTCTCTCTCAAATCCACTCTGATCACTTCCTCCCACATTTTTCCTTGGCCTTCCTCTGCCAACTGACCCTGCTACCTCAACTGTTCTACATCAACTGATCCAACCGCTCTCATCAATTCTTTCAACGTGACCAAATCAACAAAGTCTCCTGTTCTGTACACATCTTCCTCCACTGTTCAGATTTAATCTTTTTTCTGAAGATGAGGAAAACTATGGGAGTACTAACATTGATCAATGGTATGAACTGCGCTTGATTACTTACAAGAATTTGTTGACATTGGATGTGAAGACGACCATGTTGTAATCAGCAGGGAAGCAGTTCAGGGGTAATGTGTTCCACAGGCAAAGAAGCTCTGTCCATGGAAATTCTGCCTGATGCTATGCAAACAGAAGGAGAAATGGAAAACCTTTTTCCTTTGTGTTAGCAAGACGAGTTCTTACTCTGGATGCCGTACAAAGAGGGAGCGAAAATTGGAGCTCAGTCGAGCACCTTCCATTGAAATAATGATAGAGTAGAGAGAGACTAGCAACGTCTATTCTGTGAGAAAGGGGCTGCAGAGAAGAGATTGGAGCTCAGTCGAGCACCTTCCATTGAAATAACGATAGAGTAGAGAGAGACTAACAACGTCTATTCTGTGAAAAAGGGGTTGTAGAGAAAAGAGATTGGAGCTCAGTCGAGCACCTTCCATGGAAATAACGGTAGAGTAGAGAGAGACTAGCAACGTCTATTCTGTGAGAAAGGGGCTGCAGAGAAGAGAAGAGATTGGAGCTCAGTCGAGCACCTTCCATTGAAATAACGATAGAGTAGAGAGAGACTAACAACGTCTATTCTGTGAAAAAGGGGTTGTAGAGAAGAGAAGAGATTGGAGCTCAGTCGAGCACCTTCCATGGAAATAACGGTAGAGTAGAGAGAGACTAGCAACGTCTATTCTGTGAGAAAGAGATCATCCCCCACTAGATTTCATAGTCGATTTTGTACTCTGTCAAGGCAGGAGAGAGTGCTCTATGCAGTACCTCCCCATGTGTGCCAGCAGTACCTCCCCATCTTAGGACGTATCTGGCTCTCCTTATCTTTTGTCGTATCCAACTTGATCTTGAAACATTTTGTCGACAACTGTATTTTAAAAAAATACTTGCTTCTTTCTTTCTTTTTATATTTTGACAGTTTCTACAGCGAGTATCACGCTCAGGCAAAGGAACAGATAAAGGTAATTCACCGATCATTCGGACGTTTTCTTTAAGCCTTTTAAACTTTTGTAGTTAATAATAATTTTATAGCAAACGAAAGTGGTCCAGGCACGCCACGCACATACAGCATACACATACAAAAAGATGTCAAAGAAGTCGATTAAAAAACAATCCAAGTGGTGAGTGGTAGTCCAAAAACGAAAAAGTTATCCAGGCAGGAAATTTGTTTGCTATCAATGCAGTAGATGACACTGAAAAGCGTATTCAGGGTGTATGCAAATTAATAAAACGATAGAAAAAACAAATTTCGTTGGAAATTGTTTTAAACTTTATGACTTGGATGAACTGTATAAGTTTAACAAAAAAGTGTGTTTTGGGCCGATATATTTTATGTTTTATATACTTTTATGTATTTTATATATTTTTATATATTTTCAAAGTTTAATTTTATTACCTGCAGTAATGTCATTGCGGTAATAGTCCTCTGAGGAGAAGATTTTCTTTGAAAACTCATGAGTTAAGGACTTTCAATTACTTTGCTTGAACTTTGAATTGTAATAAAATTTGATTCGCACCTTATTTTATTCTTTCACTTTATATAATGCTATTAATACTCTATCCAGTATATTGAGCTTCATTTTTATCCGGATGTTTTACTAATTAAAGATATTAGTTGCCTCTTATATCTTTTGTTGGATTAACCTTATATATTTGAAATAAAAACAGGGCACCGAACAGATCGAAAAGTCGACTTTTCGATATATATATATATATATATATATATATATATATATAGTGTAGATTTCAATTTTGTGTTGAGAATCTGAATAACAGAGCTCAATGTAATTTAAACAGAGCAAAACAGAATTATAAAAACAAAAAACTCTTTTTATAATTCTATATATATATATATGAAGCAATCCAACAAAAGATATAAGCGTCAACTAATATCTTATAATTAGTGAAACATCCGGATAAAAACTGAAGCTCAATATACTGGATAGAGCATTAATATTATAATATAAAATGAAGTAATAAAATAAGGTGTCAATCAAATTTTATTAGAATTCAAAGTTCAAGCAAAGTATCCTTAAGTCCTTAGCTCATGAGTTTTCAAAGATAATTCTTCTCTTCAGAGGACCATTACCTCAAGTTATAAACAGAAGTCCATATACGTGAAATTGAAGGAGCTGACAAAGTTATCCAAAGTTATATATATGAAGCAATCCAACAAAAATTATCTTTGAAAACTCATGAGCTAAGGACTTAAGGATACTTTGCTTGAACTTTGAATTCTAATAAAATTTGATTGACACCTTATTTTATTACTTCATTTTATATTATAATATATATATATATATATATATTGAAAAGTCGACTTTTCGATCTGTTCGGTGCCCTGTTTTTATTTCAAAAACAAAAACAAAAAACACAGCCAAAGCACGAAAGTAATTCATATTGGGGTCACATGGTTTCAACGGTAATACACGATGTGCAATATTAACAAATATTTATTTATGTTCGATTTATTGATTGGTGTCCTGTTTTTATTTTTTTTAAAAAAGGAATACATCATGTTGGTCTGCAGTTTCAACTTGTTATTGGTTATCTTGCTTCTGCTTGTTGCTGGTTCTCAACATTTGGAACCAAGAGAGGGATTTATCTGTCGTACAAAGCTAGATCTCTTTATTTATAATGTCAGTAGAGATAGTCTTTCAGACTATGATACTTTTCTGAATGAAGGAGTGACACTTATCTGACAAGACGTTGCAGTCATCATATATATATATATATATATATATATATATATATATATATATATATATATATATATATATATTAATATTAAATAAAGTGTTACAAAAACATCCGGACCAAGGTTTCAGATCCGAGAAAATCGGACCTTCATCAGCGGAGTCGTATAGCTTAATGAGTGAGAACAACCGCCAGGAATTTCAAAATATTGTCCGTTTTCTCGGATCTGAAACCTTGGTCCGGATATTGTTGTAACACTTTATTTAATATTAATAAATATCATGCTCTTATTAATTATTTAGTTAATTTTACTTTTGCATTAATAATTGAGCACTCTGCAGGGAAACTCTCCCAATTAAGAAATACGGTATATATATATATATATATATATATATATATATATATATATATATATATATATATATATATATATATATATTAATTTTAAATAAATAATATTAAATTACTTTTACCTACATACGCTAATGCATGCTACTGCATGTAAGGGAGTTAACTCTCAATCACGTAGAAATTGAATCACCATAAAGATACCTTTCATAAGCTGTCTTTATAGCTAAAAAACAACAAACATAATTATATATATATATATATATATATATATATATATATATATATATATATATATATATATATATATATATATATATATATGTGTGTGTGTGTGTGTGTGTGAAAAAGACAAAAGGAAAACAAATTAAATACAAGAGATTTTACTAGTTTCATTGGGATCAACAAACGTATTCAGAAAAAAAGTAGACATTGTAAATCGGCGGGTTTTTATTGTGAATGTTTTACAAGGAGGGGACCATAGATTTGAGCTCAGTCGAGTACCTACCATGAAAATAACGGTAGAGCAAAGAAAGACTAGCAACATCTCTTCTGTGAGAGAGTGGCTATAGGGAAGAGAAGAGGGCATCCCCCACTAGATTTCGAAGTCGGTTTTGTACTCTGTCAAGGCAGAAAAGGGTGCTCTGAGCAGCACCTCCCCATATGTGGCAGCAGTACTCCATCTTAGGACGTATTTGACTCTTGTACAGGTAGAGGATGGCGGCGGGCGTGAGATATTTTCTTGAGCGGTAGAATGATCCAACCATTTTTCCTGCGGTCTTAGCAACAGATTTGATGTAAGTCATCTATTTCAAGTCTGAAGTGAAGGTCAGTCCCAGGAGGTTATCAAAGCAGTGGGCTTCCTCAAGGGGAGAGCTGTTCATTTAAACTGGGATAAAGTGGGGATCGGAGCGTTGGTGGTGAAAGGAAAGGAGCTTAGTCTTTGACACATTAAAAGTAACCAACCACCTTTCCCCCATTGCACCAGTTGCTCCAGGTCGGAAGAGAGAGAGAGCTAGAAAGAATCTGATCATTAATGTTCTTCGAGGTGTTGCCATAGATGGTTGTGTCATCAGCATAAATGTCGACGAATGATCTTAGAATGTGATTTGGGAGATCATTTATGAAGGTTAGGAAGAGGGTTGGGCCCAGAATGGAACCCTGAGGCACGCCGGCATTGAAACAGAAAGGATTTGATGGTTGAGAGTACATTTCCAGATATTCCATAGCTAGCAAGCTTGTGAAGTAAACCTTTATGCCAAACCCTGTCAAAAGCCTTTGATATGTCAACAGCTATTGCTCTAGAAACGAATCCCCCGTCAATAGATTCACTGATCCTGTGTGATATTACAGTCAGTACATCGGTTGTCGATCTTGCAGGATGAAAGCCATATTGCTTGTTGCTGAGTAGGTTGTTTGTGCTAAGATGATTAACGACTTCTTGGTTTATCACAGATTCAAGCAACTTACTCATGACACACAGAAGACTGATTGGTCTGTACTGAGATGCAAAGTCACTGGTCACCTGTATTTTTAAATATTGGGCAGACTGACAAGGTTTTCCAACGTGTTGAGAAGCACTTCTCCTTTAAGCAACGATTGAACAGCTTTGTAAGAATAGGAGCTAGTTCAGGTTGCAGTTTCTTAATCACGATGATTGGGATGTTGTCAGGACCAGTTGCTTTGCTGGCATCAAGATTTTGGATAAGTTTGGCAACATACTGGACAGATATGTAGATGTCGTTCAGCTAATTTATTCTGTGAGCCAGAAACACGTGTCGATGGATTACTTTTATGTACGTATAAAATAAATAAAAATATATATATTAACGAAAAATAGTCCTATAAAGTTAAGGGCGACTAATAATGCAATTTTCTGCATCTTAATCACTTAGGAAAGTGAGACAATCGAAATAATAGTAAGCAAAATAACAACGAACGCTACAATCACCAATAAAAATAATTACATGAAAATACATTAAATATTTAGGTGATAAAAATCGTACATATTTCTATACAGAGCGTTTTGGTCCAATGGTAGAACGCTGGACTATAGACATCAATATCGAAGTTCGATCTCTGTGTAAGTTAGCCATGCTGTGAGCCAGAAACACGTGTCCATGGATTACTTTTATGTACGTATAAAATAAATAAATATATATATATATATATATATATATGTGTTTATTTTTATTTATATATGTATATAGATGTGTATGTGTGTATGAAGGTGTGTGTATAAGCGTGTGTGTGGGGGGGTATGTCTCTGTGTGTGTGTGCATGTATTTAGGGAAGGGGAGATGGGCCACTTCGAGCCTGTCCTGCCTATAGTTTGAGTTGACCGGCTTTATTAAGTGTCAGGCGGCCTTGGAGAGGTAGGCGTCTGGATGTCATCTTACGCAAAGTGTTTTCTCGTCTGACTAATTTTAAATGTAATTTGTTTGTTTGTTTTTTTGATTTTTTATAAGTATGTATTGACGGATCTAATCTTTGCTCATCAGTATTACCCTGAATCGGAACCGAAGAGGTTCTGAAACAATTGTCGGATACTCAAACTATGTTTATTTTAATATATATATATATATAGAGAGAGAGAGATAGAAGAAATAAGAGTGATAAACATGTAACGAATGTCCAAATTTATTTCAAATTTCGATTGTTCAATGCAAGGTGTAATCTGTAATAAACTAGTGTTTATTATTCTTTCCTTAAGCCAAGGCTTTTCAAAAATCGAGATCTTATCATCAGAGGAGAAATACAGATAGATAAGTTGGCTGTAAAAAAAGCCAAAGTTCAAATATTTGAAAAATATTATTAAAAATATAGTGAAAGAAAAGTTCAGTAAAAAAGATATGTGGTTTGTCCAGGTGGTAATTGTCCGTTGAAAAGGTTTTGGAGAAGACAAAAAATTTTTTTTTTTCCGTAGGGGCAGTATGGAGAAAGTGCTCAAAATGAAGTAAATCTAAGCGCACTTAAATGGAATTGATGTGAGAAAAGCTGGCCACTATTGATAACTTCCTGGGCCATAGAAAAAGCGAATGGTATTATTGGTGAGATATTCGAGCAAGCGAATCCAAGGAAAAAACTTAAATCTCCGAAACAGTTACATGGTAAACAGCTGATGATCCCCGTTTTAATATTAGACACGTAAGGTCTCCTGTTTTTGTTTTAATGTTAGATACTTAACCCCCTTCTTTTTTAATTTTTTTTTTATTTTATTTACTCTTTTATTTATGAATTTCCCAACGAATGTTAAGTCTGCAATATCTTGGATTTAGTTAGTTTCTCTGGGAATTAAAACTGCATTTTACTTCTTTTTTTTTTATTTTTGTTAAAATGACCCAAAGCTTCTTTAGACTATATATATATATATATATATATATATATATATATATATATATATATATATATATATATATGGGAAATGAAAAAGGAAAAACCAAATAATGTTCTTTTTAAAAAAAATTTTTTATTGTATTCATCAACGTTTCGTCTTTATTTGTAAGACTTCCTCAGGATCAAATTTTTAGAAAAATGTCATGCAAGTACATAGAAATATTGGGTTGACATGATGGGTTGATGAGAAGAAGTAGTAGCCACTACTGGGAGCACAGGACCAAGGTCCGGGCTGAGAGAAGTAGGTGGCAGAGTGTGAAATGAATGTGGATGGCTGCGAGTGAAAAAGGGGAAGGGTGGGAGGGTTAGTGAATTTGTCTTAGGGTGGGAAGAGGGGGGTGCTGAGGTTTTTGTCGTGGTGAAGTGTAGCATGGATTTTGAGGGGTTGGGGAAATAGGAGGGAAGGGGGGAAGCTCTGTGTCTTTGGTGAGTAGGTAGTATCATAGTTTTAGAAAAAGATTTGAAGAAATGACGATGGTTTCAAAGTAGGCGGGGTGGGTGGGTAAGAGTGTGAAAGTAGTAGTCGAAAGGGTGAGATGGGTGAGGGGGGGGAGAGGGGAGATTTTGTTGTGGTTAGGTGTGAAATTTTTGGAGGGTAGGAGTATTGACCAGCTTGCTATGTCAGGAATGTGTGAGTATAAGTAAGTTAGAAGGAAAGTGTTGAAATGTGCTGTGAATATGACAATGAGGGAAAGAAAAAAGAAAAAGAAAGAGGAGAAAAGTGATATTAATTTTGGCGAGAAATAGGTGAAATGTAGTTTTGTGCAGGCAGTGTTGATGGTTTGAAATTAAATTGAGGGCAAAAGGGGTTTAAATATCTAAATATGTGTGAGGGTGTCTAGATTGTGTTCAATGGTGAGGTTGTTATTTGTGGTTAAGTGGTTTAGATTCGTGGTGAAAGAAAATGTATGTGGGGGAGGGGTTTGTGCGTGAGTGTGTATGCAGGGACTTGTATATAAGTACAATTGAGAGCGAAGAGAAGAAAGGTTACCCATGATCTAGGTTTAGTTTTTGTTCAGTCAGGATAATTTTGCTTATTAAGGTGAATAGATTGTAGAAGCCATTTCATTGTCTGATGGTGTTGGAGGCTGTGATTAGTACAGTTTCCAGTAATCTTCACCGAGCTTTGTTATGAATGTGTTTGGTGATTTTGGCCTGTTCAAATTTGAAAGCATGATCGTGCTCTAATACATGGGAGAAAAGTGCACTGAGAGAGTTATTGTCTTTTATGTCCCTTTTGTGTTTGCTCAATCTTTTTTTCAATTCACGTTGCGTTTATATATATATATATATATTGAAATAATTTGCAGACAAAAACAAGATCTTGTATCAAGCAAAATTGATTTTAATTAAAAAATAACGGTTGTTTCATCATAGGTACATAATCAGGGCATTGGTAATTACGAAGGCAAAATGAATCTTCAGATTTACAGAAAAAACGGCTTACTATTGAACATTTTCACCAAAACATCCGTTTTTGTTGGTCTTCTACGTTCACTATTTTAATGGACGACGTCACAAAATGATAAAGGATCTTAGCAGTGTCTCCAACCTGTTTTAGTGGATGTGACGTCATCCACTGCCCACGGGGACAAACAAGATTATAAGCAAGATCCACATAGTTTTAGTAGTATATACAAAATTAGTAGCAAATAGCTAGCTTGATAGATAGATAGATAAATAGATAGATAGATAGATAGATAGATAGATAGATAGATAGATAGATGACTATTTTGAAATATTTGTTTGTCTTTTTTTATAGAAAGAAAGAAAAGCTCTGCTGAAGATGCCACTGAGCGGGCACAACTTATGGAAGAATTCCAGGTAAGGAAATTAGAAATGGAAACAGTTTTTTAATCATTTCATTATATGAGCGGTTTACATAACTGTGAACTGACCCTGCTACTTCAACTGTTCTACATCTACAACCCTAAGAACTCTCATCTATTCTTTCAACATGATCATACCATCGAAGTCTCCTGTTCTGCATACATCTCCCTATACTGTTCAGATTTAATCTTCCTCTGAGATCATCAGATCTAAGCCCGTCTCTAAGATTCACATTACACATCCAGCATATCATTCTCATGTCATATCATCTCCATGCAACACATATCCTCAACCCTCACTGGCCAGGTTTCAATTCGATACATCAGCACGCTGAGTAGACATGCCTGATAGACTCTTCCCTTCATTGACAGTGATAACGCTCTGCTGGTTCCTAACCCTTACAATCACACAAGCAGCTGCTCCTCCTCCCGGTTCTCCAATGGTAACACAACTTCTGGACAACCTCACTGTTAAATATTGGATGGGATTCAGGGGTTTATACCCCGCCTAATAAACCAGTATTGTCTGGGCCTTTGGGTCTGGATTTACGCCGGTCTATTGGGGTTGCCGGTCCTGTGCAGTTCTAGGAGGTGCACCCTCCTA
The DNA here is from genome assembly GCA_963556195.1 of Sepiola atlantica. NCBI lineage: Eukaryota > Metazoa > Mollusca > Cephalopoda > Sepiida > Sepiolidae > Sepiola > Sepiola atlantica. The sequence goes on from OY744538.1 coordinate 12,347,723, forward strand.
GGTTTTGCCTCCCCTCTTTGGGGAGGAGTAAGTTTATTGCTTACTGTCTGAGGCGCCTCTACCGGGGAATGCCGGCGGGGCTGCCCAGGCAATTTTTAAATGGCCAGAGTGCTCACTTCTCGAGCGCTGGCTTATCTAATCCCACTTTCCCGACCTTGTGTCACATCTTACCTTGTGGGAGGTAGATAAATCTATCTATGTACATAGTAATCTCTTAAACTAATGAACAGATCATTATGAATTTTGCAATATGCAGGATTGTCACTAGAAAAGCGTGAAATTTGTCAAACGGTAATTTATTTTTACCACGAATAACTTTTATAAAGTTTTTCAAAGACTAATATTATAGATGCTCAAAATGTCGTCTGTGCAAATTGAAGAATTAAAATTTAAACAATAAATAAATTGGATGGGTAGATCAACTAAAATATATTTTAGATAAACGAGTGCTATGAGAATAGCAGGACACGGAACAGGCAAGGGGTTAGCCGAGGTCAACTTGATGATCTCGAGTTGAAGACTGCTTAGGCGGTGAAAATGTACTAAAATGGATATGACGTCACATAGCTCAACCTAACCAGTTGGATTTTCGAGATTGTACTAGCAGGAGGTTTTGTCGTTGGCCTTTCCAACTTACCAGCGACACGATAAAATCTACCAACATGTGTGGCATCATTTAGTAAAGATTGGCTGTTAGCTGTTTTTAATTCCTTTTCATCACAGCTCCAAATAAAAGGTATTTCCACATGCTACCATTATGCTACCGTCCCAAAATAACACTTGGCAGTGACGCCCACGAACTTGACTCCCATCAAAATAACAAGCGATACTGCTTTTGTTTTTCTGGATACTCTGTGAATTAATTTCTCAATTTCCATCCAACATATAACTTTTTATTTGTTGTAATTCTTCTGTTGTTTTTTTTTTTTTTTTTTTTTTTTTTCCAAGTCAGCATAGAAAATGCGAAAGAAAAAACAGTGCCGGAGGGGGGGGTCGATGTCGGTTACTTTGGCATCATTTTGTAAAGATTGGCTCTTAGCTGTTTTTAATTCCTTTTCAGCACAGCCCAAAATAAAAGGTATTTCCATTAACCTTCAATATCGTCTGTCATCGTCTACTTATTTCATCTATGGAATCCGATGGACCTTCTATCGCAGCCAAACTTTAATTAGAATAGAGGCTGATACCCCTTTGCCCTCATCGTAACATCATCACAAATAACGAACATATTTCATCTCTTCTTCATTTTTACCTTTTTCTTTACTATTGGGTCGCCACTTAACAAGGCCAAGAACCACTCGAGGATAAGGGTTAATGTACATGTACTTGTAATTGTTTGTACATGGCCAGGATCAAAGTGTAGTATCTGTTCCGATGGATACTGCACCCCATAGACTGGTATTGTCTTGGCCTTCGGGGCTTGATTTACGCCGGTCTATGGGTCGGTCCTGTGCACTTCTAGGAGGTCCACCCTCCCAGGCTTTGCCTTCTCACCCTTTGAGGAGGAGTTAGTTTATTGCTAATTGTCTGAGGCGCCCCTACCGGGTAATGTCGACGGGGCTGCCCAGGCATTTTTTGTAGGCAAGAGTGCTCACCTTCTCGGGTGCTGGCTTTTCAAATCCCACTTTCTCGACCTTGTGTCACATCTTACCGTGTGGGAGGAAGATAAATAACTTGTACATGGTACAGCATTCATCCTGGGCAGGTTGAACCATCTTCCGCTGAAGTTTCATGGGAGTATCAAATTCACAAGCGTTCCCCAGTCGCATGTAGATCCTGGTTAGGGGAGATGACAACGTTAGGTTTTTGCAGTTCTTGCAAGGAGGGGTCGACGTCCTCCTATAAACAGCGCCTAACATTCCCAAATGGTCACCCATCTGGTACTGACCAGGCTCAACGTTGCTTAACTTCGTTGATCTAACGAGAACCAGTTTGTCAACGTATTTATGCCTATGGGTTAAGCTAGCTCGAAGATGAGGAAAACTATGGGAGTACTAACATTGATATGAATTGGTATGAATTACGTTTGATTACTTATGGGCTGGTTTAAGACAAGAATTTGTTGACATTGGATCTGAAGACGACCATGTTGTAATCAGCAGGGAAGCAGTTCAGGGGTAATGTGTTCCACAGGCAGGTAGTTCTTGCAAAGAAGCTCTGTCCATGGAAATTCCACCTGATGCTATGCAAACAGAAGGAGAAATAGAAAACCTTTTTCCTTTGTGTTAGGAAGACGAGTTCTTACTCTGGATGCCTTACAAAGAGGGAGCAAAGATTGGAGCTCAGTCGAGCACCTTCCATTGAAATAACGATAGAGTAGAGAGAGACTAGCAACGTCTATTCTGTGAGAAAGAGGATGCAAAGAAGAGAAGAGATTGGAGCTCAGTCGAGCACCTTCCATGGAAATAACGATAGAGTAGAGAGAGACTAGCAACGTCTATTCTGTGAGAAAGGGGCTGCAGAGAAGAGAAGAGATTGGAGCTCAATCGAGCACCTTCCATGGAAATAACGGTAGAGTAGAGAGAGACTAGCAACGTCTATTCTGTGAGAAAGAGATGATCCCCCACTAGATTTCATAGTCGATTTTGTACTCTGTCAAGGCAGGAGAGAGTGCTCTATGCAGTACCTCCCCAGATGTGCCAACAGTACCTCCCCATCTTAGGACGTATCTGGCTCTCCTTATCTTTTGTCGTATTCAACTTGATCTTGAAACATTTTGTCGACAACTGTATTTAAAAAAAATACTTGCTTCTTTCTTTCTTTTTATATTTTGACAGTTTCTACAGCGAGTATCCCGCTCAGGCAAAGGAACAGATAAAGGTAATTCACCGATCATTTGGACGTTGTCTTTAAGCCTTTTAAACTCTTGTAGTTGATAATAATTTTATAGCAAACGAAAGTGTTCCAGGCACGACACGCTCACATACAGCATAATCATGTTGAGACATGTGTTCTTGTTAGATCACCAAAGTTAAGCGACATTCAGCCTGGTCAGTACCAGATGGGTGACCATTTAAGAATACCAGGCGCTGTATGTCGTCTCTCAGTTATCTTGCTTCGGCTTGTCACTGAAACCAGACTTTGTAGAAGGAGAGCGTGCTCTGCGTATTGTCTTGACCTTTGGGGCTTGATTTATGCCGGTCTATGGGTCGGTCCTGTGCAGTTCTAGGAGGTTCACCCTCCCAGGCTTTGCCTCCCCTCTTTGGGGAGGAGTAAGTTTATTGCTTACTGCCTGAGGCGCCCCTATCAGGGAATGCCGACGGGGCTGCCCAGGCAATTTTTAATGGCCAAAGTGCTCACTTTCTCGGGCGCTGGCTTTTCAAACCCCACTTTCCCGACCCGACCATGGGTCACATCTTACTTATGGGACTAAAATAAAACTGGCCTTGTGCCTAAATCCCGGAGAGGAGGTAAATAAATACTCTATTCATTTCTGCTGTGGGAAATAATCCTCCATTCTTTAATAAAGAGCAAGGTGTATATATATACACATCAAAAAGTCGACTTTTCGATGTGTGCGGTGGCCTGTTTTTATTTCAAAAACAAACAGAAAAAAACAGCCAAAACATTAATTTGTATTGGAAACGCATGCTTCCAAAGGTATTACTTGATGTGCAATATTAAGGAATGTTTATTTACGTTTGATTTTTTGATGCATGTGGTGCCCTGTTTTTATTTAAAAAACAAAAAATGGAATACCTCATGTTGATCTGCAGTTTCAACTTGTTATTGCCTATCTTACTTTTCTTGTTGCTCGTTTGGAACCGAGAGAGGGATTTAGCTGTCGTACAAAGCTAGATCTCTCTATTTACAATGTCAGTAGAGATAGTCCTTCAGACAATGATACTTTTCTGAATGAAGGAGTGGCACTCATCTGACAAGACGTTGCAGTCATCATATATATATATATATATATATATATATATATATATATATATATATATATATATATATATATATATTAATTTTAAATAAATAATAATATATAGCTGTGTTTGTGTGTGTGTGTGTGAAAAAGACAAAAACAAATTAAATACACAAGATTTTACTGGTTTCGTTAGGATCAACGAACGTCTTAAGAAAAAAGTTAACATTTTCAAATTTATTGAATAACATAGGAAAAAGAAGAATGCATAACGTGTCTAACTATTTTGACTCATTGATTTGAACTAAACATGTAAAATCTCTCGTTTTTTTCTTCTTCTCATTTATTCCTGTATTAACTGTTTTTCCTTTTGTCTTTTTCACACATCCTGTCTTCACAGCATTTCATTTTATGATATATCGTGCAGTTTATCTTCATCTCTCTCTATCTCTCTCTTTTTCTCTCTCTCTCTTTCTTTCTCTCTCTCTCTCTCTATCTCCCTCTCTCTCTCTTTCTTTTTGAAATATTTGTTTGTTTATCTTCATATCTCTCTCTCTTTCTTTTTGAAATATTTGTTTGTTTATCTTCATCTCTCTCTCTTTCTTTTTGAAATATTTGTTTGTTTATCTTCATCTCTCTCTCTCTCTCTCTCTCTCTCTCTCACTCTTTTTGAAATATTTGTTTGTTTATCTTCATATCTCTCTCTCTTTCTTTTTGAAATATTTGTTTGTTTATCTTCATCTCTCTCTCTCTCTCTCTTTTTGAAATATTTGTTTGTTTATCTTCATATCTCTCTCTCTCTTTTTTTGAAATATTTGTTTGTTTATCTTCATCTCTCTCTCTTTCTTTTTGAAATATTTGTTTGTTTATCTTCATCTCTCTCTCTCTCTTTTTTGAAATATTTGTTTGTTTATCTTCATCTCTCTCTCTCTTTCTTTTTGAAATATTTGTTTGTTTATCTTCATCTCTCTCTCTCTTTCTTTTTGAAATATTTGTTTGTTTATCTTCATCTCTCTCTCTCTTTCTTTTTGAAATATTTGTTTGTTTATCTTCATCTCTCTCTCTCTTTCTTTTTGAAATATTTGTTTGTTTATCTTCATCTCTCTCTCTCTTTCTTTTTGAAATATTTGTTTGTTTATCTTTATCTGTCTCTCTTTCTTTTTGAAATATTTGTTTGTTTATCTTCATATCTCTCTCTCTTTCTTTTTGAAATATTTGTTTGTTTATCTTCATCTCTCTCTCTTTCTTTTTGAAATATTTGTTTGTTTATCTTCATCTCTCTCTCTCTCTCTCTCTCTCACTCTTTTTGAAATATTTGTTTGTTTATCTTCATATCTCTCTCTCTTTCTTTTTGAAATATTTGTTTGTATATCTTCATATCTCTCTCTCTTTCTTTTTGAAATATTTGTTTGTTTATCTTCATCTCTCTCTCTCTCTCTTTTTGAAATATTTGTTTGTTTATCTTCATCTCTCTCTCTCTTTCTTTTTGAAATATTTGTTTGTTTATCTTCATCTCTCTCTCTTTCTTTTTGAAATATTTGTTTGTTTATTTTAATCTCTCTCTCTCTTCTTTTTGAAATATTTGTTTGTTTATCTTCATCTCTCTCTCTCTCTTTTTGAAATATTTGTTTGTTTATCTTCATCTCTCTCTCTCTTTCTTTTTGAAATATTTATTTGTTTATCTTCATCTCTCTCTCTCTTTCTTTTTTTGAAATATTTGTTTGTTTATCTTCATCTCTCTCTCTCTTTCTTTTTGAAATATTTGTTTGTTTATCTTCATCTCTCTCTCTCTCTTTTTTTTGAAATATTTGTTTGTTTATCTTCATCTCTCTCTCTCTCTTTTTTGAAATATTTGTTTGTTTATCTTCATATCTCTCTCTCTTTCTTTTTGAAATATTTGTTTGTTTATCTTCATCTCTCTCTCTCTTTTTTTTGAAATATTTGTTTGTTTATCTTCATCTCTCTCTCTCTTTCTTTTTGAAATATTTGTTTGTTTATCTTCATCTCTCTCTCTCTTTTTGAAATATTTGTTTGTTTATCTTCATCTCTCTCTCTCTTTCTTTTTGAAATATTTGTTTGTTTATCTTCATATCTCTCTCTCTTTCTTTTTGAAATATTTGTTTGTTTATCTTCATATCTCTCTCTCTTTTTTTTTGAAATATTTGTTTGTTTATCTTCATCTCTCTCTCTTTCTTTTTGAAATATTTGTTTGTTTATCTTCATATCTCTCTCTCTTTCTTTTTGAAATATTTGTTTGTTTATCTTCATATCTCTCTCTCTCTTTTTTTGAAATATTTGTTTGTTTATCTTCATCTCTCTCTCTCTTTCTTTTTGAAATATTTGTTTGTTTATCTTCATCTCTCTCTCTCTTTCTTTTTGAAATATTTGTTTGTTTATCTTCATCTCTCTCTCTCTTTCTTTTTGAAATATTTGTTTGTTTATCTTCATCTCTCTCTCTCTTTCTTTTTGAAATATTTGTTTGTTTATCTTCATATCTCTCTCTCTTTCTTTTTTAAATATTTGTTTGTTTATCTTCATCTCTCTCTCTTTCTTTTTGAAATATTTGTTTGTTTATCTTCATATCTCTCTCTCTATTTTTTTGAAATATTTGTTTGTTTATCTTTATCTCTCTCTCTCTCTTTCTTTTTGAAATATTTGTTTGTTTATCTTCATCTCTCTCTCTTTCTTTTTGAAATATTTGTTTGTTTATCTTCATCTCTCTCTCTCTCTTTCTTTTTGAAATATTTGTTTGTTTATCTTCATCTCTCTCTCTTTTTCTTTTTGAAATATCTGTTTGTTTATCTTCATATCTCTCTCTCTCTCTCTTTTTGAAATATTTGTTTGTTTATCTTCATATCTCTCTTTCTTTTTCTTTTTCTTTTTGAAATATTTGTTTGTCTTTTGTTATAGAAAGAAAGAAAAGCTGCGATGAAGATGCCTTTGAGCGGGCACAACTCATGGAACAATACCAGGTAAGGAAATTAGAATATATGAGCGGTTTACATAACTGTGAACTGACCCTGCTACCTCAACTGTTCTACATCTACAAACCCAAGAAATAGAAACAGTTTTTTAATCATTTCATTATATGAGTGTAAATAAAACAGAAACAGATTCATTCTTAAAATGTGACTGTTTAATCTGCGCATTCAGCGACGAAAATGCTATCTCAGGCTGAAGGGTTTACATAACTGTAGACTGACCCTGCTACCTCAACTGTTCTACAACTACAAACCCAAGAACTCTCGTCTATTCTTTCGACATGATCATACCATTGAAGTTTCCTGTGCTGCATACATCTCCCTATACTGTCCAGATTTAATCTTCCTCTGAAATTATCAGATCAAGCCCGCCTTTAAGACTCACATTACACATCCAGCATATCACTATCATGTCATATCATCTCCATGCAACACATGTCCTCAACTCTCCCTGGCCAAGTTTCACTTCCATACAGTCAAATGTTTTAACGAATTTTAAGTAAAAAATTAAGTTGGGTTAAAGTGTGATTTTTTACATTATTATTCAGTAAATATTTTTTTTTTCATCATCATCATCATCATCATCATCATCATCATCATCATCATCATCATCATCATCATCATCAACACCACCACCACCAACACAACCACCACCTTCATCATCATCATCATCATCATCATCATCATCATCATCATCATCATCATCATCATCATCAACCACCACCTTCATCATCATCATCATCATCATCATCATCATCATCATCATCATCATCATCATCATCATCATCATCATCATCAACACCACCACCACCAACCACCACCTTCATCTTCATCATCATCATCATCATCATCATCATCATCATCATCATCATCATCATCACCAGTTTAACGTCCGTTTTAAATGCAGGCATGTATTGGATGGCTTTAAGAAATTGACTTTCAAACTAATCTATATCTGACCAGGTCTTTATTTATCCCTTTTTCTCTCAAGTCCATTTTTATCTTCCATGTTTTCCTTGACCTTCCCCTATGAACTTGACCTGCTACCTTTACTGTTCTACATCTATTGAACCAAGAACTCTCATCCATTCTTTCAATGTGGCCATACCATCAAAGTCGCCTGTTCTACGCACATCTCCCTATACTGTCCAGATTTAATATTCCTTTGAGATCATCAGATCTGAGCATTCCCATAGCAAGTCCTCAACCCTCACTGGCCAGGTTTCACTTCCATACATCATCACACTGCACACACATGCCTGATAGACTCTTCCCTTGGTTAACAATGGTAACGCTCTGCTGGTTATTCAAGAGAAAGCTCCCTGAACTTACTCCATTCACTCCTTGCAATCACACGAGCACCTGCTCCACTATGTGCTCCAATGTACTATTTCTCTACAACCTTAATGATTTTGCCATCCAAATGTACTTTGTCCACATTTGAGTTCTCATCCATCTCTATTGTCTTACACTTCTTGCATATAAACTGGTTATCCTCTCTCAACCTACCAGTAATTCTACTCACACTTCTTCTGCAACCAATGCTTACAAGTACCACAAAAGATTGAATTGCACCCAACTCCCTTTCCACAAACTGAGCCGGGGAACCATCTTCTTTTGGGGAGCTTCCCTTCACTACAGCTATTAGTTTACTTGTTACATAAATCCAGTCATGGACACACGTCCGTTTATCCAAACTGCCATCTTTGTTTTCCCAGTCAATAACCAACAACAACAAGGAGATCACTCTAAAAAAAAATTATCACAAAGGAATAGAACTCTTATATCTCAATACAAGGGAGATAACTTAACATTGCTGGTGTCTTCTTGTGAAGACAACAGTTCCATAGAAAACAAAAACAAAAATAAAACGACAAAAGTAAAACAAGTCCTTATTGCAACAAGTCTCTCGGAATTTCATAAGGGGCTCCCATCTTTGTCAGACAATCTGCGACCTGTTCTAGTCCCCTGATCCATTCAGTTTGAGTCATCTTCTTCACAATCATTTCCGTCACTCTGGCCACATCAACGCTCAGATGCCAGTCACTCACAAGATTTGATGACTTTAAAGTCTCTACCAGAGAGAAATTGTTCATTTTGCGAAGAACTTCAGGCAATCTAGGTAGTCTCGAAGCATTAGAATTGGTATTATCTTCTACTTCATTTTCATTCATCTCATATGAAGAATTTGTATTTTCTTTATTCCTGCTGAATTTTTTTTATCTTACTAAAACCATGAAAATGTCTCATGAAATAAAAGAAATCGATAAAAAAAATCTTATTCTGATCTTGGTCGTTGCATTCACAACGTTTCGGCTGATATAACCACTGACCTTTTCTCAGCTGCATTCAAAATATTGTGGATATAACCACTGACCTTTTCTCAGCTGCATTCAAAATATTGTGGATATAACTAAGATGGAAATAGGAGTCTGAATGATACAAATTATCCTCATCTCAAAAAAGAAAATGTCTACACCCTTTCGTTTGCTATTACTTTCTCTTGCCTCTGACCCACATTCCGACGAGAGCGAGAGAGAAAGAAAAATACTTTCCCTTGCCTCTGACCCACATTCCGACGAGAGCGAGAAAGAAAGAAAAATACTTTCCCTTGCCTCTGACCCACATTCCGACGAGAGCGAGAGAGAAAGAAAAATACTTTCCCTTGCCTCTGACCCACATTCCGACGAGCGCGAGAGAGAAAGAAAAATACTTTCCCTTGCCTCTGACCCACATTCCGACGAGAGCGAGAGAGAAAGAAAAATACTTTCCCTTGTCTCTGACCCACATTCCAACAGGAGCAAGAGAGAAAGAAAGAAAAATACTTTCCCTTGCCTCTGATCCACATTCCGACGAGAGCGAGAGAGAAAGAAAAATACTTTCCCTTGCCTCTGATCCACATTCCGACGAGAGCGAGAGAGAAAGAAAAATACTTTCCCTTGTCTCTGACCCACATTCCAACAGGAGCAAGAGAGAAAGAAAGAAAAATACTTCCCCTTGTCTCTGACTTGCATTCTGACTCTAGAGAGAAAGAGGGGAGGGAAGAAAAAATGCAAAAAAAAACGAATATTTTGTTCCTTTCGCCATGGGTCAATGTATTAGCTTCCCACACTTAGGGACAAAGGTTGTGAGTTCAAACCTCACTAGGGTCGTAATTATTTTTACTCTGATTTTGTCAAAAAAATGAACTTCGGCATTTCAAATTACAATATTAATAAGAGGTAAGACTGGTATGCCGTCCCTGACAGCTGAAAGACTGGCCCCCAAACCATGATAAGTAGGGTTAGGGTTAGGTGACAGCTGATAAGTAGGGGGTACTTCGTTCTCAAGCATGTGGCGAAGCTCAAGTAGAAAAGCCAATGAGACAAAAAAAAAGGAAAAGAATTGTGATGCAAATAACATGACAAACGCACATAGAAAACATCGGGCATGAGACACATTTTATTTAGGGTTTCTCGCTCTCTCTCTCTCTCTCTCTCTCTCTCTCTCTCTCTCTCTCTCTTTCTCTCTCTCTCTCTCTCACTTTTCTTTTTTTCCTTTTTCCCTTTCTTTTTTTCCTTTTCCCTTTTTTTCCTTTTTCCCTTTCTTTTTTTTCTTCCTTTTTTCTCTTTCTTTTTTTATGGGGTAGGTTGGGACAGGTTTTGGTGTTGGTTAAATCACTAATTGCTTTAGCAGTTTATATAAGATTTGAACTGTTTTTGTGAGCAGAAATGTATGGGATTATTGGGAAGAACTATGTAAGGTATGTTTTTATTAATCTTGTCGGTGTTATTTGTGCTGGTTGCGTTGTTATGGGGGGGGATTTTGTAGTGTTAGTCTGTTTTTGTTGTGGATATTAAAGGTTTTGCGTTTAGCGTTGTGGATGAAAAATTGAGGATATTTTATTTTATTTATTTTTTATTAACATAGTCCACCCCAAACAAGGCAGGCCGCCACTGTAGACGTAAGGGGCTACTGAGAAAAAAGAAAAGGGGAGAAGGTAGGGGGGGGGGTCAACCTAAATTGGGATCTGCGCAGCGAGATGTCTGTTTACATTAGTTTTAAATTTCTGCATGTCTGTACTGTCGGGGAAACAGGAGGCAGGGAGATAGTTCCAGAGGCCAGCAGCACGAGGAAAGAAGCTATTTTAGTAGAAGGCTCTCCGACATCTGGGGACCTCCACAGTGAATGAATGAGATTTAGTTGATTTTAAAGTTTTGTAAGTGTTCTTCATGTAGGCTTCTTCGTTGCGGAAAGTATTCGGGGCTGCAATTTCTAAGAGCTCTCTGGTGTATGAACATAAGTCGAAGTAAGTCAACGTATCGATAAAATAGTTACTTGTGCTCATTAAATCGTAAACAATAAAGTCGTGCGTCGGCATTAAATAACCCCGATTATATTCGTATGCCTCAAAACTGACAAACCAAAATACGGACGGCGTGAAATATGGTAGATTATTTAAAAGCTTTTTAAAGGATGACTGCATTTCTAGGTGAAGCTTCCCCAGTCATGTCCAGCCCCTAACAAGATCTAAGGAAGAAACCAGACCAGCTATAAAGCAGAATTGCTTTGCTATTGAAGCGGTGTCTCCTGGGTCCAGTGAAAAACACTTAACCACCTGAGAACGGAAATGAGGCAATCAATAGCTTCTATGGGGAGATGCGGATATGCAATCAATCCTAACATCTTTATTTCCTTATTTATCGAAAGTTCACATCATAGAAAAGTAGAACATTTCCGAGTTATAAAAAAATATATTCCATAGATTTAAGATTTAGATTATAAAAAATAGAGAGAGATTTTAGGGGCGGGGGGGAGTATAAACGAAAGCAAGTGTGTAGATTTTTTCTTTTTTTTTTTTTTTTTTTTACTTATCGTAAACAATACAACGTAACTCATACAATTTCAGTTGTATTAAATTTGAAAAAAAGAACAACCAAAAAATTGAGTTTCTTCTGCTACCGGTTAGACATCATTTAGGAATTGTACGGTAAAGGTTTCGTTGATGAACTTGAAGACTGCTAGAATTAATCTGTGAACGTTGTGTTGTTTAAATTAATGTAAATAACCTGAAATCTTACTTACCTCACTGGAATTTTACCATACCTTGTGGAAGTGGCTTGGGAAGTGATGGATTATGGGAAGGAGGAGAGAGGATATAGAACCCAAAGAAAGAGACGAGTAAGCAGGAATGTTTTTTTTTTTTTGCTTTTGTGAAGTAAGAAAATTGGCGATAGTTAAGAGAACTAAAAGATATAAAGAACCAAAAATAATGGGATTTTAAAAATATACCGATGGTTATTGTAAGAAGTTGGATTAGAACCCAAGGAAGAGAGAATGTCACTAAGAATTGAAGCCTAGAAGAGGATCAAAATAGAGATTTGCAAAAAAATACCTTTTTTCAAAATGGAAAAAAAAAAAAAATTCCAATTGTTGATTGGTCCAAAATATTCTAATTGCAGCAATGTATTCTCGCTCGCGACCAACTTCAACAGCAAAATGCATTAGTTCAACAAAAATTGGTAAAATTCTTCAAGATGAAGAAAACTGATGACAGCTGTACGGATGCAAAGAATGTAGCTGATCTTGAGCAACGTTACCTCAAACTGATGGGTAAGCCAATTTCAAGTATTTAGGGAAATTGAGAAAGCAAATCTAATTCCATAATTTTCTGCTTTCAATACCGATTCATACGTTTTCTTCTTTCCTATTCCACTTTTTAAATTTTCACGTTTTCTTTCTTTTATCTTTTTTAACTTCACTGATTCAGACGTTATTTTATATGAAAATGGATATTAGTGCAAACACTGGCGAAGGATATTTTTTTCCACCAGTTTTGATGAAGGCTGCACACTCACTCGTTATGAAGATCAAATATTGAAAATTCCAACATTATCATTTTAGCTGACACGTGTAGGGAATGTATCATTCTCTTCTTCACAGGTGGTAGCCATGTTATTGTGAATTAATTGTTTTATCAACAAGTATATAACATGTGCGGCGGTTTTGAACTTAAATGCCCTATTTAGTGGTTTAAGACTTTGAACCAAGTTTTGAATTTAAATGCACTATTCAGTGGTTTTAGACTTTGAACCAAGTTTTGAATTTAAATGCACTATTTAGTGGTTTAAGACTTTGAACCAAATTTTGAATTTAAATGCACTATTTAGTGGTTTAAGACTTTGAACCAAGTTTTGAATTTAAATGCACTATTTAGTGGTTTAAGACTTTGAACCAAGTTTTGAATTTAAATGCACTATTCAGTGGTATAAGATTTTGAACCAAGTTTAAAATTAAAATGCACTATTCAGTGGTATAAGATTTTGAACCAAGTTTTAAATTAAAATGCCCTATTCAGTGGTATAAGACTTTGAATCAAGTTTTGAATTCAAATGCACTATTCAGTGATATAAGACTTTGAACCAAGTTTTGAATTAAAATGCAATATTCAATGATATAAGATTTTGAACCAAGTTCGAAATTAAAATGCCCTATTCAGTGGTATAAGACTTTGAATCAAGTTTTGAATTTAAATGCACTATTCAGTGGTTTTAGACTTTGAACCAAGTTTTGAATTAAAATCCCTATTCAGTGGTATAAGACTTTGAACCAAGTTTTGAATTAAAATGCACTATTCAGTGGTTTAAGACTTTGAACCAAGTTTTGAATTAAAATGCACTATTCAGTGGTTTAAGACTTTGAATCAAGTTTTGAATTTAAATGCACTATTCAGTGGTTTTAGACTTTGAACCAAGTTTTGAATTAAAATCCCTATTCAGTGGTATAAGACTTTGAACCAAGTTTTGAATTAAAATGCACTATTCAGTGGTATAAGACTTTGAACCAAGTTTTGAATTAAAATGCACTATTCAGTGGTTTTAGACTTTGAACCAAGTTTTGAATTAAAATGCACTATTCAGTGGTTTAAGACTTAGAATCAAGTTTTGAATTTAAATGCACTATTCAGTGATATAAGACTTTGAACCAAGTTTTATGCAATCTTCAACTAATAATTAGTCAAAGACAACTTTCTATTTTTCCTTGACCTTTTGGCTAGGAACAAAGTGTAAAATTGTCAATTTTCAAACACTTTTGGGAAATTTAAAGTATGATGGCTTCTCAAGTAAATGTGGTATTGTGGTGACTGCAATGATTCTAGCCAAGTGTAGGATAGTGAAATAGGTTACAGAAGACAAAGGATGACCAACGTCCCCTATTTTTCTCACACTTTTGATGGCCTTGTGTCGAATTCGTTACATTGTATTTTTGACCTTATAGCAAATAAATAATGTAAAGTGTAGTATCTGTTCGGCTACTACACTTCATCTTTTCTGTCCTCGGTCAGTGAAGGAGAAATGTTTTTAGACTGAGGCTATTTTAAATTTTTGTCCCAATCTAGAGTGCCCCTTTTTGAGGAGGAGCTGAATTTTTTCCCCACATTAAAAACCGACTTTGTGTCTAACTATGCTCTCGTTGGGAGGCAAGTAAACAGGGACAACTTTCTATTTTTTAGACGCCTCCACGCATGTCTATGAGGCGGCTTTTAACGATCGGTTGGTCTGTCACGCTTCAATTTAGTCTTTCATGGTTCAGTTTTTTTTTTTGAATAAAACTTAATATGCTAAAAAACTAAACCGGCAAAAAAATTTTTGTTGTTGTTTTTATTTTATGGAAATCGCTTCAGACAAGGCATGAAGCCACTTGATGTGTTACATAGCTACTCCTGTTTAGACCGCGGCAGTACGCGTTTCGTATACTCGTCGGGTAGAGGGTTGGTCGTGTCGTCCAGTGAGTGGTCGTCTGTTGTCTGCAATAAAAGCCATGTCGCCCCGAAGACAAACTCTGCTTTTAAATTTAATTCATTTTATTCAAGCGTTGTTATTTCATCTGGGGGAAATTCACCACGCCGAGAGAGACTAAGAGAGCAAATCCCACGTTATCGTAGTTAGTTATTAATGTTTTCTTAACTATTCATAGAGAGGGGGGGGGGAAGGATTCTCGCGCTTGTCTTCCCTGAAGGGAAATATTCCGTATCTTTACATTATGAATCGCACGTCCTCTCAGTTCGCTTTCCGAAACAGACTGACTCAAAACTCGCTTCTCACGAGAACGAGTGACGTCACAGATCCCTTTGTTTCCCACGCAGGGCCCGCGAAGTCACAGAGCCTCTCGCAGGTGTAGACTGACCCTTGATCTGAGGTCTCGTCACACGTAACCTTGTCACGTCTGCCAGCTCCGACTGTGAGAACAAGCCCTGTTCTGCACTCGACTGCCCCGCGTTAATTCGCGCAAGTCAAATCAACGATTCCCAACAGATACGTCCATTCCCATAGGGTCATTATCTAATATAAGGAGCTAAAAAAAAAAGTACTACTTCAAGGTTAAAAACTAGCCAACGATAAATGTTATATGGATAGATTCCGAGCTAGAAAAAAGCAATTCTTTCCCCTTTGTCAGAAACATCGCTCATGGAATGTGAGGACTAAAGGACAAAATAAGGGAAGCGAGAGTTACGAGGCTGCCGAAAGTAAACCAAAAAGTTTCTTTTCTATTCTCTCTTTTGATCTGAAAGCCCAAATTGAAGAATTACAAGTGGATCAAGAAACGGAAAAAAATGCCCAACGCCATCGAACTAATGAGCTGCAACAGCAGTACAACGAGAAGAAGAAACGCGTGGAAATCGACCAACGGAAACTCCAAGATATCAAGAAGCACGTGGCCCAACAGGCTGTAAACAGTCGGTCGGGAAAACCAATTCCAGAGAAGGTAAGTAATAAACCCCCTTTTGCTACCCACCAGCACCATCATCTGCAGAGGTGATCGAAAGTATGAAGTATTTTCGCTACCTAATTTTAGGGGCTTCTCTAATTGTAAAAAGGTATGTTCTTTTTTAAATGAGAAACGAAAACTTACATTTTTTTCTCTTTTGTTTTTATGTCTGTTGTGATGTGGTGAGACACAAAACATGTAATCTAGAAAATGAGAAAATGAAAAAGATAACTTATTATTTTTAACTTTTGGTCGAGTTTGTTTGTTTGTTTGTTTGTTTGTTTGTTTGTTTGTGTACAACCTAGCGTCCACATCGCTTGACCAATCGTCACCAAACTTGGTTCAAATATCGGTTATCATCTAACTAGATTTAATTTTAAATCAAAGTCACACTTTTGGCGATAACTTTGGTTCTGCTGATCGTAGAGACTCCCTACTTGGCCCTTCTTGTAGCCAATGAAGTCCTACATTTTGTATGACCTTGATCTTGAAAAGTTTAGTCAAAAGTTTTAACGGAATTTCAACTTTCGATTTTTTTTCAAATTTGATGTATGGATTTAATGCTCTATCGTAACTGTATGAACATCAGACTTTTGGTGATAGCTTTGGTTCTGAAGTTATGATAAATCATGGAGACTCATTACTTGGCCCATGTTGTAGCCAATGAAGTCCTGTATCTTATATGAGCGTTACAAATTTGATCATGGTCAAAATTTTGACGGAATTTCAACTTTCGATTTGTTTTACAAATTTTATCTTTGGATCTGATGCTCTTTGATAACAGTATCCACCATGCAAAATTTCAGACTGATCAGACAAATAGTTTTTGAGTTATCAACATTTCCATGACATAACTTTGGGAATACTTCATACAATATGGAGAAGGGCCAGTTAAGACTTTGTTCCATCCTTATGTTGTCAGGCAGAGATATGCAATCTCATGACTGACTCTTGTTCTCTTTTGTTTTTAGGTGATCTTCTCATTTATTTTAAAAAGAATGATCTAATAACCCGTAATCTTGTTTTTCTCCAGCTCTCCTGAACACTAGCCAAGTCTAATAATAGTAAACCAACAGCGACAATGGCATATACGTATACTTTCAGTGTCACGTCCTAGTTTTTTTCAGTTATTACATTTTGCGCTGTTTTTTCTCTTTGTTCCTTCTTCTGTTGGTTTCATCTCTTTCTGTTTTCTTATCTAATGTATTTACAGATGACTGTCTGATCATAACCTATTTAATGCTCATTGTGACGGCGGCTTTAGTATTAATAAACTGTGAAAAATCAAAATGACACTCACCGGCGGAAGCATCCAGTTGGTAGACAAACTCTTGCCTGAATGAAACAATATTTATACACTAGAATGCCCACCTATTGGACTAGCAACCGATACTTATCCAGATCAGGACCCAAGCTAAAATCGACTAACCTCTTGTAGAGAAAGCAAATAAACATAATTGGTTTTTGGTACTCTAGGGACCTCCAATCGCAGCCATAGAATCGCTGACGTCACCGGTTTTTGCTTTCTTTAAGAAATTCATACATTCGCGTTCCATGTAGTGTTTTTAAAAATCTCCCTAAAATAAAGTTATACTTATAGGAAGTTGTTTTAAAGTAAAATAGTTTAAAACAGCATTTTAAAGATAAATTAGTCCTATAGTGAATAAGTATTAAAAATTTCGTGAAGATCTGGCCATAACTTGATTTATGTGAGATTTTTAAAAATATGCCTATCAGAGCGCGCAGAAATGCTTATACATAAGAACGTTATTTTATCACGTAAAAAAAGTAAACAACATTTTAACTTCACATTTTCATGAGTTTCGTATGCTGGAAAAAATTCTAAAAAATCATCAGCAGTTTATTTTATGTATCTTCTTTTGAATGGTAAAACAGTTTTGTTGATAATCTTAATCTAAATTAAAGTTACATGGTGTTACATATAGGGGGGATAAATAGTTCACAACCAATGGGAGGTCCCTATGGTACTCTTATAGATGAAGCACTATGTTTCTATGATTTTGCGTCGTCAACGTTCGGGCAGGTTACGGAAGCGTCCTGAGAGTTGTGAGACGAAAACTGCCAAACGCTAAATTGAAGACTGACAGACGATAAATTACGACAAAGAAAACCAAACTAAAATACATATATAAAAATAAAGAATGACCAAACCATAGCTAAACAACTGTTAGTAATTAGATGTTTATTTTTTTGTTTTTTTTTTGTCAAAGGAACCATTATTAATCAAATGTTTTTAAATAATGTTTTTTTTTTGTGCACCGGAAAGTTTCAAAAGATGATTTTGTTTGATTTGTTGAGCAAATGGTTTTTGTTGTTTAAATTTTTTTCTATTTTTTTTTTTCATTTTTTGTCAAATTTTTTAACATAAACACCGACTAAGCAAATTATTTTTGTTTTTGACACATACGTTGACATCTATCGCATTTTTTTTGTTTCACGAAAAGAGACCGTTGCTGGCTGAACTCAATTAGTTCTTCGGGAGATTCAACAAGCTGACAGATTGCTTCGTCAACTCTCGGGCGCTTCCGAGACCTGCACAAACGTTGACGACACAAAGTCACAGAAACACGGCGCGTCATCTATAAGAGTACCGTTTTTTTTCTTTCCATATTGTTATGCGGTGTTTGTAGGTGGTAATAATGTGATTGCAGAATTTGACAAAACTGTAACCCCCCCCCCCCCCCCCAAAAAAAAACGACCATTTCCCACGTTAATTCTATGTCTTTTATTCCTGCCAGGACATTGAACAATATCTGGCAAATGAAGAAAAAAAAGATACAGAATTGGATAACGTTCGTCTTGAAAACATCAAACTCAAGAATCGCTTAAAGAAAAAAGAAATGCAGCGTAAATCAAAGGTTGGTAAATCGATCCTTCTCGATTCTTCTCGATCCTTCTCGATCCTTCTCGATCCTTCTCGATCCTTCTTTCTTTTCCTACAAGTTGCAATACCCGTTTCAGCACTTCCTGGCTTTCGGGCTAGAATCCAAATGTAGTATCTGTTCTGTCCCCATTCAGAGGAGGAGAAATCCATAGTTTCTGATAAAAAATTAAGAGTATTGATTTACTCCTCTCCAGGAGTTAGGCACAAGGCCAGTTTTTGTCTTACTCCCACAAGTAAGATGTGATCCAAGGTCGGGTCGGGAAAGTGGGGTTTAAAAATTGCCTGGGCAGCCCTGTCGGCATTCCCCGGTAGGGGCGCCTCAGGCAGTAAGCAATATACTTACTCCTCCCCAAAGAGGGGAGGCGAAGCCTGGGAGGGTGGACCTCCTAGAACTGCACAGGACAGACCCATAGACCGGCGTAAATCAAGCCCCGAAGGCCAAGACAATACCAGTCTATGAGGTGCAGTATCCATCGGAACAGATACTACACTTTGATCTTAGCCAAAAGGCCCAAAATAAAAAATTAAGAGTAAGGAAAGGGATCAATGAACGAAAGAAAAATGGAAATAAAAAAAAGATGTCATTTATTTTCATTCGTCCTTGTAACGCAAACATTCTGTATTATTTCAGCCAATCAACTCATCTTTTATTGTTTATCATTTGCGTTAAAGGAAGGACTCGCTGATGGTCTTCGCCTGATTGATTTTGAACAACTGAAAATCGAGAATCAAACCTACAATGAAAAAATCGAAGAACGAATTGAGGTAAGAAAACGTTTCTGTTAGACACGTGTGCCAGTTGACACGGTTAAGATTCGGATAAAAATTGTTGTTTGGGATAAATACAATTTAGGCGCGCAGTGTGAATATAATTGTATTGGCGCGTGAAAAATAAAAAATAACGCCCACGCAAATTCCGGCGTGGCCTTATATATTAAATCAACTCAAAACAAGCGGACGTAGTAGGGAGCACACCACGTGATATTTCTGTCCAATGGGATTTCTCCAAAGACATTTTTCTAAACTTTTCTCCTTAAGCTCGCTGGAGCCTATCCAAATAGTATTTAAGCACACACAAACATCAAACCCTCTCTCTCAACTGACTCTTCATTCGGAGGTTACACGCGTCTTACTATCACTCTTCCATTTCACCTTTCGCACGCTTCGTACAATTTCACAGGCGAACATTACCTATTGCCTCTCTTAACATTTTATAACATATGAGCATTTCAACAAAACAAAAGACATTCTCCTTTTTACTTACCCTGAAACTAAAGAAAGGACTTCTGAACTCATTACAAAAAGAAATATGTTCTATTTGTTAATAGTTTATTTCAGTGAATAAACTTCCGTTGGTTTTGCATGTAAGTCTTCTTATTCTTATTATTATTTTTATTTGTGGAGGAAGCTATCACCAAAAAAAGGCATGACGACCACCACACACGTTTGTTTTTTAATTTTTTTATTGTCAATTAACGTGTGAAAGCAATGGCTGGATTGCTAAAGTCCAACAGCTGAACGTGCCAGCAGGGAAGACCACCACCGGCAGACCCAAGTTATCTTGGGAGGAAGGTGATCAAACGTGATAGGAAAGCCATGGGTATGGATTCCGTCGGGCCTCACCAAAGACAAGAATGGATGGGGAAGAGTTAGATCGAGATCAGACAATCGGGGGATTAATTATGGCCCGATTCAACAAATAAACCGGTTGTTGTTGTTTTGTTTAAAAAATTTTTTTTTTTAACATAGTTCACCCCAAACAAGGCAGGCCGCCACTGTAGACGTAAGGGGCTACCGAAAAAAAACAAAAAGGTGAGAAGGTAGGGGGTCAACCTAAATTGGGATCTGCACAGCGAGATGTCCGTTTACATTAGTTTTAAATTTCTGCATGTCTGTACTGTCGGGGAAACAGGGGGCAGGGAGGGAGTTACAGAGGCCAGCAGCACGAGGAAAGAAGCTATTTGAGTAGAAGGCTCTCCGACATCTGGGGACCTCCACAGTGAATGAATGAGATTTAGTTGATTGTCGAGTTGGTCTAGTGAATTTACATCGAGGGGGCACCAGAGTAGCCAATTCATCGGAGCATAATCCATTGAAGTATTTGTAAAACAAGCACAAGGATGCTACATTGCGGTGATGGGACAGGGACTGGAGCTTGGTTGACAGTGAGGGACCTATTAGGTTGGCGATGTTTTTTTGGACCTTGTCAAGGAGGGAGAGACTAGTAGATTGAACGTGCCAGCAGGGAAGATCACCACCGGCAGACCCAAGTTATCTTGGGAGGAAGGTGATCAAACCTGATAGGAAAGCCATGGGTATGGATTCCGTCGAGCCTCACCAAAGACAAGAATGGATAGGGAACACTTAGATCAAGATCAGACAATCGGGGGATTAAATGTGGCCCGATTCAACAAATAAACCGGTTGTTGTTGTTGTTGATGATGATGATGATGATGATGATGATGATGATGATGATGATGATGACAACCAGGTTCCCGTAAAACCACTGAAGTTAAGCGATGTTGACCTTGGTCAGTAGTTAGATGGGTGACCATTTTTGAATACAAGATGCTGTATGGAAAACTCGGTCCCAGTCACTAGTCCTGATCCAATTCATTGTGATCTGCACTGACTATATACTGGCTGGTGAAGACAGATCGATTTCATATTTAGGAACTTAACTAGTTGGTAAAAAAAAAGTAGACTTGATTTGTGATCAGTTGTAAGGAAGTGGAAGATGAGATCATCAATTGTTGAAAGCAGAAAAATTCTTTGAATTTTTTATTTTTTAAATTTTTTTAAATTTTTTTATTTTTAGTTTTTTGAATTTTTTTAAATTTTTTAATTTTTTTATTCTTTGATTTTTTATTCTTTGATTTTTTTTGTTTTTTGATTTTTTTTGTTTTTTTGAATTTTTTGATTCTTTGATTTTTTTGATTCTTTGATTTTTTATTTTTTTATTTTTTTTTGTTTTTGATTTTTTTTTTAAATTTTTTTTTTTTCATTCTTTGGTTTTTTTGATTTTTTATTGTTTGATTTTTTAAAATTTTAAAATTTCAAAAATATTTTTGATTCTTTGATTTTTTTGATTCTTTGATTTTTTTAAATTTTAAAATTTTTTTAATTTTTATTTTTTTGATTAGTTCAGTGTCAACTTTTTGTTTAATTCAGGAATTGCACAAATTGGACAAGAAAATCAAGAGCACCGCGGAAGTTCAGACACACATGACGGAGAAGTTGCAGTTCATTCAAGTGGAGAATGAAGTGCTGTCTAAGGAACTGCAGGAAATCGAAGCTCAAGTGGCACAGGTCAATTCACTTTCTTTTCCTTTTCTTTTTCTTTTTTCTTTTTAAAAACTCTGGTTCTTACTAATTTTACCTTATTTATTATTGTAATGTTGTCTATGAATCAAAAGCGCCTTTTTTCCTCATGACTTTCGTATGTCTGAAGAAGGCATAAATTATAACTGAATAAAGCCTATTCACATAAGAAACGTTTCAAGTCATTATTTACAACATGTGTATATATATATATATATATATATATATATATATATATATATAAATACATTAGATGAATACCCGTCCCAGGACGGGTAAAATTAAGTCCTCGAACAGAACAGTTTTGCACCACTTTTATGTATCCTTACTAGTGATGGGACGATTCCAATATTTTCCCGATTCCGAGACAATTACCGATTCTGTTCTAAATTCCCGATTCCGATACAATTACCGATTCCAATTTTTATCAAAGTTCATTACATCATTTTGATTCTAGAAAATGTCTCAAATCTAAGGCTTAAGGGGTCTTAAGAAGAAATTGAAATTCATGGAATCTTGCTTAATTGACTCTGGATCAAATTCAATGCAAATCTGAAATATTTGAATTTACAAATAGGAGGATGTGCTCATATTATGTCCCCTAAAATCCCTATCAAATACTTCAAAAAACCTGAAAAATGGGGAATGTTTATTAATTAATGTCTAATACCTATTGTTAAAATTTAAAAGATATTTGAATTTTAGCGAATGGTTTCCACCCCCTCTTTGCATGAAACTAAATAAAACTAAATATATCCCACATTTTCCACCCTTACGCATAGCAGTTGTGTTCAAAAATTCATAATGATCGGTTAATTAGTTTAGTAGTGAATCCTGTACATACAAATATATAAACATGTACACATGCTTGACTTTATATAGATAGAGATATATAATTAGAGCATATATTAAGTGAATTCATGATGATCGGTTCATTAGTTTAGGAGTGAATCCTATACACACAAATATATAAACATATACACATACTTAACTTTATATAGATAGAGATATATAATTAGAGCATATATTAAGTGAATTCATGATGATCGGTTCATTAGTTTAGGAGTGAATCCTATACATACAAATATATAAGCATGTACACATACCTGCGTTTGAGCATATCGCACCTAACATGGTAGTATTTTAGTTATTCATTTCCGATTCGTGTTCAGTGCTTGAGACCGGATGAAAATCAGACTTTCAAATATTATTTTTCAAGACAGGAGGCAGCCTCAAATTACACCCCACTTTATCCTTCCCCATGGATAATTATCCCAAGATGGCCGGTTGTCTTAAGTTTGTAATTTTTTTTGTTTTTGTTTTTTTTTCCAGAAACGAGACGAGCTTAGTCGTACCAAGCAAATGCGTGATGCCTTGAAACGGAGCAATTCCAGCTTGCACAAAAACTGTGGCCTTTTGGGTAACCGGCTTCTCCTGCGTAACTTTGAGGACCAGAAAGATGAAAACGAGAGATTGATGAAAGAATTGGAGAATCTGAAGATGACGTTTGCCGAATACACCATGCAAGCGAAACAAGTGCAGCAGAAAATCAATCAAGCGACACAACACATTGGATTTCAACAGAAATGAGCAGCGTTGAGCAGACATTCACTTTAATAATCAAACAAATAAAAAAGAAATATAAATAAAAACAATATAGAAATGTTTTTTTTTGATAGGGAAGAAGAACGCACACCTTCAAACTTAAAAACAGTAACGGCTAATGATACAAATTCATAAAATTGGCTCACGAGAATTACATAGAAACCTTTTTATTTTTTTATTTTTTTTATTTTTTTAATTTTTTTAAAATTATTTTAATCTTTTTATTTTTTTATCTTTTTATTTTTTATTTCTTATGTTTTAATTTCAAATTTTATTTTAATTTTAATTTTATTTTAATTTAATTTTTTTTTCCCTTTAATCTTATATTATTATATATCTCCAAATCTCCTCCGGTTTTAAATCTCAACAGTTTCATTACACTAAATTTAAATTCAAACAAACATACATAACACACTGAGCAAATAACGCGTCCCAACGAGAGTGTCATGTGACTTCACATTTCCAAAACAGATGACAACAGAAGCTGAAGAGAGCCGGATGGCTAAGACTTTTCGAGCTTGAAACCGACGGTACGAATGTTGTACTAATTTTTCTGTACCAAAATAAATAAATAAATAAATAAATATATATATATATATATATATATATATATAAACTTCTTTGTAATATAGCAGGAAAAATCCCAGCAGAGTGCTCGATTAATTGAGAATTAAAGTTAAAAATTACAAATTAAGAGCGTAATATTTATTTATTTTGGTACAGAAAAATTAGTACAACTACAACATTCGTACCGTCGGTTTCAAGCACAGAAGGACTTAGCCATCCGGCTCTCTGTTGTCATCTGTTTCGGAAATGTGAAGTCACGTATCTTCTCCGGTTTAAATCTCAACTGTTACTTTTCACATTTCCCCCTTTTTTAAAAACCTTATTAAACCTACCTTACACTAAATTTAAACAAACATACATAACACTCTAAGCAAATAACGCGTCCAAACAAGAGTGACACGTGACTTCACATTTCCGAAACAGATGACAACAGAAGCTGAAGAGAGCCGGATGGCTAAGTCCTTCTGTGCTTGAAACCGACGGTACGAATGTTGTACTAATTTTTCTGTACACAAATAATATATATATATATATATATATATATATATATTACTCCTTCCCTACCAAAAAACATTTCTGTATTGTTTTTATTATATAAGGCCTACTCAATTTTATTTTATTTTTATTCTTTTTTATTTTATTTTTATTTTTGTGTTTTTAATTTTGTTTTTTTCTGTAGATGTTAATCCGTTGAAACTCCAGTGTTTACAAAAAGTGCTCAATAACAAGTAGAGCTGTTCTTTAGTATACATTTTTATTTATACAAACATTATTGGTTACAGATACCACACTACCCCACCCCCTGAATTGAACATTAAAAGATAGCAATAGTATAGTTTTGACTTCAAACAAACAGATACCAAATCACCATTTGTAATAGAAGTAATAGTATAATTTCGGCTTTAGACAGACGGATACTGAATCTCCATTAGTAATAAATATATATATATATATAGTATAAATTTTTATTTATACAAACACTATTGGTTACATATGTGCATACATGTTTCGGCTGTACACTTCACAAAGAGTCAAACTCTTCAGACCAAAACAAACGAGGAAGTGAAATGAGATTGGAAAACTTTCTTATTAAGTATATTTTTAGAGGGATGGGACGTGTTTATAATTTAACCAGTCAAGCTTAGTATCAAATTACATTCTTTACTCGTTAACCCTTTCAATTCGTTTCTATCTTTTTTATTTATTTTTTTATTACTTTTATCATTCATTTTATGAATCTTGTTCCTTACCTTCTCTTTTTATTACCTACTTAGTCAGATTCCTTACTTCTCAATTTAACACACAAAGTCTTAATCTACATACATACATGTTAACGCATAAATATCTCATCATATATACACACAAATATATACCTAGATAACCATGCATACATGTCCATATCAACATACTCTGATCTCTATATAAAATACATAAACGCACACATCTGCAGATACATAACTACACACACACACACACACACATACATATATATATATAAAAACTACACAAATATATATGTATACATATATATATATATATAATATTTATAAATAAATATTAAATTATTAATACCTACAGACGCTAGCGTTTCAAGCTTATTGCTCTCA
Organism: Sepiola atlantica; assembly: GCA_963556195.1. NCBI lineage: Eukaryota > Metazoa > Mollusca > Cephalopoda > Sepiida > Sepiolidae > Sepiola > Sepiola atlantica. The sequence goes on from OY744538.1 coordinate 12,373,322, forward strand.
TCAGTGCAGGAAAGTAACAATTTCAGACGGCCGGGAGGCGCGAACCCGGTTCACAGAGTCAGCCTAGAATCTGCAAGCAGTCACCATATTCACTGATTAGTGCAGTATAATATATTTAATATATATAAATATATTAACCTTTTTTGTCATTATTCTAACGGTTATTAAATTAATTCACTATAAACACAGTTTATACATACATACTCAACACATGTGTTAACTTGTATTTATGCATATGCATAACCACAGACACGTACACCCATTTATACCTACGTATATATGTATATATATTGTGTGTATTTAGGCAGCAAGTTTTCATTTAGGCAAACGTTGTTGAATAGCACGGAGTGTTTCTGCTTTGTGATCTTTTTTTAAATTTTTTCCATCTTCCGAATGGTCAACTTGGTACCTCGATCAAACTGGTGTATGAAGTTTCCTTCGAACATAATCACGCCCTTGTAACTCTTCAATACTTTAGACGCTCCTTTTTTTTTTAAGTTGTATGAATTAAAAATAAAAATGAAATAAAAAAAATAAATATAAATAAATAAATTAATAAAAAATAAATGAATAAATAGAATAAATAAATAAAATAAAAAGTAAAGACATACTCTTTTCCTCTCTTTACACTCTATAAATACATATTCTTTTTTCACATTAACACGCCTGAAGATGATTTGAGGATATCAAATCGAAAGTACTCGCAAGGAAGATGGAACAACAAAACTACGGAAACTTCATACACCAGTTTGATCGAGGTACGAAGTTGACCATTCGGAAGATGGAAAAAATTTAAAAAAAGATCACAAAGCAGAAACACTCCGTGCTATTCAACAACGTTTGCCTAAATGTATATATATATATATATATATATATATATATATATATATAGTAATTCAGGTAGGGTAAAAATCCACAGGGTAGAAATCCAAAGGGAATCAAACCGGGTTTATAAAAGAGTGCTCAATAAAAATATAGAGCTGTATTGTGAATGCTTTTATTCAAACATGTACAAGGTCTGCTACACTGGCATGTCGATGTTATCGATCTACAGCTCTCAAGAGCTGAGGTCTCATCAGGCAGAAAATTGATTTTTGATTCAAACTGGTTGCTGAATAATTCAGCAACCAGTTTGAATCAAAAATCAATTTTCTGCCTGATGAGACCTCAGCTCTTGAGAGCTGTAGATCGATAACATCGACATGCCAGTGTAGCAGACCTTATACATGTTTGAATAAAAGCATTCACTATATATATATATATATATATATATATATGTAAATACATTTACTACTTATATTTTACTTATACTCTCAAATATTAACATAACAGATATACACATGCATATATAAACATCTACCCACATGTATGTACATATACATATAACACATACACAACTACACACAGTTACATATAAATATGCCCATTAACCTATGCATAGGTACACAAAATAAATATGAAAAATATAAAAATATAAAACTTACACCCATATAAACATACTCATACACATAAGACATTTATCCATGTATCCATATACATATACACGCATTCATCCTCACATATTTATACCCTATTTACCTACATTCGTTCACACGCATATATATATATATATATATATACACGCACATTCACATATATACATATACCCATATTTCCATCATTATATATATCTCTTATATATATATATATATCTATATATCTATATATACACACACACATACACATATACCCATATTTCCATCATTATATATATATCTCATATATATATATATCTCTATATATCTATCTATATATATATACACATACACATATACCCATATTTTCATCATTATATATATATATATATACATATATATATATATATTCACATACATACATATCCATATATATATACACACATACACACACATATATACCCATATTTTCATCATTATATATATATATATATATATACATATATATATATATACTCACATACATACATATTCATATATATATACACATACATACACATAGTTTCATCATTATATATATATATATATATATTCACATACATACATATATATCCATATATATACACACATACACATACACATGTGCATAAATACATGTGCATGTATGCATACATACACATGCATATACACATACCATATTTCTATCATTAAAACTTAAGTGCTTATATCATTCAGTATTACTCCTTTCTAGCTATCTCTGTTTTATTCGCTTACATTTATACCTGCTCTAGTATTAGGACAAGGAACTGACAAGATAAGCAGCATTAAGGTAAGCAAACCAATTAAGTACAGCGTATGTAATTGTAATATTTAATTCTCTATACATAAACAGGTGAGAACTATAAGGAAGTACTAAAATCAGATACTATGGGGTGAGGTGTAGTGATTTGGGATAATATAGATTACTTAAGTACAAAAATATAAAAACACAAAAATTAAAAACACAAAAATAAGAATAAAATAAAATTGAGTAGCCTTTATATAAACAATGAAGTAAAGGTCAATACAGTCAAAATAACAATTAAATTTCAATGTGACGTAATAGTAGTTATTCGACATCAGTATTTGTAATCTAAAATCTGGTTAGTGTATGTTCCTTGAAATGTTTGCAGTTTAAACTCGTTTCCTGTCTGATGTTGAGTAATTTTTCCCTGTCTTTAAATCTTACAATTTCAAGTTTCTCACCGAAGCATAAGAAACAGGGTGAGTTGAGTGATCTACATGTTTTAGCTTTTCTTATTATGCTCCATCTAATTATTGTTTTTTTTCCTATCATCTATCAATTTCCATAAATATAGGAACAACGAAGTGTTACTGTATTTTTTTATTTCTCAAAGATAGTGTGTTCATGTAATATCTATCTTTAAAACTCCTTGACGTGCTTCTTATATGGAACTTCTTTTCATCTTGATTTCTAGCAGTGTAGATTTTTGCGCAATATATTATTGCTGCGATGATGCAATTGTTTTGTAGGGGATATTCATCCTGTCTTTGACAATTACAATTGTTAATTGTTTTATTACTGTCAATGTCATTATTTGCAACATTCCTTTTAAGTATTTTATTGTTGTGTTTTTTAAGGAGAAAGTAATGCACAAGAGTTATAAAATGAATGATAAAAGTAATAAAAAATAAATAAAAAAGATAGAAACGAATTGAAAGGGTTAATGAGTAAAGAATGTAATTCGATACTAAGCTTGACTGGTTAAATTATAAACATGTCCCATCCCTCCAAAAATATAATTCATAAGAAAGTTTTCCAATCTCATTTCACTTCCTTGTTTTTTGTTGGTCTGAAAAGGTTGACTCTCTGTGAAGTGTACAACCGAAACATGTATGCACATATGTAACCAATAGTGTTTGTATAAATAAAAATGTATACTAAATATATATATATATATATATATATATATATATATATATATTTATTACTAATGGATATTTAGTATCCATTCGTCTGTCTAAAGCTGAAACTATGCTATTACTTCTATTACTAATGGTGATTTGGTATCTGTTTGTTTGAAGTCAAAACTATACTATGTTTTAATGCTCAATTCAGGGGGTGGGATAGTGTAGTATCTGTTTTGTTGTCATAAAACTGTCCTCCCAGGAATTACCTCAACTTTTTTATGGGGAGGGGTTATTCCTCCAAGATATTTTGTTGTCATGGGGGGGGGGGGGGGTAGTGTATCATCTATTCTGTTGTCATGATGTTATCCTCCCAGACATTATCTCCTTTTTGTTAGGGTTTGTTCATCATGATATCATCCTCTCAGTCATTACCCCCTCCTTTGGATCATCAAGTGCAACTCTCTTAAAAGTGCTTGATGAAGCACACCTATTTATTTGAAGCTCCATTTGAACTATTTGGATTTAAAAAAAAAAAAAAATTGTTGGAGAGTTTAATATGCAATGTGGGTTTGTCCTGAATTGGTCACTAGTTTTTTTTTTTTTTAGTGATCACAATCCAACAAAAGTGTGAGAAGTAGGAAAGAAGAATAGGGGGAGATTGTTAATGTCATATGGGTTACTGCCCTTGGTTTAAGGAATGGCCACCAGGGCTAGGATCTGTAAGAGTCTGGTAGCCATGTTGGATGGGTTGAGAAGTTAAGTAACAATTGGACCAGAATGGTTTGTTAAAAAGAATTGGATTATCAGTGGATGCTATTAGGATATTTAACAGGGGGGGTCAGTCTATTATATGTTCGTTCATCATGATGTCATCTTTCCAGCCTAGCAAAAATATGCGCCTGGGGGGGGGGCATGTCTTTGCTAGTGACACACAGGTTGGTTCTTGTCATACATACATAGGAGCGGGTCAAGGGTTAGGGTTAGGGTCAAGGCAGAGTGGATATATAGCCAAAGGTGTTTGCCAATCCACAGACAAACGGTGAACAGTTTATCTTATAATGTTGGTGAAAAAATATCTTCCTATTTACTTGCCTACCCACAAAGGCAGAGTTAGACACAAGGTCGGGTTTTGATGTGGGGAAAATCCAGCTCCCCAAAAAGGGGCACTCTGGCTGATGGAACGAGAGCAAGCTATCCCAGTGGATGAAATAACCATTTCCGTTCGAAATTCCGAGTTTGACATAAAAATTCCTGAGTCCGACAAGACACACCTTACATTGGCCGAAACGTTGTGAGAATAACATCCAAGATGAGAACGGTAGTCCAAATAATCCAAATTATCAATCTTCATCTAAAAAATTCTGAAACATAAAATAAAACGTCTTCTTTGCTGATGTTTATGGATGTCCAGTGCGAACGCAGACCCCACGATACTGTTGTAAAGGCCCTTAATATAAATGAATACAGGGTGACTCAAAAGAAACGGGCCCCGTGTACACTTTATGTGATATCTCCTTTATTTATTCACCGATTGCCCTTATTTTACAGGACATGGCAGAATCAACGACCGTGAGTAAACCAAGACCTCAGTGGGAGCTGGGACAAAGAAGACACTGTGTTAAATTTTACTACAAGACAGGCTCGTTTAAGAAAACCCAGGACAGTTTCATGCATCAGTTCGGATGTGAAAAGGCCCCACCCAAAAGGAGAATTCAGAACTGGGTGGACCACTTCGAGAAGTATGGGACCGTGGAGAACTTCAACGCTACCAGTGAGAACCGTCCAAGCCACTCGGCACGTCCCAAGAAGCGGACAGCCGAGCTGGTCGAAAGTGTGAGAGAGTCTCTCCAGGAGAGTCCGAAACGCTCTGTGCGTAAGCGAAGTCAGTCCCTCGGTATCTCCCATGAGACTTGCAGGAGAGTGCTGGTGAACAATATCAGGGCTTACCCATACAGAATACAGACACTGCAGACCCTTACAGCCTCAGACAAGAAGCAGAGGAGCGCTATGGCAGTCAAGATGCTCGATAAGATCGAGGAGACACCAGGTTTCCTTAACCTCCTTTGGACCTCAGATGAAGCCCACTTCCATCTTGACGGAAAGGCGAACTCCAAGACAAATGTCTTCTGGGGGTCCCTCAGACCCAATGAAGTAGCCACCAAGCACCCTGCACTCTCCTAATTGCACGGTGTGGGCTGCAATCTCGGTCAGAGGCATCATCGGACCAATCTTCATCGAAGAATCTGGCGCAGCAGTGACAGTCACCAAGGAGCGGTATGTGGAGGTCCTCAAAACCTTCAAGAGTGAGCTCCAGACCCTCTACCCGCGCTCATGAGCAAGGTCTGGTTCCAGCAAGACGGAGCAAGTTCTCACACTTCAAACCTGTCCGGAGATTGGCTGAAAGAGAACTTCGGAGGCCGAGTGATCAGTCTCAAGACTAATTTTGAGTGGCCACCCCATAGCCCGGACCTATACCCCCCAGATTATTTCCGTTGGGGCTATCTTAAGGACAAAATGTACGCAAGGAAACCCAGAACCATCACGGACCTCAAGCAAGCCATCAGGGAGGAGATGAGAGCCATTCCCAATTCAGTCTGTAAGAACGTCATGGACAACTTCGTTCTGCGCCTCAAGAAATGCATGGAGCTAAAAGGAGTCCATCTAGAACACATGCTGTAGAATGGAGAAAAAAAGGGCAAATACCCTAGTGTTTTGATATGATGTTGTGAATATAATAAAATAGTTATGCCCCAAAATTCATTTCATTCAGACGAAACACTAAGAAACGGGGCCTAATTAGATTTGGAGCCCGTTTTTTTTGGGGTCACCCTGTACTACCATTGTGTGAAAAACAGACTTTGGCGAGTGGCTTGTATGGTTTATAAGGCATTCTTCTATCAAATTTTGCATATTGGATTTAGACAAAAATTTAAATTGCTTTAGTCTAGAAGGATTTTTTTTCACTGACCTAGGACAGAAAACATGCAGTGTAGTATCAGAACAGATACTACACTTTGTTTCTAGCCAAATAAATAAAAAATCTTGCTTTAACTCTAAACATCCTATAGCGCCTAAAACCACATTGAAGTGATGTTTGTACTTAAAATCCACCTGACACAGCACAACATTATAACCCTTTGTTTAAATCTATTTTTAAATACATTTAAAAGTTCCTAATGGATATGAAATAATAAAAAATATTTTAAAAAAAAAATCATTTGAACAAACAAAAAAATAACAAAAAATAACAATTTTTCATGAAAATTTGTTTTATTATAATTTGGTTATATTTTTTTAGCCAATCGATTGATTATAATCACAATGTGATTGTGACAAAGACCAAATCCAGTCTGGATGTAAATAAAAACAATGTGAATCTGAAAGAAGGCGGAAACTTCGGCCTTTAACATTAACAGCAGATCAAAAGAAATTCATTTATTCAGTTTAACATACAAAAAATTTACGTTCTACCAAAGGGTCAGTCAAATGTTTTCCAATGTACATGCTAACTTGCGGCATGCATATCACGTGACCAAAGCCGTTCAAGTCATAGAAGGCGCATCGACTGTGATTGGTAGTATCATGGCAGCATTGGTTCACTATGTGTGCAATTCGAAAGCCGCACAGATAAAGATGCAACAGTTTCATTCGGGAACTTATATCCATGTAGTTTGGAATGGAGCGGGACCATAAAGCAGCGAAAGAAAGCATTTGTTGTGCGAAAGGTGAAAGCGCTGTTCAACAGAGTGTTACATAGTAGGGGCCGTGTTTGAGTGGAAAAGTTTAAACGGTCAAGGGTCAGAGAATGACACCAGGCAAAAGTTGCAAATCACAGATTTCTGAACGAAGCTCTCTCTCTCACTTGGCGAGATTTCAAGCAGAGAGGACACATCTGATTACTGTCTCCAATGGGGACAGTGTGGGCAGGTGTAGTGAGATGGGCTGTCCGTCTCTCTCTCTCTCTCTCTCTCTCACGAATACCCTGTTACTGTAACTGTTCTGTTTTAAATAAACCTTTAATAAAAAAACACCAGTGTGCGAGTGATTGTATTCCACAGAGGATCAACAACTGGGCTCAACTACAACGCAGGTGTGTATAACGGTTTATACACCCAAAACTGTAAACTAAGCTAAAAATACAACAACAGTAAACAAAGGTTCAAGAAATGTCGCTCGGGTTGCACGAATCTTGACAATCAGGCAAAGTGGAATCAGTCTAAATCTATGGATTCTGAAATCGTGCCCTCAACCATAGAAGCAAATCCGGGGAGTATCAGGCGAACGTGTGGCATCTCACAGTTCGGTGTGATTAGTCACATTCGTGATATCAGCACAAAGCACCTGGATCACACCAGCTCCGCAGAGACGTCTTCGTGGAAATTCACAGAAGCCCGACTCGAGGCGATTTCAGGTGTATCGCAAGAAAGCTTCTTTTTCTCTTCGGGTCGCTATGCCATGGAGCAAGCTGCCAGAAGCCATGGCCATCAGTTTGCAGATATCCAAGGTGGCGCTGGTCTTTTGATGATTACCCCTCACTTGAGCAGCAAGAGACTATTCGATTCTCATGTACAACATTATCGACAGGAATTTAAATCTACCTTTCGCGGAGTCTGTAACGTCAGCACCAAGTTGTAGTCTCCACGGGACCCAGTAAAAGGATGTGTCATAGGCGCTTTCGTCTCAATAATAAAAAAAAAAGGCAGCATTCTCTGTCCATGTTTCTGCTCTGCGGAACAGACTACCAGAGGAGGTACCATATCCAATGCTGACCATATCCAAGTCTAAACATCGGACAAACATTCACGCCGTATAATAGACATATCTTGTCCTTTTACATGGCTTGTTGCGCTTTGCTATTTTTGCCAATAAATTTGATTTGACCGATTTGATTTGGATCTGTCGAACCGTGGCAAAATAACGCAAAACATTTGACTAACCCTCGTACATCAATAGTTTTGTAATTCAGAACAACATTTTTGAAAAATAAAAAAACAGCAGCATTTTTGTGTTTGTGAAAGCAAAAAATTATCGCTTCGCGAAAAAATTTTTTTTTTATGTAACTTATCAAAGCAGTTTCAAATGAAGAGGTAACCTTTTAACTTCGACTGTACAAATATAAACAGATACACAATTTATTGCAACAAGGTGCGTTCTTTCTGGGACCATATACACTTTTTAGACCTAAGCAAAGAACTTTCCTTTGGTATAAATAGACTTCAATCAATGCCTGATTTATCCACCAAGTTTCAGCTGCAAATACCCAACAGTCTTTTTTTTTATCACCGTTCAATGATAAGCACACCTGGATACGTATGTGCAAAATTGTCAATAACTTTGACACGGCTCTGATTTTTGCTATGATGGCCCTCTTCAGTTCAGGGATATGGAGATTGCTTTGATAGACAGTATCTTTGAGATAACACCACAGATAAAAATCTGGGAGAGGGGAGTTAAGGTCCGGTAAGTATGAAGCTCATTCAGGATCACACCGATTACTGAGGAGACGATCAATGTACATTCGCAGCTGAAACTTGGTGGACCATTCAGGCATTGATTGAAGTTTATTTGGTGCTTCTGTAGTTTTCACAATGACATTAAAATATTTTTTTTAAATGTATAAACTGCGTTATGTACTTACGTGGTAGCTGAAAATAAGATTGTACAGAAAAAAATTACGTAAATTCATCCAGTATTTATTAAATTATAAGAAAAAGAAGAAGAAAAAAAAAAACGATTTTACGTATCGGTAGACATTTCAGCTAATTAGGAAAGAGAGATAACTTTGGGAAAAACTCAAAATATAAGAAAAATGGCGACATATAGATGAAATAGTTTTTTTGTTTTTTTTAATTTAATAAATACTGGATGCATTTGCGTAATTTTTGGTGTACAGTCTTCTTTTCAGCTACCACGTAAGTACATAACAAAGTTTATATTTTTTTAGGATAGGCCTAACATGTTATTGTGAAACTACAGAAGCACCGTTTACTTATACCAAATAGGGTTGGATTGTAGAAAGGATAGTGAATTTTATTAACGATCCCATGGGTGACCTTTTTTTGGGGGGGGGGGGTCACCGAATAATTCGTGAGATGTGCCCATACATCTGTCCAATGGTCAGTCATGCTTAAATTTGAAATAACATTGTTAAACGCGCAGATTAAATGGATCGATCGTAACTAAACCCGTTCTTGTTCATATATAACTTCTTTTTTTTATTAACAAACTTAAAATTAGCATTCATTCTTTAAATTAAAGAAGTTAACATTTTTTAAAAAGGCTTTGTTTTATTTATTTATTTTTTTTACAATACTAAACACAAACATTAATAGGTGCTTCTTTAGAGACGTGTCCGAGACAAAATATGAAAGGGGGAGATAATTCAAACTTTTTTTTAGGGGGGGGGGTATCGAATTTAAAATGCAAAAAATAAAACTTCTGAGGATACGTTAAAATCAAATAGATTTATTGAAATAAATTAGACTTCAAATAAATAATAATTTAAAAAATAATTTAAATGAAGTAAAATGGCCGAGACGAAATGGGAAGTATTTTTGCACAGATTGCAGAATTATATCCTGTATAAAACTTTTTTTTACATTTACTTTACTTCATTTCAATTCAGTTTATTTATTTGATGTTTAATTTATTTCAATAAATCTATTTGATTTTAACGTATACTCAGAAGTTTTATTTTTTAAATTTTAAATTCGATACAAAAAAAAAATCCTCAAAAAAATAAATTTGAATTATCTCCCCTTTTCATATTTCGTTTCGACCACGTATCTAATTATTGGGAAATAATGACGAAGATTAGAATAGTCGTCCAAATGATAGAAATATAGAAGTGACTTTCGTCAGACCGTTGGGGAAAAAATCAGTCATGTAGCAATACATTTTGCGTCTGCTTATATGCATTCAACAAGTTGACGAATCTCATTTTTAGATACAAAACAACAGTGGGGCTACATTTTTCATTGAAAAACAACAATTTTGAAGTCATTAAAAAAAGGAATGAAATAAAGAAAGGGTTGATAAGTTTTGCAGCAAAGGGCAGACAATCTAACTGACGCCTATACGTGGTGCTTGTACAGAGAAGCGTCCGTATTAAATTATCAATATCACAAAAAAAACAGTACTATATACTTACGCAGCAGATTTAAATAAGTATCCTCACCAAAAAGCAGGAAAAAATATCGAGTAGAACTCTAATTAAAAGCAAAATCCATTTTTCGGGAACAGTCAATCGACATGGTCAAAGGTCGCCATCTTGTCAATTATGACAAACGCGCTTACCTCCCCTGCGTTAGCTTAAGATAGCCACCTTTGACCATGTCGATTGACTGTTCCCGAAAAATGGATTATGCTTTTAATTAAAGTTCTACTCGATACCTTTTGCTACTTTTTGGTAAGGATACTTATTTAAATCTGCTAAATACGTTTGTTTTTTTTGTGGTATTGATAATTTAATATGGACGCTTCTCTGTACAAGCACCCTACATGTCCTTTATTGCATTCAAAGGACGAACAAAGAATTGATTTATTGCAAAAAAAAAAAAAAAAAATGAAAATTTTGTAAGAAAATAACTATGCAAAAAGTTATGAAAGACTTTAAGGTTTTAAGAATTCAAAGAAAAGTAAAATGGAAAACAATCTTTAACCAATGCCAAATTAAAAAAAATTTTTTCGAATAAGTTTATCTACAGTAGAAATATACCTTTCATATTATTACTAGCCGTACGTACCCGGCGTTGCCCGGGAGTGTTTTTACTTCTATTTTGTTTTACCATTTTTTTTTTTTTAGTACACCATTTTTTTTTTAATTAATAACAAAATATTAAAATGGCTGACTTGCTTATGAAGAAACTGAAATGCATTGGTATTTCATGCTATTGCATTTTTTTATGAAAATAAATAATGTATCAACAGCAAATAATAGATTTCCAAGAATAAAAAAAGTGGATGCCAGGAGCTTGGAATATATAGTATGATGCTCTCCCAACTGAGCTATTTCGGTTGGCTATATCTCTTGTAATGTTAAGCATTTACTATTTGGGGAATCTTTTACAATGATCAGCAGAGTAAAAACGCTCAAAAAACAAATATTCAACAAATAAATGTAACTGTAGGCGATAAAAGTTATTTTCAAACTTACGTGTGGCATTTGTTTGTATTTTTAGACCGTTACAACCGCTATTTATTAGAAATCAATAGTTTTTTCACAGGAACATCGAAAAAAAAAAAATGGCCGATTTTGTGGGGGTTTTGCTAAGGAAGTAAGCTGAAATCGCGATCTTGTTTTTAATAAAACCCGCTGTGAAAAAAGACAAGAATTTATTTTTTACATCTAATAAAAACCTATTTATACTACGTAAAAATAAAAACAAATTACATAGGTAAGTAGAAAAATATCTATTCTCGTCGTAGGTCAACTTTACTTGTTGCAAATTTATGTTTTTAAACCCTTTCTCGTTCTTTTTTTGGACCCCGTTCGCGACTCTGCTGATCATTGTAAAAGATTCCCAATATTTGTACTGGCTGTCGCTGCTATCTAGGTTATTATTTAAGATGGCATCCATTTTAAAAATATTCGAAAGAGGATAAAGTATTTTTTGAAAGAAATTAAATCGAAATACATTTTTCTTGTTAACTCAGTTGTCTGTGTCGGATTAAGTCATTTTTAAAAATAAATTGTAGCGAAGAACATTATTACATTGCCAATAACATGGTATAACAATAACAAATGACAATTGGCTAGTCAGAAGCAAAGTTTTATTTGTTAGCTTAAATGCAATTTGGGTCTGACTTTGAAAATCCGACAAGATAATTTTATATGTTGGAGATTATATATATACATAATGTGTGTGTGAATAAAGACAAACGGAAAAACAAATTTAAATACAGGAAAAATCATCAAGAAACGAGAGATTTTACCGGTTTCGTTTCAGAAAAAGTGAAGATTTTAAATTTATTCGATAACGGTAAAAACATAGGAAAAAGAAGAACGCACAGAGAGACACCATTGGAGCGCGTTTAACTATTTGAAAAAAGAAAGAATAATAAAACGCGCTTGCGGAGAGACGTTAAAATGGGAAAGGGGGGGGGGTAGTTTCAAATAGCAAGTAAACCAACGTAAGTATCTCCACTTATTTTATTATCGATAAAGAAAGAAAGAGTTGCCGCCTGTTGTTTTGCTTTTTCTCAAACCAAATAAAAATATTGAAAAGATGCTGTTAAGTAGTAAAACAAAAGACAATGAGGCAATGTTCAAGTACGACTAACTCTAAGAGCAGTTTCTGCGGCGTTGCTACGGTGTTACGCCGCCATCCGTACCCGATAATAAACTTCGTACTTAACAACTTCCGGTATTCTTTAGTTTAATTTTCTCTAGTTTCTGGTAGTCAATTTTCTGGTTTTATCTCTTTTGTATTTTATGATAATGAATTATATCGTACAAGACGTACTAACCGCAGCACATTTCAACAGCTACCTGCAGGAGTTTCTCTGACGTCGACAAGTAAAAGTAAATTACTTCGGCCATATAATATATGCGATCCGACAGTACTATGATTTCTGAAACAACCTATTTTATTATTTTCCCTCTGTGATTATTTATTTTTAGTAACTGTGATTATTTATTTTTGTCAAATAAATTATTTAAAATAAAATTTTAACAGTTATTATTTATTTTTGTCTAATAAATTATTTAAAATAAAATTCAGTACAAAACTAACCAAAACAGGAAGTTTTTATTATCGGAACCAATTTCGAACGGACACCGTTTCCGGTTGGAGACAACTTTGCTTAGAGTTAGTCGTACTTGAACATTGCCGACAATGAAACCATGTGCAAACATTTAGCAAAGATTATTATTATTGTTATTGTTGTTGTTGTTGTTGTTGTTGTCGCCATTTTTGATCATGATTTTGGAAGGTTTTTAAAAAAAATATTTTTTGGTCCATTGACCGCCTTTTGTACGAGAAGAAAGACAAAAAAAAAAAACGCCATTGGTTTGTCCGTGGGGGGAAAAAAAAAAGAGGCCAGTAATCAAGCTTTTATTTGAGATTAGGGTGTTACAAACCATGACTCGTGTCAGAGGGGGGGGAAATGTTTCGTAATTTTTTATTTTTTTTTACATTCGATTATAGCGACCAAGGTGCTGGTGGCAGTTGGGACATGTATGGACGACGTCTTTGGTGCTATCGATACAGAAAGGAATCAGACAGCAACCCATGAAAAAACTGAAAAAAAGAAATAAACAGAAAAATATATATTTTTTTAAAATAGTTTAAAAAAGAAAGACCACAGTTTTTAAATTTTTTTTTGTGCTATCGATACAGAAAGGAATCAGACAGCAACCATGAAAAAACTGAAAAAAAAAAAAAAAATAGAAAAATAATTTTTTTTTTAAATAGTTTAAAAAAGAAAGAACACAATTTTTTTGATTTTTGTTTTGTGCTATCGATACAGAAAGGAATCAGACAGCAACCCATGAAAAAACTGGAGAAAAAAAAAACAGAAAAATAATTTTTTTTTTAAATAGTTAAAAAAGACCACAATTTTTTGATTTTTTTTTTTTTAAATCTAATTTTTAGCGCAGTTCACCTGTGACCAGATATTGAAGTTTAGTCTAGCTTCTTTCATGGGAATACTGAAAGAGTAGAGAAAGACTAGCAATGTCTCTTCTATGAGAAAGGGGGATGTAAGGAACAGAAGAGATCATCTCCATTAGATTTCAGAGTTGATTTTGAACAAAGAGTGGCACCTCTCCAGATGTGGTTCATGAAGCACTCAATAGTCAAAATAGTAACCATTGGTTTATACTGCTGTAGTCTTTCAAGACTGACTGATTTTGAAATGTTATCAATCCAATTACTAACACAAGATGACAACCCTAACCCACTGACACAAAATGACAAGTACACATGTTCAGCCGAGATGCGTACGCAAGCAGTAGCCAATCAACGTACGACGCAGAAGAAGAAATATTCCAGAACCTTCCATGTGCAAATCTATAAAAAGTCGAGAGAAACGAAAAGCTAACCAGATCGTCGAAGTAAATTGTACTTTTCCCGCCATGCATGGCGTTGATTTCGGCCAGAAGTTTGCCAAGCTCGATCCCCGGTCCCATCGTCACTGTCCCATCGTTGCATCCCTGTACAAATACTTCGATAGAATGTGCTCCGACAAACTTACTGCACTTGTACCACGTCAGCATAAATACCCACGACCAACCCGACTTGCAGCAAAATCCCACCCCTTCACTGTAGAGGTCCTCAGCAGCTGGACAACTTTCTATTTCTTTCCTCGGACAACTTTCTATTTCTTTCCTCGGACCGCTTGCCTTTGGAATTTCCTCTCAGCTCCAAAGACTGTACCAACATTCAGAAATTTAAATGTAATGTGAATCTTGCTGCCCAACTTCCCATCTAGGATGCCTCTTATAAATCTGCCCCTAATTACAATAGCCCCTTACGTCTCAGTGGCAATGTGCCTTGTTTGGTGTGAATAAAAGTTTTTAAAAAAAAATTTTTAAAAACGCCTTCATTGTGGAAAATACTACTTCATGTTGTCATGCGAGCGCCATGCGCAAATTATCAACATAAAAAATAACGGTAACTACGTACGACACGCAGCAATCATTGGCACTATCGATACAAGATTGCAAATGGACATCAAACGATGCACGAATCTCCCGGTCAAAGTAAACCATATATTTACCGCTAACAGATTAACTCACTTCAAAATCGGAATCTAATTAGAGAAATAAGATTGCCAACGAGGTGTCGATTCCTCCACGAAAAGCTAACGTTGGGGAAATAATTAAATGTCATTGTGCTAAATGTTATGTTTTCGCTTACTGAGGTGTGTATAAATTTATACACCCGTCGTTGTCATCAGAAACCCGGGTTCTTGATCGTCTGTAGACAAAACACTCGGACGCTGATGTTAGTTAGTAAGAAGGTTTATTAACGTAGATAACTCGGACCATTCATAAACCCAGAGTGGCGTTGATACAAAGACTTTGAAATGTGGACTGTCGCGTCAGAGAGAGAGAGAGAGAGAGAGAGAGAGAGAGAGAGAGAGAGAGATAGAAGTGTCGCCAGGAAGAGAGCAAATTCTCTCTCCAACAGAAGTAACAGAATTTGTTGACTTCCATTAATTAAAGGTTAAATTCTAACCTCCAATCCATCAATCACTTATCCGTTCAATTAACCTCTTTCGTTATGTAACATTAAGCGACTTTGGCAAATCATCAGCACAGGCTAAACAGAGGGTTACAATATGGTTGAAAACCTGTAATGTTAGACTCTATTAAGTCAAGTGAACCAACAACAAAAAAAAAACTTATTTGTTATAGAAATTCACTGAGATTCTAAGAGTTTATGCCTAACCTTAACCAACGCACAGAATTGGATTATTTAAAAAGTAAACTGTGTTGGATCATTCTACCGCTCCAGAAAGTACCTAACTCCTGATGCGATCCTCTACGTATACATTCATCTGTTTTCTTTGAATCATCCTGGACAGCTTCAATGCTGTTACCATAACTTATATAAGAGTCAAATATGTCCTAAGAAAAATTGTTACATCAATTAAAGTGATAGTGAGGATGTCTTCCATGCTTGCTATCACTAACCCCCACGATACATTTAATAGAAGAGTGTGAAAAAACTGTTACATCAAATAAAGTAAGCGACGAAAATTCCTTTTGTGTTTTTCAAGTCTTCAATTTTAAATCAGTTAATTGTTTCCAGAAAGTATCTAACCCTAACCCTAATCTCACTTCTGACATAATTCTCTACCTGGTTAAGAGCCAAATACGCCTTAAGATGGAGTACTGTTGCCAAATAGTCTGGCACCTAGTTAATGCTAAACTTTTTTCTGACTACCAGTATGGATTTAGACAAGCACGATCTACTGCGAACATCTTAACGGTCATCTCTGAACGCATATATCATACACTGGACAAGGCAGGTGAAGCTAAAGCAGTGGCGCTTGATATATCCAAGGACTTTAACAAGATATGATATAAAGGGCTCCTCCAAAAAATTCACTTATATGGTATTACTGGGCGAATATTTAATATCATTAGATCCTTCCTAACCAAAAGAAAGATCGAGGTTGTCCTCGATGGCCATTAATCTAAGCAACATGACATAAATGCAGGTGTACCCAGGGATCGATCCATCTTCGGACCTTTGTTGTTCCTGATTTTCATAAACGACCTCCCTGAGTCTGAGATAGGTATATTTTCTGACAACACCATGCTGTACTCTCGTCATGTGGGCAAACGGACGCGTACATATCCAAGGCAATGGCTGAATCCTTAGAAAGTGACCTCCAGTTGATTAGGGTCATAAATGGTTGGTAACTTTTAATGCCACAAAGACAAAGCTCCTTTCCTTCAATAACTACAAGAAACCTCTTCAACCACCGATTGCCATGGCAAATAACACCCTACCTGAGAATTCAACATTCAAACTACTCGGCCTAACATCCATAGGTAACATGAATTGGAACAAATACATTAAAGACATTGCCAAGGCTGCTGCAAAGAAAGTTGGCTCCCTCTACCTTGCTAGTAAACTCCTCACACCTGTATCTCTACAAAGCCACCATCCGCCCATGCATGGAGTATTGTTGCCACATCTGGGCTGGTGCATCATCCGCTAGTTTCTCCCTTTTAGACAAGGTCCAAAAAAGAGTTGCCAACTTAATAGGTCCCTCACTATCCACCAAGCTCCAGCCTCTGTCTCATCGCCGCAATATTGCATCCTTGTGCTTGTTTTACAAATACTTCAATGGATTGTGCTCCGATAAACTAGCCGCTCTAGTGCCTCCTCAACGCAAATACACTAGAACAACTCGACAATCAGCTGGGTCCCATCCATTCACTGTGGAGGTCCCCAGATGCCGGAGAGCCTTCTACTCTGATAGCCTCTTTCCTCGTGCTGCCGGCCTCTGGAACTCCCTCCCTGCTCCATGTTTCCCCGACATTACTGACATGCAGAGGTTTAAAACTAATGTAAACAGACATCTCGCTGCACAGCTCCCAACTTAGGATGACACTCTAAACCTACTCCCTAATTCTCAGTAACCCCTTACGTCTACAGTGGCGTCCTGCCTTGTTTGGGGTGAAATATCTTTAAAAAAAAACCCCAAAAAACTGAAGAGGTGCCGCTCAAAGCATTCTTTCTTGCCTTGACAGAGTACAAAAGTGATTTTGCAATCTAGCGGGGATGATCTCTTCTCTTTCCCACCGAAGAGACGTTGCTAGTCTTTTTCTACTCGATCGTTATTTCCATGGAAAGTGCTCGACTGAGCTTCAAATCTTCTTTTTGTAAAACTTTCACAGCAAGAACTCGTCTTATTGTCACAACTGCAAAGAATTTTCTTTTCTTCCTTTCTTTCCTTTCTTCATAAAACACAACGAAATTTCCATGAACAGAATTTCTTTCCAAGAACATTGCATCTGTGGAACACATTACCACTGAATTGCTTCCCTGCAGACTAAAACATGGTAATTTTCAAGTCCAATGTCAACAAATACTTGTCAAGCAGTCCTATTATGTAAGTAAATGTTGTCCATTTCTTGCATCATCATCATCATCATCATATTTGGTTTAACATCAGTTTTACATGCTGGCATGTGTTGGACAGCTTTAAGAAATTGACTTCCAAACTAACATATCCCTGGCCAGGTCTTTATTTATCTCTCAAGTCCATTTTTATCACTTCCTCCCATGTTTTCCTTGGCCTTCCCCTGTGAACTGATCCTACTTCCTCAACTGTTCTACATCTACTAACTCAAGAACTGTCCTTACATTTTTTCAACGTGGCCATAATATCGAAGTTTGCTGTTTTACATACATCTCCCTATACTGTCCAGATTTAATCTTCCTCTGAGGTCATCAGATCTAAGCCTTTCGTTAAAACTCATATTACACATCCGTTACATCATTTTTCTCCACGCAGCACATATCGCCAACAGGTTTCACTCTCATACATCATCACGCTGCATACACATGCCTGATAATGGTAACTCTCTGCTGGTTAGTAATGGCAGAAGTTCCCTGAACTTACACCATCCACTCCTAATTCTTGCAATCACACTAGCACCTGCTCCTCCATGTGCTTCAATGGTATCACCAAAGTAACAAAACGTCTGAACAATCTCATTAGCTTCGTCATCCAAATATACTTTCAATCCTCTCATACTATTGTTCATCATCCAACCGACAATCTCATTAACCAGGACCGGCGGGACAGTTATAAAAGTGGGGTGGGGGGTGGGCTCTCCTAAAAAGTGGGGGGGGGCGGTTAAACACATGCATATATAACGTCATTATTGATGACCGTAAAGTGGGGGTGGGGTGGGGGGGCCAAGTCGAAAAGGGGGGGGGGGCTCAACCCCCCCCCCCCTGTTAACCCTTATCCTCGAGTGGCTTTTTGTTTTGGTATGTAGTGACTCATTAGTATTAAAATATATATGGCGTTTTTTTCATGAATGTTTGATTGTAATGAGACACCTATAAAAAAAATTGAACTTTAAAAAACATTTTTTATTGTGATGTGATTGCAGAGAAGTATCAAATTGAAATTATCAAAGAAGTATCAAATTGAAATTATCAAAAAAGTATCAAATTGAAATTATCAAAGAAGTATCAAATTGAAATTATCAAAGAAATATCAAATTGAAATTATCAAAAAAGTATCAAATTGAAATTATCAAAAAAGTATCAAATTGAAATTATCAAAGAAGTATCAAATTGAAATTATCAAAGAAGTATCAAATTGAAATTATCAAAGAAGTATCAAATTGAAATTATCAAAAAAGTATCAAATTGAAATTATCAAAGAAGTATCAAATTGAAATTATCAAAAAAGTATCAAATTGAAATTATCAAAAAAGTATCAAATTGAAATTATCAAAGAAGTATCAAATTGAAATTATCAAAGAAGTATCAAATTGAAATTATCAAAGAAGTATCAAATTGAAATTATCAAAGAAGTATCAAATTGAAATTATCAAAGAAGTATCAAATTGAAATTATCAAAGAAGTATCAAATTGAAATTATCAAAGAAGTATCAAATTGAAATTAATATTTCAACATTTCAATGCCACCCCCCTCCCACGAGATGAAACGTTACCATCTTAAACTTTATTTTGGTAGAAGCTGACTGTTTTAAAAATACCTTCGACTCTTGCAAAAAATTGCTGAGTTTACCCCACATCTGCCGCAAACAAATCTCTCTGGTTGTGTCACAGACTTCTAAGAACCTTCCACCACCATTTCTTTTTCCAAATTGGCTGTGAGAAAGAGACCCTCTTCACAGTCAACCTGATGCTTGCCTTTCCTTTCAACGATTAAGTAGCTTTACTGCTGGCTATTTCAAAATTTCTCTTCTGTCACATGAGCTTTCTCAACCAATCAGAGCCTTTAATACCTCTCCCCACTATCTAACATACATTGATTTACTTTTATAAATCACATTCATCGTATCTTCTTTTTCTTTTGCTTTTCCTCAAACCTGTTTTGTTAAAGATTCATTCCTTCAGACTAGGATCAAAGTGCAGTATCTGTCTTGTCCTCGGACAGCGGAGGAGAAATCTTTCTCGACTGTGGCAATTATTAGTTTTGCCCCATCCAGAGCACTCCTTTTTTGGGGGAAACTGGATATACCCACCTCCACATTAAAAACTGACCTTGTGCTTAATTTGGCCCTTGTGGGGAGGCGAGTAAATAGGGACCCATTTCATGTTTTCAGGGTATTTTCAAAGTTCTTAAATTTTCAAAGAGCATATGATAAAGCAAAGGAACTCACCCAAAGAAACAGAGGATGAGGCAGAGAATCCAGCTTAAGGTGCCACTCTCGTAGTGAATGGACGTCACAATGTCGGCGTTACATTTCGGGCACCGCATCTGCAACTGAGACTCATTGAAGCTCAGCATAACGGGGGGTTGTACGATCACGGTTGTCGTTGCTATTCAAGGAGAAAAGAAAGAAAACGGCAAACGACCGATTTTTAGTAAGGATTCAATACTTAAATTAAAAAAATACTTAAATAAAAAAAATACTTAAATAAAAAAAATACTTAAATAAAAAAAATATTTAAATAAAAAAAATATTTAAATAAAAAAAATATTTAAATAAAAAAAATATTTAAATAAAAAAATATTTAAATAAAAAAAATACTTAAATAAAAAAAATACTTAAATAAAAAAAATATTTAAATAAAAAAATACTTAAATAAAAAAAATATTTAAATAAAAAAAATACTTAAATAAAAAAAATATTTAAATAAAAAAAATATTTAAATAAAAAAAATATTTAAATAAAAAAATATTTAAATAAAAAAAATATTTAAATAAAAAAAATCCACCAAAAATTAAAGGAGCAAACGTGCTCTTTGAGAAACAAAAAACAAAAAAAAACTTTATTTCCTTAAAACGTAGAGCATTAATATGTAAGGATAAAAAAACAAAAAACCCACAAATTTTAAAAGATTTTATGGATATAATTTTGGGAAACTTTTTTTAAAAACTGAAACAGAGGTTATTCATGCCCAATATCCAAGTTAAAAACATTTGTTAGCAATTTGTTTGAGGTTCAGCCAAAAAATCAGCTAGATTGACTGGACTATTTATGGATATAAAACCTTTAACGAATACGAGTTGATTTCTTTTCAATGTTTCTGAAAGGAAAATAAAGTAGAGTTTATTTTTAACTGCAACAATTGAGTAGTTTAAGTAGCACCGGTCGAAGAAGCGTGTCAGTATAGGTTTGTCTATATATATTTTCTGCCACAAATTTATGGTAGAAGCATTTGGTGCTAGTACAGTGTGGTGTAAATGAGGAAAAAGAAGAGAAAAACAAGAACGACCGACCGCGTTTTTGCGTGGCTTACCTCGTGTGAAGAAGAAGGAAACAAGAATGGCCGACTTGTTTCTTTAAATGCCTACAGGGTGACTACGAGGTATGCAAATGAGATGCTCCTGATTGGAAATGGAAGAGATAAAAGAGGAGTGATTGGGGGAGGGGGCAGAGGAAAGTTAGATTGCGAACAGAGAAGTTTGATCATAGGAGAAAAGTCGGATCCGTAGAGAGTGAAGAAAAACGTTGCAGAAATTCGTTTCGGAGTGGATAGAAAGCGGAAGTACGGCCAGCAGTGTCGCGTATATCACAAGCTATTTCGGCGAATCGAGCAAATTACCATGGCTGAGTGGAGACTGAGCACTCACATGCTGAGACCCTTTACCGGGGAGGGTGACCTGATTAAGTGGCTGGAGAAATTAAAGATGGTGGCGAAGCTGCAAAAGATAGAAGATGTGGTCACCCTGCTGCCGCTATACTTAGAGGGGGAAGCCCTCACGATTTACCAGCAGATGCGAGATGAAGACAAGGAAGACCTTGCCTCAGTGGAGCAAAGGCTGAAATTGGCCTTCGCTGAGGGCCCATTCGAAGCGCTTGGTAAGCTTTCCAGTTTGAGGTGGACCGGCGAGTCGGTTGACGTCTTTGCGGCAGAGATCAGGAGACTGGCAGGGTTGGCTGGTTACGTGGGGAGGAGCCTGGAGATGACGGTAAAGCTGTACCTAGTTAACGGCTTCCCAGAGGAAATCTCTACGAACATGCAGAGAATCACTGGGATCCATACTATGGGAGTGGACGATCTCTTGGTTCACGCCAGAGTCCTAGTGAAAAATGTTAAAAGCCCAATCGTGGCTGCAGCTGTGGGTGGAAATATGTGCATGAGGCCTCACTTGAATGAGAGGCAGCCGGCGAGGCGACAGGAGGGGAGACCTGCAATCAAGTGCTTCCGGTGCCAGGGCCCTCATCTGATCAAGGACTGCAAAGAGCCGAGACCAGGGAAACGAGTGAAGGGGAGCTATTGCGCCAGTGGTTACCCCTTCTGTGCGGAGATGGTGCATGATGGAACGTTGCCTCGGTTACCGGTAGTAGTCAATGGGAAGAAAGCCATAGCCCTTGTCGACACAGGCTGTACTACAACGTTGTTAGCGAGGAATGTCGCTAGGTCATGGAGCGGAACCAGGACTATTAGGACCGTGGATGGCAGGGATGTGAAGTGCCTAGGTGAGACGACAGCAGAAGTAATGGTGCAAGGGGTGTCCATTGGACTGCGAGCCTTAGTGTTGAATCATCTGGTCGGTGGTGTTGACGTGATTATAGGTATGAGTGCAATTAACCGACTGGGGGGCGCCACGTTACGAGGGAGCCAAGTGACGTTCGGACGTCTCGGCGCAGTGGGGATGGCAGGAGTGGAAGGTGATAGAACCATCAGAATACCAAAACCGGAGGTTTGCTGCATTGAGGACAAAGATTTCCTGGCAAAGTTTGATGGCGTGAGGTGGACGGTGGAATGGAAATGGATCTCCGGACCCCAGGAACTACAGAATAAAGTGGGCTGCTACGAAAACACCCTGCGAGGAGAAATAAGAAAAGGATTTGAGGAAGAAGTGGAGAGGTGGATAAAAGAAGGAATTCTGAAACCGTGGACAGGGGAAGAAAAAGGAGTGTTGCCACTACTGGCGGTTGTTCAGCCTACAAAAAACAAGATTAGGCCCGTACTGGACTTCAGAGAATTGAACAGACACGTAGCCTGCCACACTGGAACGGGGATCGACGTATGTGAGGAGGTCATGAGGAAATGGAGAAGAATGGGACGGGCCACAAAAATTGTCGATCTGAAATCGGCATATCTGCAGATCCATGTAGATGAAAAACTCTGGCAGTACCAGCTGGTCCGGTACAAGGGGCGAGTGTATTGTCTGACGAGGTTAGGCTTTGGGCTGAGTTCAGCCCCCAAAATTATGACTGCCGTGCTGAAGACAGTGCTGAGCAAAGACCGTTCAGTGGAGGAGGCCACTAGTTCGTACATTGACGACATTCTGGTGGAGGAGGCAGAGGTGACAGCGGAGAAAGTAAGAAGCCATGTCGAGAAGTATGGGTTAACTGCAAAACCGGCGGAGGCCCTGGATGGAGGACGGGTGCTGGGGTTGAAACTAAGGCGAGATGGAAAAGAAAGCCTTGTCTTCGAACGAGGGAGTGTAATACCCGAAGTCGGATCTGAGCTGACGAAGCGAGAACTTTTCTCAGTCTGCGGGAGGCTGGTCGGGCACTATCCTATCGCTGGCTGGCTCAGGATAGCATGTAGTTTTATTAAACGACTAGCAGGCACTGCTGACTGGGAGGGCCGTGTAACGAAGGAGGTTATGAACATGCTGCAAGATATCATTGCGAGGGTGAGGAATGAGGACCCAGTGAAAGGGGACTGGTATGTCAGCAGCGGAGATGCGGGTGTGATTTGGTGCGATGCCAGTAACCTGGCGTTGGGCGTCGTACTAGAGATGGGAGGTGTAACTGTGGAGGATGCGGCATGGCTAAGAAAAACCAACGACTTCTCCCATATCAACGTAGCAGAACTAGATGCCGTTATGAAAGGACTCAATCTGGCCCTGAAGTGGGGATTGAAAATAATTGAAATTAAAACCGATTCGGCAACGGCAGCATCGTGGATTCGGTCGGCAGTAACTGGCGATAAGAGAGTTAAGACCAAAGGTGCTGCGGAAATGCTGATCAAGCGCAGACTCGGAGCGCTCGCCGATCTAATAGCGGAGTTCCAGTTAAGAGTATCTGTCGTGTTGGTCCCATCAGAAAAAAACAAGGCGGATTCGATGACACGCGTGAAGAAGGCCTGGCTGCAGGAGGGAAAGGAGGTCTCCTCGGTATGCTATGCAGGGGAAGAAGTCAAGGAGTCACACGAAATGCACCACTTTGGTCGGGAACGAACGTTATTCCTAGCCAGAGAGGTTTACCCGGAGACCACCGAGGAGGAGGTTAGGGAAGTGGTGGAGAACTGTCGAGAGTGCCAATCAATTGACCCTAGACCGTCCAGACACGAAACAGGACAGTTGCACGTTGCGGAGGACTGGAAGCGATTGGCTATTGATGTGACGCACTATCGCCACAAATTGTATCTCTCGATGGTCGACTGTGGACCGGGAAGGTTTGCCATCTGGAGAGAAATCAGGGCAGAAGCGGCATGGGCGATCGGAGGGGTCATCGAGGAGATATTTTTGGAGAGAGGGCCGGTTGAGGAACTCTTGATGGACAATGGGCCCGCTTTCCGATCTGAAGCCTTTAAAGGGGTATGCGATAAGTGGGGAGTAAGGCAATTTTTTAGAGCAGCGTATCGGCCGAGTGGCAACGGAATAGTGGAGAGGAATCATCGCACCATTAAAGCCGCTGCGGAAAAAAGCAACGTATCACCCATAGAGGCGGTGTTTTGGTACAACATCTCGCCAAAAACCAAACAAGACGAGACAACTATCCCTCATAGGGCCGTTTTCACATATAAGTGGCGGCACCCGTGCAACAAAACAGCAGGAATCGAGAGTGAGGAAGCCACTATCAAAGTAGGTGAAGAGGTATGGGTGAAACCCCCTAATGCACAGTGTACCACTCGTTGGAAAAAAGGGGTCGTAACGGGGTTGCGGTCGAAGAACAATGTGATGGTGAACGGCGTTCCCCGGCATATCCTAGACCTGCGTCGCATGACACTGCCGGTACGCAGTGAGGGCAGTAAAGAAGAGGAAATCGAGGGCCACCGAGAAGCAAATGATGCGACTCTACCTGACTTAGACCCACGTTGTAGTGAACCTGAAAATGTTAACCCCCAAGAAGTTGTTCCCCAGAGGCCTCGACGTGAGAGGAGGCGGCCTGCTTGGATGGAGGATTACGAAGTATCCTATTGATCTCGAAGATCAAGGGGGGCGTGTGGTGTAAATGAGGAAAAAGAAGAGAAAAACAAGAACGACCGACCGCGTTTTTGCGTGGCTTACCTCGTGTGAAGAAGAAGGAAACAAGAATGGCCGACTTGTTTCTTTAAATGCCTACAGGGTGACTACGAGGTATGCAAATGAGATGCTCCTGATTGGAAATGGAAGAGATAAAAGAGGAGTGATTGGGGGAGGGGGCAGAGGAAAGTTAGATTGCGAACAGAGAAGTTTGATCATAGGAGAAAAGTCGGATCCGTAGAGAGTGAAGAAAAACGTTGCAGAAATTCGTTTCGGAGTGGATAGAAAGCGGAAGTACGGCCAGCAGTGTCGCGTATATCACATACAGTACATGGCATTAGCTTACTACGAGGGTCAAAGATGGCTAACAACTGATTGGGTTTATTTGAGTTTTCGCTTTTGTGATAACAAAGTGGCTCCAAGAAAATTCCTTGCTATATTTCTAACAGATATTTTCATGTCTGGTCAGCAATGTTTCCTACACATTTTCTGTTTGGTACCAAAATATATAAATTAACTATTTTTACTTGGAGCCTGCTTTTGCACACAAATAGACTTTATCTTTTTATGAATAAAACTCTTTAGTCTTGTTATTTTCTGAACACACTTTAAGTACAAGATAGCAGTTGACTTTTATAACGTACCAAGCACTAACTCCTAGAAATTTTATTTCTCCATAATGATGCCATTGTAGAACCATGTTACCCCACTCGACGACCGTCGACCCCAACGTTGTGTGTCCGTGGCCTTCTTCTTGTCTTCATCGTCTAGCCGAGTCGTCTATCCACTGACGAATCGTCGAAGGCACAGCACTGGTCCACAAGTTAAATAAAAGAAACTCAATTCTCGAGAAAGAACACAAACACATATACATTGTGTATAATTTAGTTGGAACTATGAGTGTGTGTGACACCGTCGCGGACTGTTGAGATCCCCATTGTCATTGCTCAAGTCGTCAGCTCATCTCATCGTTTTCCTGGTCCGATCCGCTCTCTGAGGAGGTTCGATCCTAACTGCCCGGCTTCTCTCCGAAACCCAAACTCATTAACTTTTTGTCATAAACCTTACTATCGTCAAACTTTCGTAAAACTAACCTACCCCACTGTCGCAAAACGCTATCACCCCCAAATGTCGTGTCCGGTATTTTTTCTGAGTCACTAGTCCTGAACAATGGAAACTGACCACTCCCGTATTTTCTTTTGTCTCTGTCGATGAGTCACTTCCTATCCTCGCGGCCTTCATTACTGACCACTCCCGTATTTTCTTTTGCCTCCATTGTATCACACCATCATGCTTATTAATATTTATAGTCAAAACTTTGAATATAAACAGAAAATTAGGTAAATTTGTGGGTGGAAACCTCAAGTTCACCTGAAAATAAATATGTTTTTGCTGTCATTTGAAATAATAGACCTCTAAACTCAACACTAATATCATACAATTTATTTTAAATTAAAAAAAATAAAACAACTATAATATAATTTTTAGAAGGGGGTTCACTTTTCTTTATAAATTTAATGTAGAATGATTACCCGCACGGACCATGCTAAGTAATAATCAGGTCTTCGGGAGGTTTAAGGTTCAAACCTCAGTACGGGCGATTCTAAGAATACAATTAAGAATTACTTAAGACTTCTACCCGGTCATGGTTGACGGAACGAGAGCAAGCTACTCTCCGTGGATTGAATGAAGGGTTATGTTTGAAATTCTGTACAGATTCTTGAGTTCAACAAAACGCACCAGAAGAAGATCGGAGGTTACATCGGACAAAACATTGTGAGAATAACATCCAAGATGAGAACAGTAGTCCGAATAATCCAATTATTACCCACTTCTGGACCATGTATGTAAGAGCCGGATAATCATTTTGGTTTTTTTTTCCAACTTCAATAGGAGTTCTCTGATTTTCTTTTAATATTCATTCTTTTAGAGATCACCAGGAACAGAATTAGTGAGGGTCAACATTTAGAGTGATTTTTTTATGTTATTATGTAGTAATTCGTCAACGATTTTTTTCATTTGCCAGAGAAAGTAAGATAGAGAGAGGGAGAGGAGAGAGGGAGAGAGGAGAGAAAGAGAGAGAGAGAGAAAGAGAGAGAGAGAGAGAGAGAGAGAAAAGGAGGGAGGTTGTAGAAGAAAGATATTACACACTTTTTAACTTTTCTATTTGTGTTATTCATTTCCCTCCCCCCGAGCAACGCCGGGTAGCCATGCTAGTCTAAAAGGAGGAAATCTCTGAAATAACACCATGTAACCCAACTAAAGAAAATTGCGAAAAGCCAAAAATTATTTGGCGTACGATCGTTTCCAAGATAATTTGGAAATATTTTATTCTATATTATTGTTCTGAAGACTCCAAACCGTCTTCATCGGCGCCATTTACAACATCACACATAGAAGTCCCTCAATAAACCATAATCATCGACATTTGCAATACGTCTGGCAGCACTTAACCAACCCGACCAACCACCCAACCAGCAATTAAATCATGTGGTCATTCAGTCACATAACTAAAAGTCAGAAAGTCCTAAGATGGAGTATTGCTGCCACATCTGTCGAGGTGCTGCACAGAGCACCCTTTCTTGCACTGATAGAGTACAAGATATACTTTGCAATCTTGTGGTGGAACATCTCTTCTGTTCTCTATAGCCCCTTACTCACAGAAGAAACATTGCTAGTCTTTCTCTACTTCATCGTTATTTCCATGGAAGATGCCTGACTGAACTTCAATCTCTAGTTCCTCCTAGCAAGACATTCACAGCAATGACTAGCACCGGACGGAAATTTCCATGAACAGAGTTTCTTTCCAAGAACTTCCCGTCTGTGGAACACATTACGACAAGACTGCTTCCCTGCAGACTACAACATGGCTGCCTTCAAATCCAATGTCAACTAATACTTATCATAAATCGTCCCTATATGCAATCAAACTTTGTTTGTCGCGTTAATCAAACTTTCAATCCTCTAATTATTTATTTTATTTTTTTTTTTAATCTCCCTTCCACAGCGGTAAGATTTGACACAAGGTCGGGAAAGTGGGATTGAAAAGCCAGCGCCCTAGAGTAAGAGCACTCTGGCCTACAAAAAATGCCTGGGCAGCCCCGTCGGCATTCCCCTGATAGGGGCGCCTCAGGCGACTAGCAATAAACTAATCCCTTCTCAAGGGGTGAGAAGGCAAAGCCTGGCAGGGTGGACCTCCTAGAACGGCACAGGGCAATACCCTCAAACCGGCGGAATCAATGCCCGAAGCCTAAGACGGTACCGGTCAACAGAGTGTAGCATCCATCGGAACAGATAATACACTCTGATCTTAGCCAAAAGGCCAAGGAGGATGTTTTTTCTGGATCATTAACCCTTTTCCTCGAGTTGCTCTTGGCTTTGATAAGTGGTGACTCATTAATAATAATTTTTTTTAAAACTACATAAAAGTATATTTTGTTTAATCTGGTTAAAACTCTGAAATAGCGCCATCGACCGCAAATATCAGTTGTCTTGCAGAAGACAACTGCAAAAAAAAAAAAATGTCTGCTGAGATTCGATTTGGAAAATCTCTGATCACCGACACCTGAAACAAATCAGAGATTCAGTTAATTTTAATATTTAAAAAAAAATAAATAAATATGACACATATAGGTATGTTCTTGTCATACATACATGGAAGAGGGTCAAAGGTGTTTGACAATCCACAGACAAAGGGTGAACAGTAAATATGATAATGTTGGGAAAAAATACGACAAAAAAAAAACACAAAGAAAATCTTGCTTTAACTCTTAAAATCCTATATCGCCAGAAATTACATTAAAGTGATGTTTGCATTTCCAATCTGTCCGACAACACATAACATTGTAACCCTTTGTTTAAATCTATTTTTAAATATGTTTAAAAGTTATCAATGGCAGCAAATTAACTCTTACCAGTCCTTGTGAGACTTACATCCGGGTACTAATACTTATTTATATCAGTATCTCATCGTTTTCATAACGGTTAGACAATTTTTTTTACTTGCGTTATTTTGAAGAAAAAAAAAAAAATATATATATTTTTTCAAAAATATCCGTTTTTCATCAGAACTTAAATAATTTGTTTGACGTGACCCATTTCACCCCGGCGGCCCACTTCACCCCGGGTTTCCCTAATTCAAATAATTGACAATATTATTTTTAGTGCAAATGCAACATTATATGAAAGGACAGTGTCTTTCCAGTCATATTGTTCCATAACTGTCTAACAGTAAAGCTATTAGAAACATTTAAATGCAAAAAAAAAAAAAAAAAAAAATTTTTTTACCTTGTTTTTTGGTAATTCTTAACAGGACTGAGACGCTGGACTTTTCAACAGGATGTTAAGAGTTGAACTACAGGACACACAATTTCTAATATGTATGGAGTTTCTAAGATCAAAGGGGAGACAATCACAATCATCTGAGAGCATTCAAGACTAAACATCTAGCGTGCTGCTATACATTACTCTTATAAGTATCGAAATATATGCGACATACCTTGCCGCCATGCAACTTTTACATAATAGCAACATGCTAACCACTTGATGTAACGGTATAGCAACGCTGAGTCATTTCACTGATTACAATTATTAAAACATGTTTCAAATCAAACCAAACATTAATAACATATTTTTAAAAGCTGATACACTTTTCTATGTTATTTTAATATATGTAATTTGTTTAGGTTTTTTTTCTTCTCTTCTGTGTGTGTATATAAGTAGTTTTTGTTTTATTAGAAAAAAAAAATTATTAGTTTCTTTTTCATGTTACCACTGATGAAAAAACTCGATGTAGATAAAACAAAAAAATAATGAAAGCGTAAAATAATTAAATTGAAATAGAAACAAGTGAGGTTTTCAATTAAAAATTATTGGTGTACTTTTCAATGTGCTTATCTGAAAATATAGTTAATCTCGCATCTTAGATATTACATAATTACATATCTCTTCAGTCACGCAATCGCATTCTATATATATATATATATATATATATATATAACCGTCTGTCTTTTAATAGTCCAATATTTGCTGCGAGTGGTCCAATAGTCATAAACTCTTAAAATGTATATGCAAGTGAAATTTGGCCAGTGACGGTTGAAGATATGTGTTGCATAGAGAGAAATGATACGAGAATGATACGATTGGTGTGTAATGTTAATCTTAAAGACAGGCATAGATCTGATGACCTCTGAAGAAGAATTTAATGAATAAAATTTTTTTAATTAAAATTTAGAATTGGTTATCAAAATACACTGAGATTCAAAGAGTCTATGACTCTTGCAGTAGCTCCATTAAAAATGGGACAAAAATTGGAAAAATAATAAGATGTTTTTTTTGCATGGCTAGTCGATTTGAAACAAGTAACATATCTAAAGATCTAAGAACATTCCAGACTAAACATCAATCTTGTACTCAACATCCCTAACCCTAACATCACTTCAGAGAGAAAGAAAGGAAAGAAAAAGGTCTACACAAACTAAATTGGATTTCAAGGGCACTGGAGTCACGAAACGATTGATAGGATCAAACACAAGGGTTGCAGGATATAAAAAGAAAAAAAGGAATGGGTTAGAAAGAGCAAAGTAGGAGGTTACCTGGAAGAGGAGGAGGAGGTCCATACATTCCTGGTAAAAAACCATCAAAAATTGGATCAATAGAAAAGATGAGAAATTAACGCAAAAATGGATTTATGTTTCGGAATTTCTGAGAGATTGATAATCTGGATTTAGATTATACGGACTACAATTGTCAACGTTTCGGCCGATGTAACCTCCGCCCTTCTTCAGATGTATCTTTTCGAACCTGGGAACCTTCTAATCGAACAAAATAATCTGTATGGAATTTCGAACTTTAATCCATGGGTATAGGGTTAGGGTTAGGGTTAGATCTTTTTTTTTATGCAGGCCATAATAACTAAGAATAGCATAAATTAACACTTCTACCTGGTCATGTCAGACGGAATGAGAACAATCTACCTCCATGGATTAAATAAAGCGTTCCCAAGTTTGATTAGGAAGTTGGAAGTTACATCGACCGAAATGCTGTGAATATGATAATCACGATGAGAATAGTAGTCCGAATACTCGAAATAATACAAAAACGAATTTATTTGACTTTTTTTTTTTCTTTTTTTTTTTTCAAAAAAGGAATAATGTTGCTAACCTTTTCGCAATTTATAAATATATCTAAAAAATATATATAAATCCAAAATTTTGTTGTTGTTGTTGTTGTTGTTGTTGTTATTGTTGGAGGGTGGGTGGGGTCAAGCATGATTCTAAAACTACAAAGATTGACATACTTTTTTATATTAAGAACCCCTATGGATCTGCTTTGAACATATATATATATATATATATATATATATATATACATATATAATTTTTTAGCGATTATGCAAACTTCCGCTCAAGCGTCAAACACTTTCGACAACAAGACGCTTGCCCCCGCCCCCGCCTCTCGGGTAAGTGTACGTTAATTTCAATTACTGTCGGTGGCGATTTCTCGTAGCCGTGTGGGCATAGGCGTTAGGCTCGTGATTTTAGGCTGAATCTACGAACTGTGTTCGATCCCATGCAACCACCACTCCTGCACCGACAAGGATGGAAAACCTGAAACGATATCGTCTGTAGGTACAAAAACACTTTAATATTTAAAAATAAAATTTTTTAATATATATATATATATATATATATATATATATATATATATATTAAGATATATATCCCTTCTGATATTATCCAAATCGTTTCATATTACAAGCTCAATGAAGTTATGTTTCCGGCTTCAGAACATATATACTGATTGGTTGCATTCCAATGACCAAAGAAAAAAATCAGTCCACAATCATAATGTTTTATTTTGGCAAATGCTTATATTTTTTGTTTCCATCTTACGAACGTTTCACAACTCATAAAGAAAAATATAGTCTTTAATTTAACAGGCTGCTCATCAGAGACTTTCATTTAATAATAAAAACCATGCACACTAGTCCAAAATAAAAAAGAAAGAAAGGTGATTCGCAGAAATAAAAAAATAAAAATACAATAATATGATTGTGGACTGATTTTCAATTAATGTGTGTATGTGTGTATATTAGACAGACGAACAGCACAGGTAAAGACAATTTTTTTTTTTTTTTTTTTTTTGTGTCTTAAATAACTAATATAAGTTAGCAAAACATTTATATGGAACAAAACGTAGATTTAGTATAAGGAACGTTTATGTTTTGTCTTTTAAGGGAAGTGGGGTCTGATCAACTCTGCTGGGAAGCCATGAAATTAAATACCGTCTTGTTTTTAAATTCCCGAAACAGTTTTTCATGGTAAACAACTGATGATCCCTTAAAATAGTGTTAGAAATAAACTAATATAATAACTGTAAAAAATAAATTGACTTACATGAGTGATTTTTCCACTGGAAGACTTGGGACTATAAGTTTTTTTTTTTTAATTTTTTTTTTTTTTTTAATATAGTTTTAATGGTTGAGAAACTTCCGAGACTATATATATATATATATATATATATATATATATATATATAATAATAATAATAAATATTTGTAAAAACGAAGAAAGTAATATAGTCTTATGAGCAGAGTGAAAAAGTACATAGTAGTGATCCTCATTCAATCCTGGACAACGTCAGGTCTTCTTGCTAGTTATGTCACTGTACGGGTCTCCCTGCTAGTATATATATATATATATATATATATATATATATATATATATATATAATAGAGAATGTGTGTTTGCTTGAAGCATTGCTGGGAATAGTAGTAGTATGTTTGCATTGTCCTCAGCCTTTTTAAACATACTACTAATATATATATATATATATATATATATATATATATATATATATATATATATATATATATATATTTGTGTATTTTTTATTTATATTAGAATTTTTTATATATATTCAAATACAAATTTTATAACAAAGTAATTATAATGGCTCAATAGTATAAGGCCAGAGCTATGTTATATTCAATATTTTTTTTTATTTAATTTTATACCATATCAATGTAATAAAAGACAGATTCACGTCATTTCATAAACCTTGTTTTTTATTCAGCATACAATTGCTTCCGCAAACACCAAGATATTTGTAAAATGCTCCTGTGCATTTATTTCTTGGTGTGGCTATCTTCAGTGCTAATTATATAAAACAAAGCAAACAAGAAAGAAACAATGAAAAACTAGGCGAGCAATTACAATCAGTACTCATTATCAACCTTATATGTTGTTTTTTTTTACATTAAACTATCATCTCATTATATACGTATCTTATGCTTTTCGCTGTTTGTATTTCTAATCATTCATCATCAGTTTACGTATTGATCTAAATATTCCTGAATTAAGACATATGTTATCGATCAACAGCTGTTCAAAGCAGAGATCTCATCATATATTTTCACTGACCGTCTTTTGTTGTTTCGCCCAATTATTTCCTTTATTTTCAGGTTTTTAGCCATCTATTTTTCCTTATTTTATATTTCTTTTCTTACATTATACTTTTTATATCCGTAAATTTAGGTGACTTCATCTAAATTTTTTGATACCTCATTTCATTATCCTAAACCCATGGATTTTCAAAGAAAAAATATCTTCTCATCAGAGGATAAAAATCGGTAAATGATAAGATATTTTTTCTTTGAAAATCTATGGGTTAAGGATAATGCATTTGAACTTATGATGATTTAATAAATATTGTATTTGTACAACTTTTATTTTCATCAGTCATTTTCTGAATTTATTGCTCTATCCAGTATATTGATCTTTCTATTATCACGATGGATTATTATTTAAAGATAGATTATTTATTTCAATGTTATATATATATATATATATATATATATATATATATATATATATATATATGATTATTTTTATTTACACATACATGTACAAAATCTGCGACAGGAAAAGAAAACGAAATTCAAAATTTAAGATTTGAAGATTTTGAATTTTTTTTCTTCTTTTCTTTTCTTCCAACTTCATTCTTTCTAAATATGACGTAAGCGAAGAATCAGATTTTTATTCTGCCTGATGCGATCTCAGCTTTAAACAGCTGTTGATCGATAACATCGACATGCCAGTGTCGCAGATTATATACATGTCTGTATAAATAAAAATAATCATATATATAAAAGCTCTATTTTATATTGAGCACTCTTTATAAGCCTTGTTGAAATTCTTTGGATTTTTATCCTGTGGATTACTAATATATATATATATATATATATATATGTAATAAATAATTAATATTTATTTATAAATATTATATATATATGTAATAAATAATTAATATTTATTTATAAATATTATATATATATGTAATAAATAATTAATATTTATTTATAAATATTATATATATATGTATCAAATAATTAACATTTTATATATATAATAAATAATTATTATTTATTTATTACATATTATATATATGCAATAAATAATTAATATTTATTTACTACATATTATATATATGTAATAAATAATTAATATTTATTTATAAATATTATATATATGTAATAAATAATTAATATTTATTTATAAATATTATATATATGTAATATATGTAATTAATAATTAATATTTATTTATTACATATATATGTAATGAATAATTAATATTTATTTATTACATATTATATATATGTGTGTGTGTGTGTGTGTGTGTGTGTGTGTGTGTGTGTGTGTGTGTGTAATAAAATTATAATGGCACGTCCTATTAAAAAATCGACTTAATGCAACATTCTTTACCCCTTAAGAAGTGGAAAACTGTAAATATTACCGGTAACATTTACCTTTGAAAATTAATACATTATATATGTATATATATATATATATATATATATATCTCATGGACTCTCCCGTCGATTTCGACGTACGAGGCCTTGACAACTCAAAATTTGTTTAGTCTACGATGGATGTAGCATGCTTACATTTACTCAATCGTAAATGGCATTTGAGTCCTGCGAGAGATTTGCAAACCAGCCCACAATTGATGCAAGAAGGAAGATCTTGAGAAAAATCGGCTGGGATATTTGTAGATGTTTTTGTTCTTTCGCGTCTTTCACGCTGTTGATCAATGGCAGTTACAGAGAACCGCCTGATGCCCCTCTGGCAGTCAGATCGCCATTCCTTCCGTCGAGAAGCAAGCTGTTCAAAATCACGATAAGCAATATTGATAGATGTCAAATTCATTTTCAACTTGTCCTTAAAGCGAAGCAGCGGTCGACCCACATTTCGCCTTCCACTGTTGATATATATATAGATGGATTGGATGGATGGCTCAAAACAAGACAAGATATATACTAATACTTATTGAATTATACAAATAATTATAATCCAACTGTATATTTATAAATGCCAAGAGAAAAGATTAAATATTGAAAAAGGTTAAGTTTTATTGATTATTATTTATTTTATGATTGAATAAGTTTTAGGACATTTAAAATAATTTCAAAAAGAAAAAAAATGACATTGGATTTTGCAAACTTGATTCTAAAAAAATCAAACCCCATAAATATTTAAAAAAATCAAACTTAAAATTTACTAATGAATATGCATAGTATCTGTGAAGAAAACAAACAAAATGGACCGTGGCGTAACGGATAAAGTGCTAAGTCATAATCCGTTTTAAGTGACAGTCTTCAGTGCAGGCGATTCTAAGGATACAATTATGGATTATTTAAGACGTCTACTCGGTCATGGTTGATGGAATGAAAGCAAATTTTCTGCATTTAATAAAGAGGTCCGTCCGTTCGAAATTCCGTACAGATTTCCGAGTTTGAGAGAAAGATTCACAAGTTTGACATGATGCACCTGAAGTGGAGGTTACATCGGTCGAAACGTTGTGAGAATAATACAAACTTAATTAAAATGGAAGATTTTTTCAAACATGATTCAATTCCGAAAATTAGGAATATTTTAACATGTATTTCATGTAGTTAAAATATATAAAGAAAAAAGCCCTAGTGAAATGTGAAAAAAAAGGTGAATGGTTGTGTCTACTGATGCATTCGGGGGTGGAAGATGGAATGTTACCACCAGGAGCAAAGTGGATGAGTCAGAAATGGGGTGGGACAGGTTGTTACTACCCTATAAATTTAGGTTCTACATTCTCTTGCAGAGGTCCTTCAGCTTAATGGATGGCGGATCGTGCATCTTTGCTCCCGCTGAGAACTCCGTTCTTGACATAGAGCATATTATTACTGGACCCTGTTGGGTGGGTCGCTAAGGAGCATTTTTTTTTAGCAACCTTTCCCCTCCCGATTGCTACCTCTGCCCCCTTCAGGGTACAGCCAGGAAAAGATACTTTGTTTGAAATATTTATATATATTTTATATTTTTCCCAACAAAACAGACTTCACCCAGCATGGATTAAACTGGCTCCAGCCATCCTTGCTACTGCATCCCTTACGAACGTTCTTGGCCTTTTGGCTAAGATCAAAGTGTAGTATCTGTTCCGATGGATACTGCACCCCATAGACTGGTATTGTCTTGGCCTTCGAGGCTTGATTTACACCGGTCTATGTGTCTGTCCTGTGCAGTTCTAGGAGGTGCACCCTCCCAGGCTCTGCCTCCCCTCTTTGGGGAGGAGTAAGTTTATTGCTTACTGCCTGAGGCGCCCCTACCGGAGAATGCTGACGGGGCTGCCCAGGCAATTTAGAGCATATTATTACTGGACCCTGTTGGGTGGGTCGCTAAGGAGCATTTCTTTTTAGCAACCTTTGCCCTCCCGACTGCTGCCTCGGCCCCATTCAGGGTAAAGACAGGAAAAGATACTTTATGTTTGAAATATTTCGCATATATTTTATATTTTTCCCAACAGAAACAAGCGTTGATGTAAATCAGCTTTAGTATATATAAAATATACATATATTTTATAGTCAAGTATCCACGTATGCTTTGTGTGTAAATAAAATAAATACATGTGATATTGGCCGTTGAAAATTTAAAAAAAAACAATTAAATACAAAAAACTGCAACTCACTGCTTTGTTTATTTGTCTCCACTTGGCATATATTAATGTGTGTGTGTGTGTGTATATATAACTTTCATATCTTTAAATAAGTTTGCATCTTAACGATACTTTTACAATAGCTTTTTAATAAATAAAAAAATTAAAAAATTATACATTCCATTAGGTTTTGGATTATCTGGCCTGCATAGTTTGTAATGTTGATCGTATTTTTCATAGCTCTGCATTAGAGATACAAAATGGCCGGTTGCCTATGAATTGAACTTCTGGTTCCTTTAGGGAACTGTATTTTGTGGGAAACGCATAAAAAAGGTTTTTGATTTTTCTTTTGCTTGAGGATTTTTCTCCGGAAGTGATCCGATGGTTTTCTGATAAACTGCATGAATGAAAGATCCTGGTAATTCTATGTTTATTCCTGATTGTTCATTTTCGGCACGAAACAATTGTCAAGAGTTACATTGCATTTTATTTTTTATTAATTCAACAAGTAAAAATATGAATAAAGATTTGATCATTGGAATTTTAAATACCATTGTTGACTTGTGTGTGTGTTACACACACATCTATTGACCATGCAACAAATATTCATCACAAAATGGCATTAAAGTGTTTGGACTTGGGATAAAAATAAGAATCACTTGAATGTAAGGAATCACAAAAATGTCTTTGGGTTAAAAGGTGTGGTCTATTTTCAACGAATGTTGGGTATAACTGGATTATGACCGGATGGATTAAATAATGCACAATTTGGACATTTTGCCATCTTTTTTTTGAATACTTTTGATTGCTTTTTTTTAATGGTATATTAAATTTCAAGAATGTAAATATGTGAGAATAAAGCAAAAAGGGAAGAGAGATTTTTCTAAAAAAGAGCCCAAATACCAAAGAAAAGAAAAGAAAAGGGAATTTTGTAGTTCTGCAATTGGATGTCCTTGGATTCAGCAAATAGAAGTTAACATTGATCACTGCTTGAATTTTGCCATTTCAAACAATAGTCTATTCAGCCATTAATAAATGAAATTTTTCTTTCGGAATTTTTGAGATGATGATTGATAATTTGGATTATTCGGACTACTGATCTAATCCAAAATGAGAACAGTAGTCCGAATAATCCAAATAATTCAATGGAATTTTTCTCTTTAAAATGTGTAAAAAAAGTTAATTTTAAATTCGATCAGTGAACTGTAAAAATGAACAATCTTTGGGGTTTTGTTACAATCACACCACCACAAAAAAACGTTCTTTTTTAGTTTTTTTTTTTTAAGTAGACCCATTTTTGGAGTGGTTACTTCAATTCTCATAAACTATTCTTACACATAAACAGAAAAGAACTAAAGGCCCCCCCCCCCCCCCTGACAATAAATTAGAATAAACAGTGATAATTACTAAGTAACAGGATATATATAAACAGTTGTTGGCCCTTTTGACTTTTATTAACTATCACTCCCCCCCCCCTCCCCCCCCCCCTCTAATCTCTTAAAAGCAATCAAATTCTGAAATTGTTAAGATTATTTGGTTTGGGATAGATGGGATTTTAAAATGACTCACCTGTAAGAATAATATCTGATTATAATACTGTAAGAATAATAATTTCCACAGAGTGTGAACTGAAGGTGCGAATCAGCAAGGCCTGGGCAGGAGTGGACAAGATGAAATATGACTTCTTTGAAGCCATTGTTGCATTCGTACTCGTATATGGAAGTAGCACTTGGACTTTCACCGAAAGATTGGAGAAGAAAATTGCTAAGAGCTGCTCTTGGAGACAGCACCCTACGAGAGAGCAACTCTATGGACACTTCCCTCATATTTCAGCCTTGATTAGAGAGATAAGAACTAAGTTTTCTGGACATTGTTGGAGGATTAAAGATCAAATCATCAGCGATATTCTTCTGTGGATGCCAAAACATGGATGTGGCTCAGTGGGTAGACCGCACAGAATCGACATCAAACAACTAACAGAAGACTCACAATGCACCTATGAAGCCCTACCAGGTGTGATGGAGGATAGAGTGAGATGGTGTGAGAGAGTCAGAAGAGAATCTGTGACACCACCACGACTAGATGATGATGATAAAGAATAATATCTGATTATAATACCGTTAGAATAATATCTGATTATAATACCGTTATTCATAATAATAACTAGCGAGACACAGTGAAAATTCCATGGTGGATTTCTTCATTAAAATTAAATTATTCGAAGGTCCAAATACTATTGTTGGGGGTCGCTGTATTTCAAAAGCATTCCACAACAAACATCACGTTGGGGTCACCATTTATACAAATTTATCAGTCTCTTAAACAAAAAGGACTAAAAACCGTACTTATAAAAATATAACTGGATTTTTTTATGCTCACAAGTAATACACCAAAATATATAACACATGTTACAAATTCCTAATGCATAGAGATATGAAAACGGTGGACTTAACGATATGTGTAGGGGCAATGTCAAACATAACTGGTATGAACCTATGATAATGACTGACCACATGGTGTCCCAAAGGAATCTTGACCGGTCTGGTAGTGAGGAGACAACTACATGTCCAGAAACTAATCTACACAATAGGAAGAGTGGACAAAGAATGTCGTTGCTTCAGTGACTAAGCCTAAATAGGAAAAGACAAAGCAAGGAATTTTTGCCAACATATCGTCCCCTCAAAGATCAAACCAAAATAAGCAGGGAAGAGAAAGTGAGTCATGCCTTTTATATCAATTAACATGTGGCTAAATCAACCAATGGTTGACTGTCCTGTGGTCATGTGATCTGAGACTCTATGCACCACAAAACGAGACCCCCTAACAAATGTATTTGGTCCCCCGATTTATAAAATCGGGGGACCTATGTTTTGAGGCATTTCTGTCCGTCCGTCCGTCCGTTCGGATTTTTCTCCGCAACCATCCATTGAATTTCTCTGAAATTTTGCATGAAGTTGTAACTTTGGTCAGGTTAGAAAGTGACATTCTCCGATTTTTGAAAAAAAATCTGGTTAGCCCCCCAGGGGGTCAAAAGACCCCAAAATGGCAAAAAATGACCCTTTTCTCCGATAACGTTTGATCCATCCATTCAATTTTTCTGAAACTTGGCCAAAATGTAGAGGCATTTTTTTTGGATATAAAATGAGCATCCTTGACCTCAGAAAAATTCTAGTTCGCACTCCCTTTGTTGTCAAAGGGGGGTCAAAAATGCCCCAAATTGCCGAAATTTATTGCATTTCACACTCGCCACATCGAGTCACATACAGAGGGGGACCACGCACACGCGGCTTGTTGTAGCTGATTTGCTTTCATTTAAAATTTTATTTATTACATTACATGATTATATCTGTCGGCCAAAATATATTTTTTTTAGATATTAATATTTACACGTTTTAGATTGTTGTTCTCATCTTGGTTCCTGCCATTTTCCCAACGTTTTGGCCAATGTACTCTCCGGCCTTCCTCAGATGCATTTTGATGTAGTCAGTAACTTTCTGGAAATTTCGAACGGGACCCTTCATTTAATACACTGGGGTAGATTTATCTCATTCCGCATTCTATGTCTTTTAGGTAACTGGTATCAGTTAATGTGAGGTGGCGTTGGTGATGTGGATGAGGACATGGACTGACAACTTGGGTGTGCCAAGTTCGAACTCAGTCGGTTCCCATAACACCACTTTTACCTATGGATGTCGGCAACCTTCATGTAGTCCCTCCTGTTAGTAACTGATTGTAGAAAGAATCGAGGAAACCAATGCCGACAACGGAATCAAGCCGGTCAAAAAAGTCATACCATACGAAGCTATGTTACTATTATCAGTTAATCTATTTCTTGGCCTTGGCCTTTTGGCTAAGATCAAAGTGTAGTATCTGTTCCGATGGATACTGCACCCCATAGACTGGTATTGTCTTGTCCTTCGGGACTTGATTTACGCCGGTCTATGGGATTGTCTTGTGCAGATCTAGGAGGTCCACCCTCCCAGGCTTTGCCTCCCCTCTTTGGGGAGGAGTAAGTTAATTGCTTACTGCTTGAGGCGCCCCTACCGGGGAATGCCGACGGGGCTG
This sequence comes from Sepiola atlantica, assembly GCA_963556195.1. Classification (NCBI taxonomy): domain Eukaryota; kingdom Metazoa; phylum Mollusca; class Cephalopoda; order Sepiida; family Sepiolidae; genus Sepiola; species Sepiola atlantica. The sequence continues at coordinate 12,414,543 of OY744538.1, forward strand.
CCCAGGCAATTTTTGATGGTCAGAGTGCTCACCTCTCGGGCGCTGGCTTTTCAACCCCCACTTTCCGACCCGACCTTGGGTCACATCTTACTTGTGGGAGTAGGATAAAACTGGCCTTGTGCCTAACTCCTGGAGAGGAGTAAATAATACTTCAGTGATTGGTCTTTTGGCCTTTTGGCCAGGATCAAAGTGTAGTATCTGTTCCGATGGATACTACACCCCATAAACTGGTATTGTCTTGGCCTTCGGGGCTTGATTTATGCCGGTCTATGGGTCGGTCCTGTGCAGTTCTAGGAGGTCCACCCTCCCAGGTTTTGTCTCCCCTTTTTTGGGGAGGAGTAAGTTTATTGCTTACTGCCTGAGGCGCCCCTACCGGGGAATGCCGACGGGGCTGCCCAGGCAATTTTTAAATGGCCAGAGTGCTCACTTTCTCCGGCGCTGGCTTTTCAAACCCCACTTTCCTGACCCGACCCGATCTTGGGTCACATCTTACTTGTGGGAGTAAGATAAAACTGGCCTTGTGCCTTACCTCCTGAAGAAGAGGTAAATAAATACTCCAGTGGATTAAATAGACGGTTTGTTTCGAAATTCCCACAATGTTACAGAACATGAAGAAAGGCACTTGAAGAAGGCCATAGAATATAATGGTCGAAACATCGTGAAAATGGCTCATCTCAGAAATATGGTCAAAATAGGAAAATTAGTTTGAAATATATTTTCAAACTAATTTTCCTATTTTGACCATAATTAAAAATATTTTTTTTAGGTGTTTTTATTTTTTTATTTTTTTTATAGATTTTATTTGATTTGGCAAAATTGCTGAGTGAAAGAAGTGTAATGTGTACATTGCATAGCTAAAAACGGTGCGTTTCTAAGAAGAATATATACTAATTAGAAAGAAATGGTGGACATATATGACACATACTTCCCCTACTTCTAGAGAAAAAAAAAATTGGATTTTAAAATTTTTTTTCAAACATTCTTCGGAATAATTTTCTGAAATTTCATTAAAATAATTTCAGTAAAAAATATTTTTACAAAAACAATAAGGTGGGGTTAAGAAATGTGTCGTATATATTCGTTGAAATAATCAGTTAATATTGTTTATAAAAATAAATTACCTGTATGCGGTCCATACATGCCTGCACGATATTAACAAAAGAGTTGAAAATTATTTCACAGGAAAAAAGTTGAAACATAAAATGTAAATAATTAAACAGTTTAAAAAACAAAAAAAAACCAAAAAAACAAAAGAAATAAAACGAACAAAAACATTTTTTATATTAGGTAAGTAAAAATTAAATAAGTCAGCTTTAGATTTTTTTTAAAGTCATAGTAGTATCTTTATCTTGGTATTTTCAACTATCTTTCAACTTTCAAAGGAGAGTAGAAAGTGACTAACTTGGGTTTACTTTCAGCAGCCTCGTAACTCTTGCTTCCCTTATTTTGTCCTTTAGTCCTCACATTCCATAAGCGATTTTATTTAGACAAAAGTAAACAAAAATTTACAAAGAAATATTTTACAGGAAAAACAATGCACATAAAATTGGTTACATTTGTCTTAGGCATGAAGCCCGAATCGTTATAGGTGGGGGGGGGGGGGGGGTTGGACATACAATTTGTCATCTATTGACTTTACCCTATGCTAGACACTCTCACCAAAATACCTCATTCGCTCTGCGGGTTCGACCTACTTAGATGATCCCCAATTTGTTTTTAAAAATTTTATTTGTAAAATTCATCGTGGAGGAGTGGGACAATATTGTCCTTTAGTCCTCACATTCCATGAGCGATGTTTCTGACAAAGGGGGAAGAATTCTGGGTTAGAATCTATTCATCTAACACTTATCGTTGGCTAGTTTTTGACCTTGAAGTAGTATTTATTTATTTATTTTAGCTCCTTACATCAAGTGGCTTCCTGCGTTGTCTGAATCGATTTCCATAATAAAAAAAGAAAGAAAAAAAAAAAAAAGAAAATGCTGTACTCTGTGACCTTCTTCAGGTGCATGTAAATCAGTAATCATCCGAGAATCTGGAACCAGACCATTTTTTTTTTTCTTCAGAAAATTACCAAATATATGACAAATCTTTGAAGAAGGCCAAAGGATACATTGTTTGAAACGTTGTGATTACAATAAGAAAAATGAGGATATTCGTCCGATTTTTGTAAATACAAGGTGACCCCCCCCCCAAAAAAATGTCACTCATGAAATCGTTAATAAAAGTCAAAATCCTTTCTACAATCCAACCACATTTTGTACAAATAAACTTCAGTCTATGCCTGACTTGTCCACCAGGTTTCTGTCATGAATGTCCAACAATCTTTTTTTATCAATGATAAGCACACCCGGATATAACGTACAAAATTGTCAATTACCCTAACACTCTCCTCTCTTGACACTGCCCTGATTTTGGCTTCGATGACCCTCTTCAGTTCAGAAATAGTCTGGGGATTGTTTTCATAGACATTATCTGTGAGATAACACCACAGATAAAAATCTGGGAGGTTAAAATCCGGTGAGTGTGAAGTCCATCCAGGATCACACCTTATACTGATGAGACGATCATCAAAGTGTCTTCACATATCATTGAACGACGATAAAACAAAGACTGTTGGATATTCATGACTGAAACTTGGTGGACAAGTTAGGCATAAACTAAGGTTTATTTGTACTAAATATGGTTGAGTTTCAGAAAAAAAGAGTGAATTTTATTAACGAATCCATGGGTGGCATTTATTTTTGGTCATTCTTTAATACAAATTTTTAATTTCAAGAAGTTAGAGAAAAAAAAACACAGATACATGTTGTTTATTTAGTCGGTTTTGAGACAATGAGACAATATTCTTTGAGGGTAGTGTGCTTGTGGGGTAAAGTGTAGATATGACTACTATGTGCAATTGGTTATACGGTGTGATTGATGGGGAATGTCCTTATGGTCAGTTAACTCTATACAAAAAATAAACGGTTGGCTGGTTGGTTTGATCATGGGAGATAGAAGAGTTTGGGAGGTTGAATTATTTGCTGCTAGAATTTTTGATTGTCATGTAAAGTCTTGAGAGATAGAGGCACTTAGCAGATGGTCCAGCCAGCCAGCCAGAAACAACTCTATAGCAGATGTTCCAGTCAGCCAGCCATAAGCAACTCCATAGCAGATGACCCAGCCAGCCAGAAGCAACTCCATAGCAGATGGCCCAGCCAGCCAGTCAGAAGCAACTCCATAGCAGATGGCCCAGCCAGCCAGCCAGAAGCAACTCCATAGCAGATGACCCAGCCAGCCAGAAGCAACTCCATAGCAGATGGTCCAGCCAGCCAGAAGCAACTCCATAGCAGATGGACCAGCCAGCCAGCCAGCCAGAAGCAACTCCATAGCAGATGGCCCAGCCAGCCAGCTAGAAGCAACTCCATAACAGATGGTCCAGCCAGCCAGAAGCAACTCTATAGCAGATGGACCAGCCAGCCAGCCAGCCAGAAGCAACTCCATAGCAGATGGCCCAGCCAGCCAGCTAGAAGCAACTCCATAGCAGATGGCCCAGCCAGCCAGCTAGAAGCAACTCCATAACAGATGGTCCAGCCAGCCAGAAGCAACTCCATAGCAGATGGTCCAGCTGGAAGCAAATTCTATATCTTAAGTTAAAATTATAATCATCTTCTTGTTCATGAATATACCTGCCTCCCGAAAAAAGTGACAAGAGAACATCGTCACCCCTTGGCCAAAGAATGATAGACCATTCATCCTGTTTAGAATATGCAACAACTAAACAATACAGAAAAGAAAAAAATGTATTGTTGACAAATTTTATAATTTTCTCAAAGGTTTTATTCAGTTTTGCTTATTCAGAATGGACCAGAGATAAAAATTAAAAAAATAAAAATTTGTCACATGATAAAAAGAATTATGCATATTTGGAACTTTTTAGTATTACAATTACCACTAAAAAGTACTTTTTAGTATTACAATTACCACTAAAAAGTACTTTTTAGTATTACAATCACCACTAAAAAAGTATTTTTAGTATTACAATTACCACTAAAAAAGTACTTTTTAGTATTACAATCACCACTAAAAAGTATATTTTAGTATTATAATCATCACTAAAAAAGTATATTTTAGTATTACAATCACCACTAAAAAAGTATATTTTAGTATTGCAATCACCACTAAAAAGTACTTTTTAGTATTACAATCACCACTAAAAAGTATTGTTAGTATTATAATCACTACTAAAAGTACTTTTTAGTATTACAATCACCACTAAAAAAGTTAACAAGATTTCGACCTATTTGATATGTCAATAATTCTGCTGGTGTGTAGATATCTTAAAACTTATTCCTTAGCAACATAACAATCAATTGCTAACTCTAACCTCAACCAGCACAAGACCTGTCACACATTTCAGTACAGGGCCGTTCCAACATGAAAAAGGTATGTAAAAACATGAATACATTTGTTCAAATTGTACATTCGCCTTTGAATCTCACATTTGTGCTGAGGGTCTTATTTTTATTTGCTACTTCTGAATTGAATGAGTTCAAATTCTTGTTGCCCAGTATAATTCAGGGGAGATAACTTGAATATGGTTCAAGAGAAATAACCCCTATGAAACTGGTACACACATTTGAAAGTCCCTACTAAATACAGAGTTAGGTATGAAAAAGAGGTATGTGGTAGGTAGGGATGAGAAACCTTCGATTTTTTATTTTTTTTATTTATCAAATAAAAAAAATTAAAAAATAATATTTTGAAAACAATAAAAAAAAAAGAGAACGATATATTAAAATATGCGCATGAAGAAACCATTAATATTTTGCGCTGGAACATCCAAGCGGTCTCTCGAGGTTCGTTCATACAAGTACGGTCTCTCGAGGTTCGTTCATACAAGTACGGTCTCTCGAGGTTCGTTCATACAAGCGGCTATCATTCAAAAGTTAATGTTGGTTCCGAAATGGACGATTGTTCTACGATAGACTTTCATAAATAGTAAAAGAATGAATTTACAAGGACGTTTTGGGGATCTATCTGATGAAATATTTAGAAGAATTTGATCAGTATTTTCATATGTCATATATATATATATATATATATATATATATATATATATATATATATATATATATATTGTGAGATTTTTTTTTTTTTAAAGTTTACATAAGATTGTTAATTAAAGTATAATATATCCAACGAGGCATAAGGAATAAATACATGAAACTTGGAAAAAAGATTCAGTAAAATAAATTTCAAAACCATCATATTCGGTTTAACATCTGTTTTACATGCTGGCATGTGTTGGACAGCTTTTAGAAATTGAATTCTAAACTAACCAATTTGTAGCCAGGACTTTATCCCTATTTCTCTCAAATCAACCCTTATAACTTCCTCTTATGTTTTCCTTAGCCTTTTTCTACTAACTGGCCCTGCTACGTCAACTGGTCTACATCTACTAATGCAAGAACTCTCATCCATTCTTTCAATGTGACCAAACCAACAAAGTCTCCTGTTCTGCACACATCTCCCTATACTGTCCAGATTTAATCTTCCTGAGATCAGCAGATCTAAGCCTGTCTTTAAGACTCACATTACACATCCATCGTATCATTTTCATATCATTTCTCTCCATGTAACACATGTCCTCAATCCTCACGTACCAGATTTCATTTCCATACATCATCACAATGTGCAAACATGCCTGATAGACTCTTCCCTGGGTCCTTTTGGCGAAGATCAAAGTGTAGTATCTGTTCCGATGGATACTGCACCTCATAGACTGGTATTGTCTTGGCCTTCGAGGCTTGATTTATGCCGGTCTATGGGACAGTCCTGTGCAGTTCTAGGAGGTCGACCCTCCCAGGCTTTGCCTCCCCTCTTTGGGGAGGAGTAAGTTTATTGCTTACTGCCTGAGGCGCCCCTACCGGGAAATGCCGACGGGGCTGCCCAGGCAATTTTTTAAATGGCCAGAGTGCTCACCTCTCGGGCGCTGGCTTTTCTAATCCCACTTTCCCGACATTGTGTCACATCTTACCGTGTGGGGGTAAATAAATTAGAGACTCTTCCCTTGGTCGACAGTGATAATACTATGCTGGTTAGTAATGGCAGAAGTTCCCTGAACTTACTCCATCCATTCCTATCTCTTGCTATCACACCAGCATCATCCTAAGTGTTTATTTAATTTTTTTTTTGATAAAAGTTGGAAGAACGAAAGATTAAATTTGAATAGGAATAAGCCATTTATGATAGATTGGAGATTCTTCTTCTTCTTCAGTGTTTTCTTAAGAAAAGCCATTTCTTTTTCTTCTTCTTCTCCTCCGCCGCTATATACTTAGAGCCCCTATTTACTTCTTGGATGTGGATGTGTAAAAATAAGGTTTAAACAAGCCGCGCGTGCGTGTTCCCCCTCTGTATGTGACTCGATGTGGCGAGTGTAAAATGCAATAAATTTGGGCAATTTGGGGCATTTTTGACCCCCCCCTTTGACCCCCTGGAGGCGTGAACCAGAATTTTTCTGAGGTCAAGGATGCTCATTTTATATCCAGAACAATTGCCTCTACATTTTGGCCAAGTTTCAGAAAAATTGAATGGATGGATCAAACGTTATGGGAGAAAAGGGTCATTTTTTGCCATTTTGATGGCTTTTGACCCCCTGGGGGCGCGAACCAGATTTTTTCCAAGGTCAGCGATACTTATTTTCTATTAGGAACAATTGCCTCCACATTTTGGCCAAGTTTCAGAGAAATTGAATGGATGGATGAAAAGTTATGAGGCAAAAAATGTCATTTTTTGTCATTTTGGGGTCTTTTGACCCCCTGGGGGGCTAACCAGATTTTCTTTCAAAAATCAGAGAATGTCACTTTCTAACCTGACCAAAGTTACAACTTCATGCAAAATTTCAGAGAAATTCAATGGATGGCTGCGGAGAAAAATCCGGACGGACGGACATGCCTCAAAACATAAGTCCCCCGATTTTATAAATCGGGGGACCAATTAAGCAGAGAATGAAAAATTACATTAGGAGTTATAATATTTTAATTGGAACTATGTGACAGTGCTATATATTGGTTGGGTATATCAACTAGTAGTGACTTGGTTACAAAAATAGCCATCGGGGAATTTAACATGCATGAAGTCATAAACAGGATGCATCGTAGACAAAGGTCAGCAGAGTTCCGGTGGTTAAACTTTTGGGGCCAATCGGCCCAGCATGGGGAAACAAGCTTAGCGGAAGTGACGTCAGATGAGAGATTTGAGAACGCAAGGTTCTGGCAGTCTGATGGAAAATGTGTAGTGATCATGCACATTTTGAGATGTCCTAAAATCCATTTAACGACATCATGCATTTCTAAGTGTCTCCTTCTGCCCCCCTCCCCCCACGTTGTTTTACAGACCAAAGATGAACACTGTCAAATAAATCATCTGCTTCCATTCCCTGTCGGTTGATTAATTGACGTAATGTCTAAAACGACTTTTGACTGCAGCTGGCGAATTATCCTCAGTCTGGGAGGACATAGCGACGAAATGCGTGAACACTGAGACACCGACCGACTGTAAGAAAAATGAATTTTCCATTAGTAAGTCGTTATAGGTAAGAGCTATGTGTACAAGAAGTTGCGTCATAGCAGGAAATCTACGTGGTTTCCACCACCCTCCGGAGAAGAAGATGTGGTTCATCTAGATGTAAATTGTTGTAAAAAGTAAACCAAATCCCAGAGTAAATGATGGAGTTATTTGTTGTTGTTATTGTTTTAATTGCTTCTATTATTCCAACCATAAGGAGAGAAAGAGAAAAAAATGACAACATCTCTACGACTGCCACTGCCACCACTGCTGAGAGACGTCACTATACACTGAGCCAACTACTTGCATGTCAACGAGAAAGACTCATCTGTATGTTGATGATGAAGATGACAATGTGCAATCTGTGGGGATCAAAGAATTCCCCATGCAATGTTACACCAATGTTAGACGTGTTTTTAATGTGGGGGATATCCATCTCCCACAATGGAGCACTCTGGATAGGGCAAAAATTAAAATTGCCCCGGTCTAGTAGGATCTCCCCTTATTCGATAGAAATTTTACAAAAAAGTTCACAGGATAGTAAATCTTTTTTATAAAATAAGATGTGGCACAAGGCCAAAATTGGGTGAAGTGGTATGGAGGTCGGCTGTCATCCTCTTGGTCTTTTCTCTAAACTAATTTCACTCACCAAAATATCACATTTACCCTATGGGTAAAACCTACTTAACATTATCTCTAATGGTTATAGGACAGATACTACACTCTGATCCCAGCCTGAAGGTCATCCAGTCTTATAGAGTCAGTGGAAGTTTGAGATCTTCCAACATGAACAGTGAATGAAAAGATTAGATTCAAATGTCGGTAAAAAAAATTATTCTTGAAAGAATTTAAATTATCTATATTAATAAAATTGTGACAACTTCACGTATGTGTGTATTTTTTGCGTCGACATAACTTTAATAGTTGCACATTGAATTTTTTATTTTTTTATTCACTATCAATTGAATATTAATTAAAATTTTAAAAAATGAAACAAAATTTTTAAAATTCTATTAAAAAAATAATTTAATTATGCAATTAAAATCCACCAGAATGTATTTTGGTTTCTTATCTGAAAGCCCCCACCCCCCCACCCCACCTTTTTTTTCTCACACACCAGACCAACAGCATGTAGCCCCCGCCCCCAACTGCATTCGCCACTCACTCTCTACAAGTCTGCTCGGGGATATTTTAATTTAAGCGTTTTTCACCCCACTTTCTTTTCACCTCGCTTGTTCGATCTTTCTAGACAAAAAAAAAAAAAAAAAAAAAAACTATCATTTCTCGATTTTAGTTACAGTTTTATAACAATTTAGTTCAATTAATTAACTAATTTAGTTCAATTAATTAACTAATTAAGTTCAATTAATTAACCAATTTAGTTCAATTAATTAACTAATTTAGTTCAATTAATTAACTAATTTAGTTCAATTAATTAACTAATTAAGTTCAATTAATTAACCAATTTAGTTCAATTAATTAACCAATTTAGTTCAATTAATTAACTAATTAAGTTCAATTAATTAACCAATTTAGTTCAATTAATTAACTAATTTAGTTCAATTAATTAACTAATTTTGTTCAATTAATTAACTAATTAAGGACCAAATGATATTGCAATAATTAAATTTAACTCTCAAAATCTTATTCTAAAATTTGGTAAAAACAAAAAAAAAAAACAACAAAATGTCATACTTCAAAAAACTCGAATGTATTTATAAGATTTAAAGACGTCCGATCGATTTTATTGCAAAACCGATTATATTTAAATAATATATTTCTTCATTGAATAATCTTTCCAAATAAAATGCAAATATTTTCAAACAAAAAATTAAGAGAATAAGCGAGAGGGGTAGGGAGGGGGCATGAACAATACAAAAATGAAAGAAAAAAGATTCCGGAGCAATGCTGGATCGGGACAGCTAGTAAAAATGTTTTTAAACATTTTTTTTTTTATTAGTCATATTTTTTTTTCTACTTCAGATAAAATCAGCACGAGAATAAAAAAGCAATTTACGAAAATCAAACACTAAACGGTACTTCTTTATACTTTTTTTTTTATTAGTCATAATTTTTTTTCTACTTCAGATAAAATCAGCACGAGAATAAAAAAGCAATTTACGAAAACCAAACACTAAACGGTACTTCTTTATAGTCACATTACCATGAATTTTATTTGCCTTTAAAATTTTACGAAAAAAAGTTCACAGTATAGTAAATTTTATGTATAAAATAAGATTTTACCATGAAAAAAGTGTCCCTTTTTTTCTTTCTTAAAGAGTTCCAATTTTGGCGTCGGTACTCCAAGTCATAAATTTTTAGAATCTCTGTGATTAGAGTTTCCATAACAAAAAAAGTTGTTTCTATGTTAAGTTTTACTCATAACATGTTAACCAACATGGCTGAACCCCATCACGTTGTCTCTGTATCAAATAATCTAAATGAATAAATGCAAAAGTTGGGCTAATTTCTCACACTAACAGTGAAATCAAAACACATTATTTCAAGTTAATTCAAGTGTACACAATAGCAGAACGCTATATGTCTGTTATATACTGCTTAAGCATATGTGATCTCAGTTGTAAAGATAACTAATTTGCATATTACCATACTTTATTAATCAACTATACTTTGTTATTGCTTTTTTTTTTTTTAATTCAATGATAGTTCTAATTTAATTTAACAAATAATTCTGTGGTGGGTAGGGAATATAAAACATGGCGTCCACTAGGACGTTATGGAGTTGGAAGTATGAATAAGAGTTGGTTGTATTTACCGCAAATGTGTTCGGAGTTGGATTTAGTGATAACTAACACGTGTTTCCACTTGAAACCAATGTATAAGAACACATGGATGCATCCACGATCCAAACAATGGCATTTGATCGATTAAATCATCACCCGTAAACGCGATCTGTAGAATGTCTGCAAGGTTCAATATTGTTTTATTTCATGGAGAAATGTTTAGCAAATCAATAGAATTCAGAAATCCTAATGATAGTGGGTCCTCCTGTACGAAATTTTGAACTGAAACCTTTATTTAATCCATGAGGGTAGATTGTTCCCATTCCATTAGCCATGGTGTGGCAGAAGGGTTAATTTATGTTACTTTTTAGTTATTACCGCCTGGAGTAAGGAGTGAACCATCAACCTCCAGACAACTTTCACAGAACAGGGTAGATTGTTCTCATTCCATTAGCCATGGTGTGGTAGAAGGGTTAATTTATGTTACTTTTTAGTTATTACCGCCTGGAGTAAGGAGTGAACCATCAACCTCCAGACAACTTTCACAGAACAGGGTAGATTGTTCTCATTCCATTAGCCATGGTGTGGTAGAAGGGTTAATTTATGTTACTTTTTAGTTATTACCGCCTGGAGTAAGGAGTGAACCATCAACCTCCAGACAACTTTCACAGAACAGGGTAGATTGTTCTCATTCCATTAGCCATGGTGTGGTAGAAGGGTTAATTTATGTTACTTTTTAGTTATTACCGCCTGGAGTAAGGAGTGAACCATCAACCTCCAGACAACTTTCACAGAACAGGGTAGATTGTTCTCATTCCATTAGCCATGGTGTGGTAGAAGGGTTAATTTATGTTACTTTTTAGTTATTACCGCCTGGAGTAAGGAGTGAACCATCAACCTCCAGACAACTTTCACAGAACAGGGTAGATTGTTCTCATTCCATTAGCCATGGTGTGGTAGAAGGGTTAATTTATGTTACTTTTTAGTTATTACCGCCTGGAGTAAGGAGTGAACCATCAACCTCCAGACAACTTTCACAGAACAGGGTAGATTGTTCTCATTCCATTAGCCATGGTGTGGTAGAAGGGTTAATTTATGTTACTTTTTAGTTATTACCGCCTGGAGTAAGGAGTGAACCATCAACCTCCAGACAACTTTCACAGAACAGGGTAGATTGTTCTCATTCCATTAGCCATGGTGTGGTAGAAGGGTTAATTTATGTTACTTTTTAGTTATTACCGCCTGGAGTAAGGAGTGAACCATCAACCTCCAGACAACTTTCACAGAACAGGGTAGATTGTTCTCATTCCATTAGCCATGGTGTGGTAGAAGGGTTAATTTATGTTACTTTTTAGTTATTACCGCCTGGAGTAAGGAGTGAACCATCAACCTCCAGACAACTTTCACAGAACAGGGTAGATTGTTCTCATTCCATTAGCCATGGTGTGGTAGAAGGGTTAATTTATGTTACTTTTTAGTTATTACCGCCTGGAGTAAGGAGTGAACCATCAACCTCCAGACAACTTTCACAGAACAGGGTAGATTGTTCTCATTCCATTAGCCATGGTGTGGTAGAAGGGTTAATTTATGTTACTTTTTAGTTATTACCGCCTGGAGTAAGGAGTGAACCATCAACCTCCAGACAACTTTCACAGAACAGGGTAGATTGTTCTCATTCCATTAGCCATGGTGTGGTAGAAGGGTTAATTTATGTTACTTTTTAGTTATTACCGCCTGGAGTAAGGAGTGAACCATCAACCTCCAGACAACTTTCACAGAACAGGGTAGATTGTTCTCATTCCATTAGCCATGGTGTGGTAGAAGGGTTAATTTATGTTACTTTTTAGTTATTACCGCCTGGAGTAAGGAGTGAACCATCAACCTCCAGACAACTTTCACAGAACAGGGTAGATTGTTCTCATTCCATTAGCCATGGTGTGGTAGAAGGGTTAATTTATGTTACTTTTTAGTTATTACCGCCTGGAGTAAGGAGTGAACCATCAACCTCCAGACAACTTTCACAGAACAGGGTAGATTGTTCTCATTCCATTAGCCATGGTGTGGTAGAAGGGTTAATTTATGTTACTTTTTAGTTATTACCGCCTGGAGTAAGGAGTGAACCATCAACCTCCAGACAACTTTCACAGAACAGGGTAGATTGTTCTCATTCCATTAGCCATGGTGTGGTAGAAGGGTTAATTTATGTTACTTTTTAGTTATTACCGCCTGGAGTAAGGAGTGAACCATCAACCTCCAGACAACTTTCACAGAACAGGGTAGATTGTTCTCATTCCATTAGCCATGGTGTGGTAGAAGGGTTAATTTATGTTACTTTTTAGTTATTACCGCCTGGAGTAAGGAGTGAACCATCAACCTCCAGACAACTTTCACAGAACAGGGTAGATTGTTCTCATTCCATTAGCCATGGTGTGGTAGAAGGGTTAATTTATGTTACTTTTTAGTTATTACCGCCTGGAGTAAGGAGTGAACCATCAACCTCCAGACAACTTTCACAGAACAGGGTAGATTGTTCTCATTCCATTAGCCATGGTGTGGTAGAAGGGTTAATTTATGTTACTTTTTAGTTATTACCGCCTGGAGTAAGGAGTGAACCATCAACCTCCAGACAACTTTCACAGAACAGGGTAGATTGTTCTCATTCCATTAGCCATGGTGTGGTAGAAGGGTTAATTTATGTTACTTTTTAGTTATTACCGCCTGGAGTAAGGAGTGAACCATCAACCTCCAGACAACTTTCACAGAACAGGGTAGATTGTTCTCATTCCATTAGCCATGGTGTGGTAGAAGGGTTAATTTATGTTACTTTTTAGTTATTACCGCCTGGAGTAAGGAGTGAACCATCAACCTCCAGACAACTTTCACAGAACAGGGTAGATTGTTCTTATTCCATCAGATTGTTAACCGACAGAATGAGAATATTCTACTTCCATGGATTAAAAAAGGGATTGAGTTTGAAATTCCATACAGGTTCCCAAGTTCGAAAAGATGCACCTGAAGAAGGTCGAGGGTTACATCAGTCGAAATGTTGTGAATATAACAACCAAAATGAGAATTTTAGTCCGAATAATTGCAATTTGTGTTAAAAACTTGTTTGTTATTTAGCGTTTATGACCATTGGTGTACCGAAATACCCCAAATCGAACTTTTAGAAAATAAGGCGTTTTTTATATTTTTGAGTTATTGTTATTTTTTTTGTCATCGTAAAGAAGCACCAACTACCAAGCATGTCAAACTCAGGATCCTCCGAGGGCCACGTGGATCAATTTATGTTGTCACGAGGGCCATACACGACTAATTGAAGTCGTTTAATAAAATTATTGCAGAATATTTTTGCTACTCAGAAACATACAATATGGATACAAATTTAACTTGAAAAATCTTATCTAAAAATAGCCTGATTTAAACCTAAACGCATTATGCTGGATTTAATCTTGTAACTTAATTACGAAAACTCGGTTGAAATAATAACATTATTTAGAAAGCCATTTTTAACATGGCGAGAGGGAGGGGGGCTTTGTTAACTATTCTGTACTTCTGTATGTTTAAAAATTTTTTTTTTCAATCATTTATTTTGAGAGTAAACTAAAGTTTACTAAAGTTTCATTGAAATTTAAGGGGTTTTCTGAACATTTTGGCCAAGTCTAGCCCACAGATGCATCCGCTTGTCTTTTCTTTTTTTGAAATCGATAAAATGTGATCAATATCGAATAAATCAAAGTACAAGATTTTTAGTGAACGATGAACTTTTACAAAGTTTTAATTAAAAAAAAAAGAACCCTGCAATTTTGGCTGTCAAATGACGAAATACAGTATTTTTTAATGCAGGCTGTAAGTGTGGTTTAAAAGGGCCGCATGCAGTCCACGGGCCATGTGTTTGACATGCTTGAACTAAACAACATAACATTTAACGGATACCAAAAACTACACAGTATAAAATAAAAAAAACAAAACAAAAAAATAATTGTGTAATTAGCAGCATTAAAAAATAGAATAAAGGAAGTAATTGACTAATTGAAAGACTAACTGCTGACACAAATAGTACAAAACATGACGGTAGATTGGGTGCTTGGATGATCTGGTTACTAAAGGAGTGCCGGTTGTGCTGACAAATATAAACTGGTGTAACTAAACAGGTTCTTTTATTGGTAATAGAAAGAGAACCGTCTAAGATTGTAAAGTGTTACCTGGAGGCGGTCCATACATGCCTAAAGAATATGTAGGCGGGGAAAGAAAGCGAAGTAAATTAATTGGAATTAATAACAAATTACAACACAGAAGAATCATTTCATAACATTGGAGATGTTTGCAATTTATGGATGGACTAGCAAGGCTACTCAGCATTGTCCGGGTATTATATAAAAATTGACACCGGTTATGTACAATTTCAGTAGGAACAGTGAAGCACATTCATCACGAGAGAGAACTTGAATGACTACAAGACACTGTCCTCGAGTGTCTAAGATCTTTCTGTACAGGGGTTTGTCAGGACAACCTGACATGAGGATATTTCCTTCTACAAGTAAACTCTGACCAAATATTCAAAATAACAGAGCATTCGAAGCTCAAATAAGATCCCCTCGATACGGCTATACACTGGCGTGTTTGAGGAATGGTGCACCTTCTCCAAATAATGTTACCTCAAGTAACAGCACTTAGCTGGATACTCCACCAGACTAGATGAATTCTTGTCCTGGAATCCGGTAAGACCAAGAGACCAAAAGAAAGATATACTGTAACATAATTAAGTGGTCAATTGAGGAGAAGAAAATTAATATTCTTAACCTCTTTACTAACTCAACGTTTGACAGGTAAGGAGAACTTTAATGGAATATTTGAGTGACTATGTATCTCATATAGAGATCAAGTGTTAGCCCCAGAGACGGGCCCCTTGATTTCTGAGAACTTCGACTGAAGTAAAATGAAACAAAAGAGATAAACGTTATCACTGTGTTAGGTAGAGGAATAACAAGAGTTTGTGGTTATAGCACTTGTCTTTGGGCTGGACGACCCGGGTTCGATCCCAATCACGGCATGCGGATTTTCGGGTCTGAAAACTCCCTCTGTCCACCCAGCAGTAAATGGGTACCTGACTAAAACTCAGGGAAGGTTCAAGGCAGCGGAAGGAGAGGGATGGGCTCCGCCTTCCATATGCTGTGCCCTAGACACGGTGATTCTTAACAAATCACCGCCGCTACGGCCATGGGCAGTGTGCGATGTCGGCAACGACACTCGTGCGCGTCCAGGCTATGCGACCTTTACCGTTACTTTTTTTACGTGTGACTGGGACGTCATACACATGGAAGGAGAAATGCTCTTTTATTGCTGCGAAATCATAAACCAAACATGTAAAAAAAGGGATTTTTCTGACAAGCCACAACACCATAACATTAATTTTTGGTGCATTTTTGGTCAGGAAGCTGGTATCTTCAGATAGCCCGATCTGGTAGCACCAGTGGTTTATTTGTCCTTCTAAACCAAAGATAAAGAGTATTTCTCAGTGGAGCCACTGATCTAGAAAAGAACTCAATGTTTAATGGCATGTCTAGTTCAACATTTGATGGACGTTGAGGCTGCGTATTTAAAATGGTGATGCCAGCAGACGCAATCGCCTGTGCATCTTGAGGAAATGTCAGCCCAGACCTTGGTCCAGCGCTCTTAGTAGCCACGGCTACTACTTTTTCTCATCAACCCATCATGTCAACCCAATATTTCGATGTACTTGCATGACATTTTTCTTAAAATTATCATCCTGAGAAAGTCTTACAAATAAAGACGAAACGTTGATGAATATATAAAAAAAATACCTCTTGGTTTTTCCTTTTTCATTTCCCATATATATATATATATATATATATATATATATATATATATATATATAAAGTCAGATCAATATAGAGCAAAGTTATTGTACATACGGAACATTTTTTTATCTTTCTCTCTCATATATATATATATATATATATATATATATATATAAATGCAACCAAATTTCAGATTAGGAGAAAAAGTCATGAAAAATATTGTACACAGATACATATCCCCAATTGACAATAAAAATAAAATTAGACTCATTATTTTCTATAAGAAATTTAAAACCCAAAATCTTGTAGTAAAAAACAACTCCCCCCAACCCCAAAACCACTAAAAAGAACCAATGTTATTTATAAGTTCAAATGCCCTTTGGGAGAATGTAACTCCCATAATAATAATAATAAAGCTAATAGCTACATTGGTTTTACAAGCACTACCCTATCACGCTGCCTCACCATGCATCTTGTAAACTCTAGCTCAATTTACTAACATCTACAAATACATAACTGCTCTCCCTCTGATTTAAGACACATTCTAGTTAATAACACTAAAATAATACATTCCGAAACCAATTAAAAAAAATTAAAAATACACAACAACCTACAATTAATAACATCACGTATGAAACCAGTAGCAACATTTTAAAATGCTTAACGTAATACGATTTTATTCTGTGATGCCACTTCGGCGTCGCTGAATTTAAATTGGCAACATCTTTTCTGGAACAATGTGAAAACGTTCTCTGCGCGTTTCTCTGCTGTCTTTAAAAAAATTCTTTTCTTTTTCCAGCTTTTTTGTTCATTTGCTTTTGACACCTGAGAATGATTCTACGAAGAATCAAAAACGTTCGTGATACCTATAGGACATTTATTAATCTTTTTGATTTTAATACAAAAATGACCATCAGAAAAATTGAAAAAATAAAAGAAGGTATAATTAAACAGACGAATTATGTTATTTTCAACAATGTTTGCATATATATATATATATATATATATATATATATATATATATATATATATATATATATATATATATATATATATATAAGAGGTTTATCTAGTTTGCTTGAAGCATTGTTTATTAGTATATAGAAATGTGATACTTAGAAGGCAATACAATGCAGAGGTGTGACGGATTAACACAAGTTGGAGCAAATAAGACATATAATGGTGGAACAAATTAAATAGTTTCACCCTTAATACAATGTATACATACACATATATATATATATATATATTTATTTATTATTGTTATTATTTTTTTTTCACAAACACACATATATCTGTTTATCTACACAATGTTACAATGTTATGTAATACCTTTATCAAGATGGTTTGGTGGAAACTCTGTATTGTATATAAGATTTTTAATATTTCGGGAACTCTTTTCTTCAGAACCGTGCTCAACTCAAGTTCAAGCATGCATATGAAGGAAGCCGTAGGATGCAGTCTCGCAGAAAATACCGGTTAAATTTGAATTTCAAACCAGATTCAAAAAATAAAATAAACTTTTTTTTTTTATTTATTTATTTTTATCTAATTTATTTATTCATCTATTTACCTTTATTAAACTTTTTTTTTGTTTTTACTTTTTAGAATCTTTCCTTTTTTTTTCTCGTTAAATTACGGTTCTGAAGAAGTGAAGAGTTCCCGAAATATTAAAAATATTATATCATACAGAGTTTCCACCAGACCATCTTGATAAAGGTATTACATAACATTGTAACATTGTGTAGACAGACAGATATATGTGTATTTGTGAAAAAAATAAAAATAAATAAATATATATATATATGTGTATGTATACATTATATTAAGGGTGAAACTATTTAATTTGCTCCAACTTGTGTCTATCCGTCACACCTCTGCATTGTATTGCCTTCTAAGTATCACATTTACACATATATATATATATATATATATATATATATATATATATACAGAGAGAGAGGATAGCTAAATGTTGAAAAGGTAAAAAATAATTATAATTTCAAAATTTATTGATAGTAATCAGATTTTTTTCCCTAAAATGATGCTTCTACAGAATTTGAACAGAACTAAACCGACTTTGCCAAACTAAACCTAAAACTTAAGTTAGGGTTAGGTTAAGGTTAGGTTAGGGTTAGGTTAGAGTTAGCGTTAAGATTTAAAAAAAAGTTTAGTCCCAATTCTGTAGAAGTACAAAAAAAATAAAATGAAAAAATAAAATGGGTGGGTTAGGGTTAGTTTAGCGTTAGGATATAAAAAAGTTTGGTTCAAATTGTGTAGACGTACAAAAAAAATTAAATGAAAAAAAAAAAAATTTTTTTTAGTTCTGTGATAAATAGCAAATTACAATTTTTTCTCATATTTTTAAATAACTTAACTAGATTTGCATATAATTTGTCTGTATTAATAATTTGTTAAAATACACCCCAGGGGTGAGCAGGATTGTCTCACCAATGATGTTATTGACTTCGGGTCATAGCAGGTTTTGGATTTTCTAACATCATACCTGTACACCCAAGTGACCCTACCAGAATAATACTCATACCAGCAGATGATCCTAGAGCAAATATCTGCCGAGACTACAAAAACGTAAAGCTTATCCAATGAACCTGCTGCTGCAAACGCTAATATTTAAGATGGAAGCGACCAATCAGAAGCGATGTATGTCACTTTCTTCACAGCAAGTCAAAAGCAGAACAACCGATAGCTCATTTGTTCTTTCAGGGTCTAACACATAAGACACACAACCAGCTCGCCCCAGAATATAGTTTTTTTTTTCGTACTTCAACTTCAACTTCTTTCTCCAATTTCCTGTTTATTTTTTTTTAGATTTGATCAGAACTCCCTCCCCTTCAGATCTCCATTGTTGAGCTCCATGGAGCTGATGTTTTAATCTTTTGTATTTATAGTAAATTGTAAAAAGAATAAGAAAAGATGGTGTTTTTGTAGAATGTGTCATAAACGTCCACCTAATAAACAATTGCTATCTACAGCATCAATTAATATTGTACCAGTAAAACACATAATCATGTCACATCTATAGCATCAATTAATATTGTACCAGTAAAACACCTAATCATGTCACATCTATAGCATCAATTAATATTGTACCAGTAAAACACCTAATCATGTTACATCTATAGCATCAATTAATATTGTACCAGTAAAACACCTAATCATATCATATCTATAGCATCAATTAATATTGTACCAGTAAAACACCTAATCATGTCACATCTATAGCATCAATTAATATTGTACCAGTAAAACACATAACCATGTCACATCTATAGCATCAATTAATATTGTACCAGTAAAACACCTAATCATGTCACATCTATAGCATCAATTAATATTGTACCAATAAAACACCTAATCATGTCACATCTATTGCATCAATTAATATTGTACCAGTAAAACACCTAATCATGTTACATCTATGGCATCAATTAATATTGTACCAGTAAAACACCTAATCATGTCACATCTATAGCATCAATTAATATTGTACCAGTAAAACACCTAATCATGTTACATCTATGGCATCAATTAATATTGTACCAGTAAAACACCTAACCATGTCACATCTATAGCATCAATTAATATTGTACCAGTAAAACACCTAATCATGTTACATCTATGGCATCAATTAATATTGTACCAGTAAAACACATAACCATGTCACATCTATAGCATCAATTAATATTGTACCAGTAAAACACATAACCATGTCACATCTATAGCATCAATTAATATTGTACCAGTAAAACACCTAATCATGTTACATCTATGGCATCAATTAATATTGTACCAGTAAAACACATAACCATGTCACATCTATAGCATCAATTAATATTGTACCAGTAAAACACCTAACCATGTCACATCTATAGCATCAATTAATATTGTACCAGTAAAACACCTAATCATGTCATATCTATAGCAGCAATTAATATTGTACCAATAAAACACCTAATCATGTCACATCTATAGCATCAATTAATATTGTACCAGTAAAACACCTAATCATGTCACATCTATAGCATCAATTAATATTGTACCAGTAAAACACCTAATCATGTTACATCTATAGCATCAATTAATATTGTACCAGTAAAACACCTAATCATATCATATCTATAGCATCAATTAATATTGTACCAGTAAAACACCTAATCATGTCACATCTATAGCATCAATTAATATTGTACCAGTAAAACACCTAATCATGTCACATCTATAGCATCAATTAATATTGTACCAGTAAAACACATAATCATGTCATATCTATAGCATCGACCACAAACTTGAGACTAATGTGGATAATTAGGTTTATAATTATTTCTTATAAACCTTTAAAATATAAAAATCGATCCTTCACAGTCACACAAAAAAGACAAGGGGGTAAGTAACAGTTATTACACCTGCTTTCTTTCTTGATATTAATGAAGCTGTGGATAATAAGGGTTAGGGTTAGACAACTAACCTGGTTGGCCCATGGGTGGAGGTCCGTAACCTGGAAGAGAATTTCAAATAAAAATACATTAAAATACAATGACGTCACAAAAAATACTAACTCTACTTGATTTTTCAACTGGTCTTTTGCCAAAAACATCCTGTTTACTTACAAATTTTAGAATTTTGAGGGAGGTGAAGGGGGGGGGTAGGGTCAAATTTTGCTGTACTTATGTAGCAAATGGAACTCTCTTCTATAAATTGAATAGAAATGTTTTTTTAATTCTTTTAACATCGTGTAAACCCTAACCCTCTTCTATAAATTGAATAGAAATTTTTTTTAAATTCTTTTAACATCGTTTAAGCCCTAACCCTAACTATCTTCTATAAATTGAATAGAATTTTTATTTTTTATTCTTTTGACTAATCTCAGAATGTTGTGTTCAATTGATATAGGAATAAGACTTTTTTCCCAAAATATTAAATAACAAATTTTGGATGGTGGTGAAGAAATCCATTGGAAATATGAACTACATTAAACTTACATAGCAACCTGAACTCTTACCTAAAAATTGAACAATAAAAAAAAGGAAAATGTAGTGCTTAATCGATAGTAATCAATTTTTTCCCCATAGAATTAAATAAAAGTTGGAGGAGTGGGGGTCATATATATTGGTTCTGTGGTTAATAGCTTATTTCAATTTTATTTTCATATAATAAAAATTCTTCTATTTTTTATAGTTTTTATATTAAAAAAAAAACAGATCACAGTAAATAACTTTACTCGATTTGTATATAATTTGTTTGTATTGATAATTTGTTATAATACACTCAAGGGGTTAGTAGGATTGTTTCACCATTGATATTATCGCCTCTGGATCATAACAGATTTCAAGTTTTCTAACATCATACCTGTTAACCCAAGTGACCCTACCAGAATAATACCCATACTGGCAGACGATCCTGAAACAAATGTCTGCCTGAACTACAATAATGTTAAGCTTATTTGGATGAAACCCCAGCTAAAAATGGTGATACTTAAAATGGAAGTGACCAATCAGAAATGTTGTATTTCAATTCCCTTGGCAAAGGGAAACAACCATTTTGCTCCTCCTGGGTCTAACACGTTGGACATAAGCTTGCAACAAAAACAAGCTTGTCCCAGAATATAGGTTTTATTTCAACGCCTCTAGCCCCACCTTTTCTCCTACCATTTTCTCTCTAATCCTTCTAATTTGATCAGACCCCCCACCCCCACATCCCACACAGATCTCTGTCGTTAAACTCCATGGATCTGATGTTTTAATCTTTTGTATTTATGTGACAATATTGTCAGACGGAAAAGAGTCGATTCGAAACCGAACCCTGATTTTTCCTAAAAAGACTTTCAGATTATTTTACACCAAAAGAAGAACGAAAATTGATAAGAGAAAGAAAGAGTTTGTCTTTCTTTTCTCAATGTTCTGGGAGATAGGAAATCCCCAAATAAAATTGATGGCATTCATCAACGTCCGTTGTGGTGTCAACAGATCCATCTGCAAGCTGGTCGCAAATGAGAGCTGGGCTACCTGGCTTTCATATGTCGCAAAGACAATAATTTTTTTTTTCTGATGATGGCAATTGTGACAATATTGTCGGATTGAAAAAGATTAAAATGAGAATGGTCTTGGTTTTCTTAAGTTATAAAAACAAAACAGAATTTAAAAGTGTTTTGGAACGAGAAGGGAAAAACGAAAATTAATAAGACAAAGAAGGGTTGTTTTCTTTGCCTCAGAGATTTGAGGTATAGGAAATGCCGAGGTAAAAAATAAGTGACCCGCCAAATGCTCACTGTGTCACGAACAGGGCAGAGCTGTTTACATTCTCAGTGTTGAATGGACGTTGAAGTGTTAAGATAACATGCATCCATGAAATCAAACCTTTGCAAGAATTATTTTTTTTTAAAATTATTTTTTACTAAGAATACAGGCCATGTGGTTTGGCGGAGGGAAAGTGGAGTATCTTCTGAAATACACTTCCCTGTCTTTATATGACAGTTGTTGAAGAAAGCGTTATTGTTAATTTAAATAATGGAAATACATTTTTTTTTCTATGAATGTAAGTTTTGAGGAAGGAGGAATCTCCTCCCCCCCCCTAGAACTGAGGTAACAGTGGGAGATAGAAACATGAAGAAGAAGGAAAGAATATGATGAGGTAGAATCTGTTGACCAATCAGGGTATTGAGAGGGCGGATCATCACGAGTGGAAACTACCAATATGGCAAAAAATAATAAATGAGAATACATGTTTTTTATTACTGAATTAATTCTATTGGGAGAGGGGTGGGGTCATGCCCAGTCTCCAAACATCCGAGTCTCAATATAAGCAAGAGATTTAGAAAGATCCTCGACAGACACACTTAGACTCACTTTTGCTCATCCACCGAATCCACGTCGTTGAGAGACGGACCCCCGGACTTAGGGTTGATATCGCCCAGAACTTGTTAAGATTTGCTGGTCCAAGACACAGAAATAGAAGATAGAAGTGTGAAATTACACTGCTTATAACTGAATGACTTATACCCAAATAATTATTCTTATACAAAAACCAACCGACAGATTTGTTAATTACTTTTCTTTCATTGTTCTGCTTTGAAATGACCCTTTGCCCCTCAGTGGTACCAAGCTACTGACCAGCACCGAACAGTTGCCCTCTGATCTTTAAATCACAACGTGGGAGAGAGGTGATTGCCGGACAAGTGCTCTTCGACATCTTCAGCCTTCATCAGTACATCAACTTTTCCCCGAGTGGTGCCAGGTGATCGACCGAACTCAAGAACGGCCAAATTGGTGACGTCACTTAGTTGAGAGCTGGGGTACATTTATAATAAATTGTAAAAAGAGTAAGAAAAGAGTAAGTTTTTGTAACGTGTAGTAAGCGTCCGCCTAATAAACAATTGTTATCTATTGTTATAAGTATTAATATTGCACCAGTAAAACTCCCTGTGTCACATCTTTAGCATCGCCCCCCTCCCCAAAAAAAACTTGAGACTAATGTGGATGCTTAGGTTAATCGATTTTTCACAGCTATAAAAAAAAACATATGTCAGTCATGAGCTGCATGCCTTCACCTGACAACATAAGTTGAAATTCCATCAAAATGTCAAACTTAACCGAACTTTTCAAGGTCAAGGTCAAAGTTTAAGATCAAGTTCATAAAATGTAAGGCTTCATTGGTTAAAATATGGACCAAGTAGTGGGTCTTTATGATGAAGAGAATCAAAGTTATTGGCGAAAGTGTGACTTTTACCTTTGACCAAGATATCCCAAAATAAAGTTCGACCATGACCGATACTTTGACCAAATTTGGTGACCATTGGTCAAGCAACGTGAACGTTAGGCTGTACACAAACAAACAAACAGTTAGAAATTCAATACATCACCTCTTTGGTGGGGGTAAAAATAAAGACAAGGATTAAGTAACATTTATTACATCTGCTTTCTTTGTCTTCATACTTATGAAGCTGCGAATAATAAAAGAAGGGTTAGTGTTAGGGTTAGTGTTAGGGTTAGGGTTAGTGTTAGGGTTAGGGTTAGGCAACTAACCTGGTTGGCCCATGGGAGATGGATGTCCATAACCTGAAAGAGAATTTCAAATAGAAATGTGTTAAAATACAATCACATTATGTAATGTGTTAAAATACAATCACATTATATAATGTGTTAAAATACAATCACATTATGTAATGTGTTAAAATACAATCACATTATATAATGTGTTAAAATACAATCACATTATGTAATGTGTTAAAATACAATCACATTATATAATGTGTTAAAATACAATCACATTATATAATGTGTTAAAATACAATCACATTATATAATGTGTTAAAATACAATCACATTATATAATGTGTTAAAATACAATCACATTATATAATGTGTTAAAATACAATCACATTATATAATGTGTTAAAATACAATCACATTATATAATGTGTTAAAATACAATCACATTATATAATGTGTTAAAATACAATCACATTATATAATGTGTTAAAATACAATCACATTATATAATGTGTTAAAATACAATCACATTATATAATGTGTTAAAATACAATCACATTATAAAATGTGTTAAAATACAATCACATTATATAATGTGTTAAAATACAATCACATTATATAATGTGTTAAAATACAATCACATTATATAATGTGTTAAAATACAATCACATTATATAATGTGTTAAAATACAATCACATTATATAATGTGTTAAAATACAATCACATTATATAATGTGTTAAAATACAATCACATTATATAATGTGTTAAAATACAATCACATTATATAATGTGTTAAAATACAATCACATTATATAATGTGTTAAAATACAATCACATTATATAATGTGTTAAAATACAATCACATTATATAATGTGTTAAAATACAATCACATTATATAATGTGTTAAAATACAATCACATTATATAATGTGTTAAAATACAATCACATTATATAATGTGTTAAAATACAATCACATTATATAATGTGTTAAAATACAATCACATTATATAATGTGTTAAAATACAATCACATTATATAATGTGTTAAAATACAATCACATTATATAATGTGTTAAAATACAATCACATTATATAATGTGTTAAAATACAATCACATTATAAAATGTGTTAAAATACAATCACATTATATAATGTGTTAAAATACAATCACATTATATAATGTGTTAAAATACAATCACATTATATAATGTGTTAAAATACAATCACATTATATAATGTGTTAAAATACAATCACATTATATAATGTGTTAAAATACAATCACATTATATAATGTGTTAAAATACAATCACATTATATAATGTGTTAAAATACAATCACATTATATAATGTGTTAAAATACAATCACATTATAAAATGTGTTAAAATACAATCACATTATATAATGTGTTAAAATACAATCACATTATATAATGTGTTAAAATACAATCACATTATATAATGTGTTAAAATACAATCACATTATATAATGTGTTAAAATACAATCACATTATATAATGTGTTAAAATACAATCACATTATATAATGTGTTAAAATACAATCACATTATATAATGTGTTAAAATACAATCACATTATATAATGTGTTAAAATACAATCACATTATATAATGTGTTAAAATACAATCACATTATATAATGTGTTAAAATACAATCACATTATATAATGGAACATTAAGTAAGATTAAAACTTAAAAAATGGGGAGAGATCATTAGAGAGACTGCCCAAAGTATAGGAAAAGGCAGGGGAGTAATAACTAAGAAAAATGTCCACAATATTAATATTCATCATCTTAGAAACGTCGTTAGGAGGTGAGACAGTTACATTTTTTTTGTTTCATTTTACTTCAGTCGAAGTTCTCAGAAATCATGGGGCTAACATTTAATCTCTATATAAGATACATAGATATCCGAGTGTTCCATTAAAGTTCTTCTTTACCTCTCAAATGTTGAGTTAGTAAATAAGTTAAGAACACTAATTTTCCTCTCCTCAATTGACCAGTTAATTATATTATAGTATATCTGTCTTGTGGTCTCTTGGTCTTACCAGATTCCTGCACTGATTACCATTATGGTGTGAAACTATAAACCATGGAACATATCTTAGTTGGGTCCTCTATCTAACACTTATCGTTGGCTAGTTTTTGACCTTGAAATAGTATTATTTTTTTAGCTCCTTACATCAAGTGGCTTCATGCCTTGTCTGGAGCGATCTCCATTTAAAAAAAAGAAAGACATTTTCCAGTGTTTGGTGTTTAAGCCAAGGTTAAAGGTGGGATGTTGAATGCAGATTTTACTCAAGCAGTAGTCTTATAAATAGGAGAGGTGGCAAGAAAATGATCGGCTATCTTCCAATGATGGTCTTTGCTCGGTTGATCAACCCTTGAGAAAGGAGAAAAAGTAAAGAAAAATTGAAAGTAATTGAACTTGGAGACACCCGCTACAAACGGGGACTAGCTAACTGCCCTGACACTACAAACCATGGAACATATCTTATGAGGGTACATCCCACCTCTTAGTTGGGTCCTCTGCACTCTGACCAAGACGGAAAAGCAGTCAATGACACCACTTTTCTATAGATAAGGCATTGGCACGATAGTATATTGTTATACTACCATTGACAAAATCTCATTTTGATTTATTATAATTTTGGACCAATCAGAAACATTCAAAGACAAATACAAAATTAGTTTCTTAAAGCTGAGGACCTGTCAAGCCATAACCACATTTTTACCAATTATAAGCTTTCTTGTCTAAATGTGGGATTCAAGACTGGGAGCTAAGCACCTATAGGATAATACCCATATAAACGGCGAGGCTCGCAGACTGAATTAGTCAGCAAGTCACTTCAGGAAGAGGCAAAATACCTCCGATTAATGCAACATCAGCAGGAGCAGATCTTTAACAAGACAAGATTTTGCACAGATCAATAATAACAACCATACATTTGTATATATTTTAGTTTATCTCCACTGTATTTCGAACTTTGCATTCTATCTGTTTTGATTTCTAAACTAAGCATAATCTCTCATAATCTTCACCATCTATCAAACATTGAGTGTCCAATATCCATTCGATCTTGTCTGTACAAAGTGATGCCATGGCACGAACAGGCGAGAATTCGTTTTCAAAATGGGGACATAAATGGATGGTAACATTTAATGCTACTTAGACAAAGCTCTTTTCTTTTAACAATTATCAGATACCTTTCCAACCACAGATTGCCATGCCCAAACTCCTCGGCAAGAACATTCACAGGTAACATGATTTGGAACAGATACATAAAAGACATTGCCAAGGCTGCTGCCAGGAAGGTGGGCTCCCTCTACCAAGCTAGAAAACTTCTCACACCTGCCAGTATCCTATATCTTTACAAAAACCACCATTTGCTCATGCATGGAGTATTGTTGTCACATCTGGGCTGGTGCACCAACCACCTGTCTCTCCCTCTTGGACAGGGTCCAAGAAAGAGCCTCTAACCTAATAGGTCCCACACTGTCTACCAAGCTCCAGCTCCTGTCCCATCGCCACAATGTCACATCCCTGTGCTTGTTTTACAAGTACTTTAATGGAATGTGCTCTGATGAACTTGTTGCAGTAGTGACTCCTCGACGTAAATACCCCCAACCGACCTGTCAGTCAGCAAATTCCCACCCCTTCACTGTTGAGATACTCAGATGCCGGAGGGTTTTCTACTCTAATAGCTTCTTTCCTCGAACTGCTAGCCTTTGGAATTCCCTCCCTGCCCCATGTTTCTCTTTACTGTACCAACATGCAAAAGTTTCAATGTAATGAAAACAAACATCTTGCTGCACGACTCCCCACTTAGGATTCCCCTGTAGGTATGGCCCCTAATTCACAAAGGGGCTACCACTTACCTGGCAATTGCCTTGTTTGGGGTCAATCAAAGTAAAAAATAAAAGTAAAATTTAAAAGAAAAACGAGAATTTTTTTGTCAACAAATTAAAAAGTATTCTAAAAATGATGATGTCAGTGTCTTTGATGTTTCTTTACAATCACCCCGCCACCAATATAAAAAGGGTCTTTTATAGTTGTAGTAAATAAAATTGGATCAGGGTACCACTTGTCACCTGACTTCCACGGTACAGTTAACGGGACCTACAGAAAGCCAAAGGTTGATCAGCCTTTAACTGACTTAAACTTCGATGGACGGACAGACCTGTAAGTCTTCAACTAACCCAGACTGCAACGAAGATGACTTTCAACAAACACTGGTTATCAGAACGGAGAGCGAACTTACAAAGAAAACTGGTTAGAACTGAGCGACAGACTAGTCGACAAACTAAAAACCAAATAAGCAAAATACCCCAGCTTGTATCGAGCCCAAAATGTCATTGATAAGTCAGCAAAACGATTTATTTGCAGCTCACCGTATTTAACAAAATCTGTCCATGTTTTACATAAAACTAAAAAATAACTGTTTTACATAAAACTAAAAATCTGAACTTACTTGGTTACTTCGACCGGTGGATTCATTGAGTATTTTGAGAAGTATTTTCTTCCACAGGTTTAATCACAAAAGTAAACTCAAGACGAAAAGGATTTTACGTTGTTAACTTTTATTGTTGATGTATGTCCCCATTATCTTACTCACATACTAATTTTTTTACGTACAGTAGGGCCCTCTACTGGAGCCCCATTGGGGGAGCAAAGCACAAGGCGTTCTTGCTATTTGATATCAATGTTTACTCTGCTGTCGTTTCCCTAATCAGCTCACCGTATTTATCAAAACCTGTTTCCGTTTTACACATTCCTTTCGAACCAACAAAATCCGCTGTTTATTTTACAAATCGGTTTTTATAAATCACAACCTATCAAAACAAATCCAGCCTTGAATTCTAAATTCGACTCATATTTGCCTTCCAATCTCTAACCTATATTTGTATAGCCCATTTCGTAACAAAGACAATTATAGTTATCATATTAGTTGCATTATTACTTTCCTTACTTCCCCACGGGTAATCTTGTTACAGAAGGAACATCTTTTTGCTTTTGATCAAATAAACCAAACAACGAAAGGAAAGTAAGGGCAATAAGCAAAATAATTTTTTTAAATAAAGAAAGAATGATAAGTGCAGAAAGCAACTAACCTGGTGGGGGAGGTCCATAACCTGCAATAAAATAAAATAAAATAAATAAAAACAACAAAAAAGCAAAAATAAAATACAGGGTGTCTCATAAGTTTTAGACTTTCCTTTTCTTTTCCTTTTTTTTAATGATTAAAAAAAAAAATTACTTTTCATAAATTTCTGTCCAATGTTTTGTGTAATGTCAGAAACAAAAATGGCTCAGTTTATGGGGAAACATTCTGACGACACTTCAACTCCGTCTCAGTTATTACGGTTGATGACATTAAACTCTGAGAAAGATCGCATTTTTCCAATTTTTTGAGAAAATAAAAATATATCATTACTGCTCTCCCAAACCACAGACACAGATGTCCTCAAAATCACCAACGTTGAACTCCTCAACTTTCTCTTCCATTTCTCCTGTACTTGTCTTTGGCCCTTCACTCTTTAACACCCGCAAGACAATAGCAAACCTGCCATCACCAGATGTCAATCTTCTATATCTGTGGCTTTCACCACCAGATTCTGATTGGTTAACACTGAAACACAACCATTCCTATGCAAATCAGCTTAGTACCTCCATTGCAAGGAACAGATGAGTAACAGCGCCACCTGGTGACAAACCACCGATCTATTAATTATTGAAGACAAAACTCTTGATGGAAATAGTTAACAGACAGTTCACCTTCAATGGAGTTTAATTCTCTCGATTTACCTAATTCAGAGTCTTTTTTTCACTGTGATTCATTTCTCCACTACACTCCCACCTGATCTCCTGATTGCAACACAAACAATTATAGGATAAATGGAAGAGCACAGTTCAATGTTGGTGATTTTGAAAACATTTGTGCCCAAAAGTTGGGAGAGCATTACCGATATATTTCTTTTTTTCATTTTTCAAGCTATTTCGAAGGTCCAACTTCAAGGGTGCTTATTGTTCCTGATGTACCCGACTGTGAGTCGCTTTTTTTTGTTCTCAATTAAATTTCTTTAATCAATTACAGCACGATGTACGAACTGTATTTGTCAAACTTTAAAATAAACTAAAATATTTGTACTCATCTTTAGTTGACAAAACAAAGATTGACATTGGACTGCTTGCCTTTGGAATTCCCTTCCTGCTCTCTGTTTCCCACCGACAATACTAATGAAAGAGAGTAGAAAGTGAACCTTGGGTCTACTTTCGGCAGTCTCGTATCTCTCGCTTCCCTTATTTTGTCCTTTAGTCCTCACATTCCATGAACGATGTTTCTGACAAAGGGGGAAGAATCGCTGTTTTCTGGGTCGGAATCTATCCATCAAACACTTATCGTTGGTCGATTTTTGACCTTGAAGTATTTTTTTAAGTATTTTATTTATTTTTAGCTCTTACATCAGGTGGCTTCATGCCTTGTCTGGAGCGATTTCCATTAAAGATAAAAAGTCTGGTCATTTTTTATTTTAATGCGATAGTAAAGTGACTTTTGGGACACCCTGCACGTTTTTAAAATAAGCAAATTAATTTTTGCTGTAAAGAAAAATGTAGCAAAAAATGCTGAAATGGGCAAATCTGAAGAGAGAGAGAGAGAGAGGGAGAGAGTGAGAGGGAGAGAGTGAGAGAGTGAGAGGGAGAGAGTGAGAGGGAGCGAGTGAGAGTGAGAGACTGAAAGAGAGAATGAGAGAGAGAGAGGGAGCGAGTGAGAGGGAGAGAGAGAGTGAGAGAGTGAGAGGGAGAGAGAGAGAGGGAGAGAGAGAGTGAGAGAGTGAGAGGGAGAGAGAGAGGGAGTGAGAGAGTGAGAGAGAGTGAGAGAGAGTGAGAGAGAGAGAGAGTGAGAGAGAGAGTGAGAGAGAGAGTGAGAGAGAGAGTGAGAGTGAGAGTGAAAGAGAGAGTGAAAGAGAGAGTGAAAGAGAGAGTGAAAGAGAGAGTGAAAGAGAGAGAGTGAGAGTGAGAGAGAGAGTGAGTGAGAGTGAGAGTGAGAGGGAGAGAGAGAGAGAGAGAGTGAGAGTGAGAGTGAGAGAGAGAGTGAGAGTTAGAGAGATGTAGAAGGAAATAAGAGGAAATGAAAAGAAAGCTGTAGGTAAAGAGAAGGAAAAAAGGGGGAAAAATTTTTAAATAAAAGAAATACAAATAAAAAAATAAAAAGAGACAGAACAGATGAGATAGATAGATAGATAGATAGATAGAGAGAGAGAGAGAGAGACAGAGACAGAGACAGGCAGAACAAATGAGAGAGAGACAGACAGACAGATCAAATAAGAGAGAGAGACAGACAGACAGACAGAACAAATGAGAGAGAGAGAGTATAAAGAAAGAAAAGATAAGAAAAAGAAAGAAGAGAAAGTAGGAAGACAAAGAAAGAGAAGAAAAAAATAGAGAAAAAAGGAACATCTCGAATACTTATTATATTTAAAATTTGATTGAGCGAAATGCTTAAAGACCGCGAAGTTAAAGTTTTAAAAATTTAAGAGGATTTTTTTTTCCTGGGTTTTATTTTAGAGAAGAAAATGAAGTTTTGAAGAAAAAGCGAAAAGAAAGAGAACACTGAGAAAACAAAATTACATTCATGGCAAGAAACGAAAAAAAGAAAAATGGCCAAAACACAAAATTGAAAAGTTTTAACTAAAAAAAACCCTGATGTACAAAGGGAAGAAGAAGAAAACAGAAATAGATTTTATAAAAAAATATGCAAAAATATATGTAACCAACAGATGTTAATACTTATTTATTTTATATTATATATGATGATTGCTACTTTTTTTTACAGAAGAAGGCTATCCCTGCAAAGATTGCAATGTCCGATTGTGGTCGGTTTATTTATTTTTTCTTCATCGGCGTGGGTCTGGTAGAGACATCTGTACATGTAGATGGCCATGCTCTGCATTTGTACAACACAAAGTCTGGTTTTAGCGACAAGCCGAAGCAAGATAACTGAGAGACGATTGCCCATCTCGTCGAGTAGGATAGCATCGCACCTGGGTATTATACCAGGTATTTCTACGCCCTCGCCAATAATATATATATATATATATATATATAATAAATAATAAATATTTGTTATTGTTTATTATCTATGTACGTATACGTTTCGTCCTTTTTTTAATAATCGGGACTCATCAGCATAAAGATATGACTATTCACTACCGGTCAGGCGATTCGAAACCCCGGAAAAAATTCAAATTATCTCACCTTGGTTCGTTGCCATAATGCAGAAGCACCAAAAAGTTGTTATGCTTAAAATTCTTAATATCTTCAAATATTTATTCACGCTGCAAATGCATGTTCAGAATAAATGATGTGTAGGCGTATATTCTGTAAATAAATAGTCCGTAAACGACAGATGAGACCCTGACAGGTACTACAACTTCTCTGGGTCAGAGTGGACCTGAGAGTAATGCCAACTTAGCCGTTACTCCTCATCACCAGACACCATTTTTTTTCATACTCAGAACGGTTGGGGATAGAAAGAGCTTGAGTAGTTGATAGGGTTGGGAAATAGGGTAGGCAGAAAAAGGTAAAAAGAGCTGAGAAAGATGGATTTCAGGGAGTGGGGTTAGAGCAAACACCTTGCTCAAGGATGTCCTAAGCATTTTTTTCTTTTTAAATCACCGCAAATCAGAATAATCTAATTTGAATGGAATTTTTAGAATTTATTTAATAAATTATATTTTTTTTCAAGAAATTTCTAATTTTGTAGTGTTACGGCCGATTCTTCTTCTTACAAAAAATGTTTTTGTTGCAAGCATAACCAGCTCCGTTGTTTCTCTTTTTGTTTCTTTTGTTTGGTTGTGTAACTGTGGCTGGAATTATGTAACAATTAAAAACAACAACTCCATTATTTGCTCTGGGCTTCAATTTTTATTTTATACAGTATACTTTAGAATTACATAAGTACAAAGCTTCTTATCGCCCTCACCTCTCCTGGAGGGGAGAAGAGAGCTACGAAAAGCACCTGTTTTGTACTGTCGCCAAAGCCAAAGAGAATGGATTCCACCCACTTTTCTGCTACATCGGCTTCCTTTCATGACGTCATTTCCTGAACACATCAGCTTAAATTCTTAACTTCTAATAGAAAATTTCTTTTACTACTTAATCTAACTTTACTTTTTTGAAAATTTGAATGGAATTTTCAGCATTGATCGAATAAATTTTTTTTTTTTGTCGTATTACAGTCAATTCTTCTTCTCACAACATCTTTTGTTACATGCATAACTAGTTAACAGCTATTGTTTACACGCAGTAGTAGTAAGCTCAATTAGTCGTGATGTCTCTCCCTCTTTTTTTCTGTAGGCTCTTCATCTCAGCATCTAAAATATTATTTGTCTTCTCTCTTAACAGCTTTATAATAGCAATTAAAAAAATACATTTATTTTGCTCTGGCCTTTTCATATTCTTTGCCACACCGACTTTCCCTCATGACGTAGCTTCCTGAATATGTCAGATTAAATTCCTAATGTTTAACTTCTAGTGAAAAATTCCTTATTTACTTTTTACTATCTTTTTTTTTTTCATTCTAAAGGCAAGCGGCCCGAAGAAAAAAGCTATTAGAGTAGAAAGTTTTCAGCATCAGGGGACCTCTACAGTGAAGGGGTGTGATTTTGCTGCTAGTCAGGTTGATCGGCGGATATTTACATTGAGGGGGTACAAATGCAGTAAGTTCGTCGGAGCACATTCAGTGGGAGTACTTGTAAAAAAGCACAGGGATGCAACATTGCGATGATGGGACAGGGGCTGAAGCTTGGTGGTCAGTGCGGGACCTATTAGGTTAGATACTCTTTTTTGCACCCTGTACAAAGAAAGGATAGACTAGTGGTTGGTGCACCAGCCCAAATGTGGCAACAATACTCCATACATATGCAAATTGTGGCTTTATAGAGAGATATAAGATACTAGCAGGTTTGAGAAGTTTTCTAGCCCAGTAAATGGATCCCACCTTCTTTGCTGCAGACTTGGCAGTATCTTCTACTTAGTCTAGTTACAAAATGTCCTTTCCTACATCATTCTAACTCCTCCACATCCAAATCTTGCGACATGCGGACATTTTCAAAAAAGGGGAAGTTTAACTGAATTTAAGTTTGGGCCTGATTAACACATGTATGGTAGAAATGTTTTTACTGTTTCTTTTAATATGTTGTTACTGTTAAAAGCGACGCTATCATTTTTTTTGACAACCTTTTGAATTGTTTTTTTTTGGGGGGGGGGGACGGAGGGGGGGACTGACATGGGCCCAAAAAAACAAAAAAAAAATTCTGGAGACCTCCAGAACACTACTGAAATCATCCCTTCCTGCAGTAGAAACGTTTTTACTGTTTCTTTTAATGTCTTTTTTTTTTGACAATATTTTAAATGGGGGGGGGGGGATTAAGGAAGCCTTTAGAACACTACTAAGATCTTCCTTTCCAGTGTTCACACACACATTTATGAAAAATTAATGAATATATTTTTAATTTCTATGCAACCAGATTCACACAGATATTTTCGATTGCCGTAAATGAATACCATCACCGTATTTGCAGATGTACCACAAACCAAAACCAAAAAACGTCCAATCAAATTCAAAGCGAGTAAAAGCTGGGACGTACCTGGCGGTGGTGGTCCATACCCTGCAAATACAAAAAAAAAAAGAATATTAATTCTTAGAATAAGTTTTTATTATTTTTTGATTGTGCTGCAAAGGCAGAAACATAATCAGCAAAAGCTGCAAAGTCGGAAGCAAAACATTTAACTGATCCTTCAATTTCTCATAACGCCAACCGAAAATCCGATTCAATTTTTTTTTAAAACTTGTAGATAATTAAAAAAGCTCTACCCGTATAAAAACACAATTTTAAAATAACCATGAAGCACGACTCGAGAACAAATTTTACATTTATTTTCCAGATGAGTAAATTTACTTTCACCTTTATATTTTCCCCTGCAAGTTGCATCAGAATGGAGGGAGGTGGCCGTGGTGAAGTGGATAACAATGCAGACTAACCACATAGGTGTGCCAAGTTCGAATTCAATCAGTGTTGTAGCACCACTTTCACTTACAGATGTTGTAAACTTTCACGTGGTCCCTCCTGTAAGTACGCGATTCTTGAAAGAATCCGGGACGATCAAAAAGATTTGTACCATGCTTATTCATACGAATCTATTTTACTATGATGTTCTTTTCTGCAAGAGGCTCGGTTCGGAAGAGATGTCTTCAAAGTGTTTAACAATTTCTGAATTGTTTGGTGTCCAAGCTAATAATAATAATGATAATTTTTTTTGTAACTGGTGCCGGCCTAGGCTGACACCAGACAAAATATTTGCAGAGGGTCGAGGAGGATGAGAAGACCGAGGAGGGACAGCACAAACCAGACCTCCACTGGAAAAGTGCAGAGAATGCTGGGACCTTGGGGAGGCTTATTGCCACCCAAATCCCAAAGAAGACCAATTGTTCTTACCAGCGAGAAATCAATGGTAAGAGGCTGTTGCGATACCGCATCGTTATCGAAAAGAGGTGAAGAATACTGGAAATCTGGGGAGACTTGTTGTCACTCAAACTCCAGGAAATACCACTGGTTGTTGTCGGTGAGCAATCACTGACGATGATCTGTGTGAGAACTCCTAGTGAGTACAAATAATAATAATAATAATAATAATAATAATAATAATCGTCATCGTCGTCTTTTTTTTTTATTTCACTCTTGGTGGAGGAACTCCTCCCTGGTTTATTTCCACCTTGTTTTATCCCTGGCTAGACGTGGCCAAGTTGACTATCGAGATCGTTATTAAATATCAATAATTAGCGCTAAGGGGTTTATACCCAGAATACATGTTTATTTTATTCTCTCAGGTACATTATTTCGGCAGAGACAGAGAAATAGGTACAGTTTGCTGTTTTTACGAGGCTACATTTTAACACGTACATTCCGCCTTGCTTCTAAACGAATTCTATCTAGCTCCCATCATGCTAATTGATACTTCTGTTTTGTCTTTTCGATTCCCACATGTGTCGATTTTGAACATTTGACGACTTACCTTCAAGGCCACCTCAATATACAACAAAAGAAAAC
The DNA here is from genome assembly GCA_963556195.1 of Sepiola atlantica. Lineage (NCBI taxonomy): Eukaryota > Metazoa > Mollusca > Cephalopoda > Sepiida > Sepiolidae > Sepiola > Sepiola atlantica. The sequence continues at coordinate 12,450,792 of OY744538.1, forward strand.
CGTCTAATATTGGATTGCACTTTTCAATGTGGATCTTCAGTTGATCTTTGCACAGTTATTTTCTGGCCTCCAGCGACAGTCAAGATGTAATGGGTACGCGGCACTTTACACAGTAGAGTTTGAATTACCTACTAGACACTATCCTCGAGTGGCTTCGGTCTCTCTGTACAAGGGTTTGTCAGGACAACCTGGCATGAGGATACTTACCCCTACAAGTAAACCCTGACCAAATATTCAAAATTACATAGTATCCGCAGCACAAATAAGATCCCCTCATACGAGGGATAGTGTATCTTCTCCTAGTGATGTTACCTCAAGTAACACCACGTAGCTGGATACTCCACCAGACTAGATGAATTCTTGTCCTGGAATCCGGTAAGACCAACAGACCACAAGAAAGATATACTATGACATACTTGACTGGTCAGTTGGGGAGAGAAGAAATTTATTATTCTTAACTTTTTTACTAACTCAATGTTTGAGAAATAAAGGAAGAATTTTAATAGAATATTCGGGTATCTATGCATCTCATATAGAGATCAAGTGTTAGCCCCAGGAAGGGGCCCCTTGATTTCTGAGAACTTCGACTGAAGTAAAATTAAACATTAATCACCTCTTTGCTGCCCTGATGACATGGCTGAGCCAGCAAAGTTGGTGGTGGTCAAGGATAATTAGTAACCCGATCAGTTCTTCCACTCTAAAAAGTATGGAGTACTCTTGCCACATCTGGGGAGGTGCCGCTCAAAACATCCTTTCCTGCCTTGACAGAGTACAAAAGCGACTTTGAAATCTAGTGGCCGATGTCCTCTTCTGCATCCTACAGCCTCTTTCTCACAAAAGAAACGTTGCTAGTCTTTCTCTGCTCTATCGTTATTTTCAAGGCAGATGCTCGACTGAGCTTCAATCTATGACCCCCCCCCCCCGCCCTGTAAAACATTCACAACAAAAACTCGTCTAGCTACAACCACTGTCAATAAATTCCCTTTCTTTGTCTACTTAGAACTATGCAGAACTTCCATGAGCAAAGTTTTTTTTTTTTCATAGAACCACCCGTCTGTAGAACACAGTACCACAGGGCTGCTTCCCGGTTGACTACAACATTGCTATTTTCATGTTCAATATGAACAAATTCTTGTTGAGCCGTCGTCTTAAATAATCAATTTCTGACCAGTTACAACCATCGTTACTAATTTTCTCGGTGTTTTACCATCTACCTGTTTAACTGAATAACCCTTATCCTTGAGTGGCCTGTGGGCCTTGATAAGCGATGACTCGTTTGTAAAAAAACAAAAAAGTTACCATAAGTGTGAACAGTGATGATGCGAGTAAAGTTTTGGTTACTCTACACCAGTGATTACCAAAGTGAGTGGTAGGGTTAGGGTTACGGTTAGGGTTAGTGGTAGCGCCCTCCTGGGAACTTTGAAAAGATTTGGGGTTAGGGTTAGGGATTGGGTGCTCCACTGAGATAAAATTAAGTTGTAAAGTTATGGTAAAAACAAAGGACACAATTGTATTTTAAATTATGGGGTTGTTTTTTTTTTAGATTCAGATTGATAATTTCTTTTATTCGGACTACTATCCTCATCTTGGTTGTTCTTCGCAGAACGATTCGGCTGATGTAACTTCTGACTTTCTCCAGGTGAATCTTATCGAACTTGGGAATCTTTATGTCGAACTCGGAAATCTATACGGAATTTCGAACTGAACCCTTTATTGAATCCATGAGGATAGATTGTTCTCGTTTCATCAGCCATGACTCACTAGACGCGACAACAACTAAGAATAAAATAAACAAGCCGCGCATGCGTGGTCCCCCTCTGTATGTGACTCGATGTAGCAAGTGTACTAAAATGCAATAAATTTGGGCAATTTGGGGCATTTTTTCCCCCCTGGGGGCGCGAACCAGAATTTTTCTGAGGTCAAGGATGTTCATTTTATATCCAGATCAATTGCCTCTACATTTTGGCCAAGTTTCAGAAAAATTGAATGGATGGATCAAACGTTATGGGAGATAAGGGTAATTTTTTGCCATTTTGGGGGCTTTTGACCCCCTGGGGGCGCGAACCAGATTTGTTTCCAAGGTCAGCGATACTTATTTTCTATTAGGAACTATTGCCTCCACATTTTGGCCAAGTTTCAGAGAAATTGAATGGATGGATGAAAAGTTATGGAGCAAAAAATGTCAATTTTTTGTCATTTCGGGGCCTTTTGACTCCCTGGGGGCTAACCAGATTTTTTTTCAAAAATCGGAGAATGTCACTTTCTTACCTGACAAAAGTTACAACTTCATGCAAAATTTCAGAGAAATTCAATGGATGGTTGCGGAGAAAAATCCGGACGGACGAACGGAAATGCCTCAAAACATAGGAGTTTACATCGGCCGAATCGTTGTCATATATGGGTTGGTGAATCTCTGTCCCATTTGAGCGTTCTTGATAAGGTGTAGAAGCATATCTGTAATTTGATTGGCCCTACCCTTTCTTCTTCTCTGTACCATCTCTTTCACAGACGTGATGTTGCTAGTCTCAGTCTTTTCTATAAATACTATCATGGCATGTGTTCTTCAGAATTATGTGATCTATTCCCCTGCTTCTTTTGTTCCAGCTCGTTTGACTCGTTGGTCTAGTGGTTTTCATCAATTCGCTGTTTTGATACCTTATTGTAATACAGCTTCCTATTCCAGTAGCTTCTTTTCAAAAACCGCACGCTTGTGGAACTCTCTTCCTGCTGTCTGTTTTCCTCCTACCTATAATCTTGGTCTTTTCAAGACTAAGGCCAATAGGCATCTCCTGTCTTTGCGATAATCATATTTGTTCTTGTTAGCTTCTTACATCAAGTGGCTTCATGCTTTGTCTAGAGCGATTTCCATTAAAAAAAATATATCAACAAAAATGAGAATGGTAGTCAAAATAATCCAAATTATCAATCCGCATCTCAAAAATTTCGAAACATAATGTAGAAGTTTGTCTTGGTATTTGTGTAGGAGGGGACTTAGGGTTAGGGTTTGGGTTAGGAGGGGACTTAGGGTTAGGGTTTGGGTTAGGGTTAGGAGACTTGGGAATAACTGCTCGACATGAACCAAATAGTTAGTCAGTAACCAGCGTTACCTGTGAATACATCTTCTACAATAACCATCTGTTTTGCTAAAAAGGCAAATTGTAAAACATTGTTGAAATGGTGTCAATGGAATTCACCCATGGCTATCATCAGCAGCAGCAGCTGTTGTTTTTTTTGCTTGTTGTTATTGTTGTTTTTTTTTGCTTGTTGTTATTGTTGTTTTTTGCTTTTGTTTTTGTTTTTTTGTTATCAACGAAAAATCTATAAAAAAAAAGATGAAAACGTTTCCAGTTTCTGTGTCGTCGTTTTCGATTTTAAAATAAAAAAAAACAGTAAATAAAAACAGTCGCAAGTTTAATTTCTTTTATTTTTCTTTCTTGTTCATTTTTTGTATCATTTCTTTTTTCATCATATCATGTTCTCTTTACGCACATTTTTACACCTCAACGTGCATATAATTATCCCTCTTAATCTTTTATATGAAGGAAAATCATAATTCTCTGTGCGTCTAGATAAAAGTTAGAAACTACACAAGATACACTTACAAACCATACATCATCGAATACAGTATTTTATTTACCTCCTCTCCAGGAGGTTAGACCAGAGGTCTTCAAAGTGGGGGTCGCAACCCCCAGGGGAGTCGCGTAACCATAGAAAGGGGGTCGCCAAAATTATAACTATGGAATTTTTTCACTCCATTAACTTATTTTTTATTTATAAAAAATTTTGGTGGGTCACGAAAAAAATTTTTTTCCAAAAAGGGGTCGCGACAAAAAAAGTTTGAAGAGCACTAGGTTAGACACAGAAGTCAGGTGTGGGTTTTGATGAAAGTGTTTCTGTGGAACGAACTGGATTCGAACCCGGCACACCCAGGTCCTCAGTCCGCGCCATTAACGACTTAGCCACCGCACCATCCCCATCAAATACAGTATAACCCTGACCTAGTTATAGTTGGGACGTAATGGGTGAAAATTTCAGATTCACATGAGTAGTTTTTTTTGTGTTCATTTATACATAAATAACACTAAACAATCAAACATTTTGAAAATTTTGCAAAATTCAGAAGGTGCAGGCCAAAAATAGCCGTTAGGGCTGCACGGGACTCAAAATCCATCATTTTTCGGTGAAAAAGTGGTTTCATGCAACATTGCAGGTCCTAAAACATCCTCAAAAGCTATGAATGGATATAGATGGTTAAATCTGATATAGTACTTTAATTTAGGACCATTTTCAGGCTGTGAAAGGGTTTTCATGAATGTAAAATAGCCAAAAACTAGTGGCCTGCATCTTCTGAATTTTGCAAAATTTTCAAAATGTTTGATTGTTTAGTGTTATTTATGTATAAATGAACACAAAAAATACTACTCGCATGAATCTGAAATTTTCACCCATTACGTCCCACCCCTATTAAAAGAAAATACTGTTGTTACCAAATAAGGGCATGGAGAATGGGATAAAAAAAATCATTTTGAATTTTTTTTACTGGTAGTTTCAAAAACACTGAAACTAGGTCAAACAGTCAGTCGGCTATATTTTTCGTTCTTTCTATAAAATTGAACCAGTTGAGTGAAAGAGAGAAGGAAAGGTAGAGAGAGAGGGGGAGAGAGGATAAGAGAAAGAGGGAGAGAGAGAGAGAGAGGGTGGAGAAAGAGAGAAAGGGAGATGTTACACACATTTTTTTAACTCTTCTATTTTGTTATCCATGAACCCCCCCCCCCTGCCCCGGCAACACCGCGTAACCCTGCTAGTGTTATGTGCCGTCTCTTCTTCTGATGTTACTTTTTTGAGCAAGGTTGTTTTTTTGATGATAATGACTACATCGATTGGCGCTTCTTGAAGATGAAAGAATGAAGACTTCTCCTTGGCTGGACCGATTTTGCTGCACAAATCACCCTTGGTCGTTGTTAATTGCAATTAATCAACACAGGCGATTATAATACAAACATTTTGCTTTTTTATTCACTCTTTTAAATATCACAAGGACACAGGGAGTGAGGGAGAGACAACATGCTATCTATGCTGCTAAATTTTTATTTAGGTATTCTTGCATTCGCGTCCAAACCTCCTACTTTGATGATCACTCACAAACCCCCTTATTTCTGTTCCTCGACTTTTGCTCACTCTATTCTGACACATGTAAAACTTGACCAATGAACTCTCCAATTTGCCCTGGCTATGTCCCTCAAGGCCACCCAATATACAACGCTTAATCACTGCTATTTATTCATTTCACTATCTGACAGCATCCCAGTAACCATACTTAGTAGATTTACTTAGTTTTAGCAAATAGTTAATTCCCTTATGCCTACTCGAGTTCTTTTGGCCAAGATCAAAGTGTAGTATCTGTTCCGATGGATACTGCACCCCATAGACTGGTATTGTCTTGGCCTTCGGGCTTGATTTACGCCTGTCTATGGGTCTGTCCTGTGTAGTTCTAGGAGGTCCACCCTCCCAGGCTTCGCCTCCCCTCTTTGGGGAGGAGTAAGTTTATTGCTTACTGCCTGAGGCGCCCCTACCGGGGAATGCTGACAGGGCTGCCCAGAGTGCACACTTTCACGGACGCTGGCTTTTCAAACCCCACTTTCCCGACCCGACCTTGGGTCAAATCTTACTTGTGGGAGTAAGATAAAACTGGCCTTGTGCCTAACCTCCTGGAGAGGAGGTAAATAAATACTCGAGTTGTCTGTGTGTATGTGTGTGTATGTCCAAAGAGAGGAATGGACTAGGCAGAGAAAAAAGAGGGGGCTGGAGAGAGAGAGAGAGAAAGAGAGAGAGAGAGAGAGAGAGAGAGAGAGAGAGAAATTACATTTTTGTCCCGGGCAACGCCATGTAACCCTGGTAGTTTAATACATATACTAGAATACTCGTGGCCCATTAGATCATAAGCTTTACCACTATTTGTCACACTTTGATTTCATTCAAAACTGCATAAGAGATTCTTCTGGCCAGTAATAAGTCTCTTTAGCTCTACATTATTTGCATGGATAATATAATAGAAGTAAAGCGACCTATATTCTGCTATCTAGTTTACATATGTGTTTATGGTATTTATGAACACACTACATAAGTTACCTGAAAAGAGAGTCACTATTTCTCTAAATGTTTACAGACATTAAGAAATATTAGAGTGGTTGAATCAACATGGAATGAAAGAAATGCATAGATAAATGAGAGAGACTTGTTTTACATCTATAATATAAAGGGCAGTTGTCTGTGTGTATGTATGTATGTATGTATGTCTGGCTTAAACTAAAATAAAAACGACAAGACAAATTACCCACAAAGTTCGTATTTTCTTGATCGGCATTCCCTTGGCTGAATATCTAAAATTCAAAATAAATTATTCATTCTTTGACCCTAAACAGGCACAGATTTACTCGGGGGGGGGGGGGGGGGGGTCTGTTATCCAGCCATTAACTAAAAGGAAATGTTCTTGGTCTTTTGGCGAAGATCAAAGTATAGTATCTGTTCCGATGGATACTGCACCCTATAGACTGGTATTGTCTTGACCTTCGGGGCTTGATTTACGCCGGTCTATGGGTCTGTCCTGTGCAGTTCTAGGAGGTCCACCCTCCCAGGCTTCGCCTCCCCTCTTTGGGGAGGAGTAAGTTTATTGCTTACTGCCTGAGGCGCCCCTACCGGGGAATGCCGATGGGGCTGCCCAGGCAATTTTTAATGGCCAGAGGGTGCTCACCTCTCGGGCGCTGGCTTTTCAAACCCCACTTTCCCGACTCAACCGTGGGTCACATCTTACTTGTGGGAGTAAGATAAAAATGGCCTTGTGCCTAACTAAAAAAAAACGACAAGACAAATTACCCACAAAGTTCGTATTTTCTTGATCGGCATTCCCTTGGCTGAATATCTAAAATTCAAAATAAATTATTCATTCTTTGACCCTAAACAGGCACAGATTTCGTCGGGGGGAGGGGGGAGGGGGGGGGTCTGTTATCCAGCCATTAACTAAAAGGAAATGTTCTTGGTCTTTTGGCTAAGATCAAAGTGTAGTATCTGTTCCGATGGATACTTCACCCCATAGACTGGTATTGTCTTGGCCTTCGGGGCTTGATTTACGCCGGTCTATGGGTCTGTCCTGTGCAGTTCTAGGAGGTCCACCCTCCCAGGCTTCGCCTCCCCTCTTTGGGGAGGAGTAAGTTTATTGCTTACTGCCTGAGGCGCCCCTACCGGGGAATGCCGACGGGGCTGCCCAGGCAATTATTAATGGCCAGAGGGTGCTCACTTTCTCGGGCGCTGGCTTTTCAAACCGCACTTTCTCGACCCGACCTTGGGTCACATCTTACTTGTGGGAGTAAGATAAAACTGGCTTTGTGCCTAACTTCTGGAGAGGAGTAAATAAAAACTCTGATTTTTTTTCCAAGGAGTTAATTCTCTTATGCCGACTAATCCTCGCGGAATCTAGATAAGGGAGAGTTGTCTGTGTGTGTATGTCCAGAGAGAGGGCTGGGCGGAGAAGAAAGAAAGGGTGGGGAAAGAGGGAAGGAAAACGGGGGGGGAAGAGAGATAGAAGTTTTAATAGAAATATGCTACACTTTTGCCCCGGGCAACGCTGGGTAGCCCTGCTAGTATACATATAAAAAAAACTGGGTAACATGAAATATACATCACTACAAGGCTCCTCCTACTGCCACCACAGTAGTCAGTCTACACTCTTACCATAGCGTCTGCTGCTGCTGCTAATTAAATATACTTCAGTACATAATAAATCTTCAAGATATACACACGTGTTCGTCTTATATATAAGCATTCTTCTATCCATCACATATGCTTAAGAGTTACTAATTTTCAGTTTTAAGTATATAAGGCAAAATAGCCTGCGTATGCGTCTTGCCTAGATTTAAAATGAAAGACGAAACTTGCATTTCGGGTACAATACTAACTAGAATATTCCTTTCACTTTCTTAACAGTCTTAAATATTATTTAATAATAATATGTTTTTTAAGTTAATGATTTGCGAATTGCATAAAGTTACTAGGGTACGATTGGCAAGATTTGATGTAAGGCCATATACGACCTAGGTTCACGTAAGGCCACATACGACCTAGGTTCACGTAAGGCCACATACGACCTAGGTTCACGTAAGGCCACATACGACCTAGGTTCACGTAAGGTCACATACGACCTAGGTTCACGTAAGGCCATATACGACCTAGGTTCACGTAAGGTCATATACGACCTAGGTTCATGTAAGGCCAGACATGGCCTAGGTGCAGGTAAGGCCATATACGACCTAGGTTCACGTAAGGCCAGATACGACCGAGGTTCACGTAAGGCCAGATACGACCGAGGTTCACGTAAGGCCAGATACGACCGAGGTTCACGTAAGGCCAGATACGACCGAGGTTCACGTAAGGCCAGATACGACCGAGGTTCACGTAAGGCCAGATACGACCGAGGTTCACGTAAGGCCAGATACGACCGAGGTTCACGTAAGGCCAGATACGACCGAGGTTCACGTAAGGCCAGATACGACCGAGGTTCACGTAAGGCCAGATACGACCTAGGTTCACGTAAGGCCAGATACGACCTAGGTTCACGTAAGGCCAGATACGACCTAGGTTCACGTTAGGCCAAATATTACAATCAGAAATCACTCATAGTTAAGTAAAATGATTCAGAGTTAAATTAATTAATTTTATTTCATGGAAATCGCTCTAGACTAGGCATGAAGCCACTTGATGTAAAGAGCTAAAAAAATAAAAAATAAATTTAAAAAATAAAACCAAGGTCTACTTTCTACTTCCCTTAATAAAGTATGTTTAAGTAAAAGTGTTGTCAACGTCTATCATCATGTATCGGGTTTCAGCTACCTGTATCCAAACCACATTGACGATCCCCCGGGACCAGCGAAGCAAAAAACATGCTTTGCAACAACAGGATCGTGAATGTTTCTATTAATCATATCACTATGGTCAGACCTCCAGCTGTCAAAGTCCTGTCTAGCATTAAACTCCAGGCAACCAACGATATTATTTCATTTCTTCGTTTTCTTTATTTTTTCTTTCTAAAAAAAAAAAAAAAAAAACATCTAGAGACGTCAGCAAAATTTCGACCTATCAAAACAAACGTTTCTAGATGTGGGTATTTTTGTTTATACAATGGGTGCTGGTGCATTTGAGCGGTACCAAATTCCTGCCCTGTAAAACGGTAAATCATGTGATATTATTTTAGCCGGTGTAAAGCGAAAAAATGAACCAAGAATGGGGATCATTTTTTTGTTGACATTTTTACCTGTCCTTTCTCTTCGTCAAATAGAAAACAGGAATTTCACCTCTAGGTATATTTTTTTGCCCCTAAAAAGCCCATCGCATTGTTACGTGTTCCCCAGATGTTACTCATGCTCGTTATATTCATGTTAATTCTGATTTACTAATTCAATGCGTACCGCCGTCTCTTTTCCTCGCCACAGGTAGTCAAGAGGATTTTTTGGTACTTCTGTTGTTTCACAGTGACATGTTAAACAAAAATAGATAAAGAAATGTACAAACTTTGTTATGTACTTACGTGGTGTCTTAATAGAAGACTGTACACCAAAAATTAGGCAAATTCATTTAGTATTTACTAAATTAAAAATAAAAAACGATTTTTATCGGTAGTCGCCATCTTGGATTTTTCAAGCTTAAAAAAAAAGCGAGTTATCTCCCTTGCCTAAATTGGTTACAAAATGATAACGATACGTAAAATCGTTTTTATTTCTTTTTCTTATAATTTGATAAATACTAGATAAATTTGGGTAATTTTTTCTGTACAATTTTATTTCCAGCTAACACGTAAGTACATAACAAAGTTTATACATTTCTCTAAATATTTTCATGTCATGGTGAAATAGCAGAAGCACCAATTTTTTTTTTTCATTGAATTTTATTTTTGTTGGACTTTTCAGATCAATGCAATCAAAAATTTACAAAAGATAAAACGAACCGGTTTAAAAAACAAACATTAAATATTGTTTTGTTTATCGATTAAAAAAATCGGATCAGTCTGTGTATGGAGTGGGGTCTTCAAAGAGCGCACGGATCAAAAAAGCGCACAGACTTTTCAGATCAATGGAATCAAAAATTGTCAAAATATAAAATAAACCAATTAAAACAAAAAATATTAAAAAATATTCAGGGTTTTTTTTAGCTTTTTAAAAATGTTTTTATCAAATAGCACACTGTTTTAATTTCATGAGAAAAAAAAAACTAACAAAAAAGTGCACACTTAATGTCAGAGAAGAGATCATTTTTTTTTTGCTTTACACAGGTTAAAATAATAGGTGCTTGTACAGAAAAGTGTCCGTATTAAATTATCAATACCATAAAAAACAGTATTATATACTTACGCAGCAGATTCAAATAAGTATCCTCACCAAAAAGTAAGAAAAATGATCGAGTAGAATTTTAATCAAAAATAAAAATCAGTTTCATCGTATTTTGATGACTGCCATTGATTTATTACTTGTTAATATGACAGACTGAGTTATCTCCCCCTAAATTTCGTGTTTTTCTGCTCGAATCAATGGCCGAACCCGATTAAACGATATAACAGATTTTTATTTTTTATTACAATTCTACTCGATAGTTTTTGCTAATTTTTGGTGTACAAACCTATTTTTGCTTGATACATAAGTATATCAAAGAGTTTTCCGGTGAATTTAATTGGAACTGCGATTTTCAGTGTTTTTCATATGTACGCTAATCTGTACAAGCACAAATAATATCACGTAATCTCACATTTTCCAGGGAAGGAATTTGGTACCAATCAAATACAGCGATCAAATACAGCGATCAAATACAGCGATCAAATACACCGATCAAATACACCGATCAAATACATCGATCAAATACACCGATCAAATACACCAATCAAATACACCAATCAAATACACCAGCACTTGATTTCTTAACTATTAACTAAGCAAAACTTTTTATTGGTTAGTCAAGCTTAAGTTTTAAATAAAATGTTTGACAGTTTGTTAATCTTAAGCTTGAAATAGAATGTTTGACAGTCTGTCATGCTTCAGTTTGAAATAGCATTTTCTTAAGATTACCACTTTTGGTTGAGAAAGTCCATTTTATGAATGAATAAATATGAAATATTCCAGATATTTACACATTCAAGCAGACATAAAATTTATCTGAAATCACTAATAAACTGTTGATCTGAAATATGTCCCAAACAATCTCTTTAAAACACTTGTTTTAACAGTTGTTTAAATCTAATTTGCATAAAACTTTTTAAAAAAACGTTTTAATAACTGTTTGTTATTCATTTTTTTCTGTATAATAAATAGTTTTATTTTATTCATTAATGGGCATGTGTGAAATTCTGAAGATATTTATACATCCATGTTAACAATTCGTGTAGATTTGGTTTAACATTAAACTATGTATCTGAAATGGGGCTTAAATACTATTCTTAAAACCACTGTGATGAGATATTGAAACAGGTGTATGATCTTAAATACCTTGGTTCGTGGATTGCAGATAGCAAAAAGAACATGGAAGTTCGAATCGAGCTGGTATGAAAGGCGCTAAACAAGTTAGACAAGCTTTGGAAATCAAAACTGAAAAGAACTTAAGATCCAGTTCTTCAGTTGAAAGTGTTTTGCTGTATGGGACCAAAAGCTAGACCCTTGTCCTAGGTGTCACTTGGAAGGATAGGATAACAAATGAAGATCTACATGAAGAAGTGAGTAAAATAAGAGCAATGCTCAAAGGCAAAAAAGTTTAAATTTATTTGGCAAATGTGGAGGAGGAAGCAAGAGTTGGTATGCAAACTACTGATGTAGGAATCAACACAGGGAAAAGAGGGAAAAGAGGAAGACCAGCAATTACATGTGTGGATCAGTTAAGAAATAACATTGGTCTGTCGAAGGAAGAACTAAAGAGCGTAATGGAAGACCGTGAAATATGGTGGATTAGGGTTGTTGATGTCCAAGTGTACTCGAAATAACTAACTTTGGTCCTGGGATGATATTTCAGCGAGTTTACTCCATTTATTATATCTCATGTATATCTTGATATTTTTATATTTTGTATGTAACAATTAAAATCTAAAGAAAATCATGAAATTAAAAAAAATAATTTCTGGCATTGAAGAAACATTTGAGTTTGTTGACATAATTTAAAAAATATTAATACAATTTTCTTATGGGTTCTAACAAATACTGTTCATAATATCCGAAAATGTTCCAAATTGCAAGCTCAATGAAGTTGTATTACAAGCTTCAGAGCATATATATATTATAGTTGCATTCCAATGACCATAGGAACAATCAATCCATAACCATAACTACATGACCCTTACAAATGAAATGTGAAAAAAGCTATATGGTACCTACAGGGTGGGCCAAAATAAGGGTCCTATTTTTAAAAATTCATAACTTTTTTATTTATTGATTTAAAAAAAAATTTTTTTTTTAGAATAAGTAAAGGACCCCTTCCGAAGCAAGCATGAGCCGTATTAGCCCTAAGGAACGTACCCTCATTTAGAAAACATTATTTTTGCTTAAAAAACTCAAAACAGTGTAAAAAACAATACTTTAGTTTTTGTAAGTTTTAAGAAGTGTTTTTCGGCTAAAATTTGTTTTGCTTATTTCAAAAAATCTCGGAAGGGTCAGTCTACACACACATAAAGTTTGGTGAGTTTAACTTTTATTTTGTGGAAGTTATTCAAATTCAAGTTATTCAAATTTAAAGATAGGACACTTATTTTGGCCCACCCTGTATAACAGAATTTTACAAGCAGTCCTAGGTGTCACTTGGAAAGATAGGATAACAAACGAAGATCTACATGAAGAAGTGAGTAAAATAAGAGCAATGCTCAAAGGCAAAAAGGTTCAAATTTATTTGGCAAATGTGGAGGAGGAAGTAAGAGTTGGTATGCAAACTACTGATTTGGGAAGGGAAAAAGGGAAAAGAGGAAGGCCAGCAATAATATAAGTGGATCAGTTAAGAAATGACATTGGTCTGTCGAAGGAAGAACTAAAGAACACAATGGAAGACCGTGAAATATGGAAGATTTTAGCTATTATTTATCTACTTCCCACAACGGTAAGATGTGACACAAGGTCGGGAAAGTGGGATTTGATAAGTCAGCACCGAATTTTAAGGCCAAGGGTTAGGGTTAGAGTCAAATTAAAGTGGAACTGATGACAGAGACAATTATAGACATGTGATGTGATTTGATGTGATATGAGCATCTAAATAAAATTTAAAAAATAGTTCCATGGGTTGTTGAGTGCTGATTCATGGTGAAATACCATGATATGAGGAAAAACATTCTGAGAGGGGGAGGGGGTAGGAATTTAAAGTATGTGTATGGGGAAGGAGACATGAGTGAGGACAAAGGAGGAAATATAGAAGAAAAAAAGGCTGTTTTAAGTGGTTAGAAACAAAGTGACAATTGCAGAGAAAAAACAACGGATTAGTTGTAAAAAAGAGATATGGTAAACCCACAATAGCAAGAATAAATAAAATCCACAAACTATATCCCAGGGGTGGCCAACCTATGGCCCATTGCACGATTACAAGTGGCCCACTGAACCCCACAGATAATAAAAGAATAAACATGTCTACTCACGCAACAAAAAAACAAAGAAGAAATGAACCGATTTCGAGGAAAACAACAAGAATTTAAGCTTATTTACCTGTAGCAGAATTAGACATGGCGTCAGTTTTTAGTGGGGAATCCAGCTCCCCTAAAGGGTACTGTGGATGATTATAAAAATAGCCTTTTTATAAATAACCGTTTTATTTTTGTAAATTTATTTCCGTTTTCTGTATTGAATAGATATCCCCATTACAACGGAGACATTTTTACAAGTGCTCGACAATGAAATATCAAGAGGTAAGTATATATATCCCCCCTAGGGATTCCAGCTCCTCAAATAGGGGGAACTCGAGATGAGTGAAAACTTTTCTGTGATCAAACCTGCCAGCATTACCCGGTAGAACCGGCAATAAACCAAACCCTCTCCAAAATGAGGAGGTAATGCCTGTGAGGATCTTCTTCTTTGCATGTCTTTGAAGTGTCATGTGGTCATACGAAAGTTTCCCACTTTTTTATGCAGTCCTTTGCAATAGTGTTGTACTCTGCAAGATCTTTCAAGCTACACCGGTTGCGCAGTAGGGGGCAGACCAGGAGGCAGTGTTGCATCGTATGGTCCTCTTCTCCACATTCACAGATGGTTGGATCAGTTTTTGTAGTTCCATCTACTCAAAGCAAATTTTGATCGCCCCATTCCCGTTCTCAGGTGGTTGAGTGTTTTCCACTGGAGCCAGGGTGCCTCTGAACCTAGAGAGAGTTCCTTAGAAGCAGGGATTCCCAAGTCAGTAGGAGGGGGGCCATCTTCTAGTCGTCTGGTACACAGCTGTAGTCTGGTCTCTTTCTGAAATGTTGTTAGGGGTTATTACCTCCGAAGACCGAACAGAACCATTCTTCACTCCGATTCTTAAAGTAAGTTATTGTTAAAAGAGAATTTTGCGAAGATAAATTCTAATCTCAAAGGTAGCAATTAGTTTCATTGATTTTATTGTTTCCTGTGTTTAGTAAATATGGCCAAAGGTTTGCATATTTTATGGCCCTCATCACAAAAAATAGTTAAAACTCGTGAAATAAAAGTGTAAAGTTTATCTCGTCACGATATGAAGTACTTCCATATCTCTATTTATATATAGTTAAGTATGTGTATATGCTTATATATTTCTATGTTTTTAAAAAATTTTTTTTTTTTTGTATTGATGAGTCACCACTTATCATGGCCCAGGGGCTACTCGAGGATAAAGGTTAAAAGGATTATTGGTTGAACGACGATCGCCGTTATGAGAGGATTGGAAACAGTGGTCGGAATGGGCAGAAGATTACTTACAAAGACTTAGTTTTCCAAGAGGACGACTCGACAAGTATTTGTTTACATTAGACTTGAAGACGACCATGCTGTAGTCAGATGGAAAGCAGACGCATGGTATCTAATTCCACATATGGGCTGTTCTAGGAAAGAAACTTTGTTCATGGAAGTTCCATTTGGTTTTTGGTGGAGAGAGAGAGAGAGAGAGAGGGGAGAGTTCTTTGCTGTCGTTGTAGCTAGACGAGTTCTTGCTGTGAATGTTTTACAGGGGGGGGGGGCATGGTTTGGAGCTCAGGCGAGCACCCACTATAGAATTTGATACTTAGGGCTCAACTGTACAACCAGTTGAGCAGCTAGATAAGTAAGACTTCAAGTAATCAAAACGTCAGTTTATATGGAAGCTGGACTGCTCCACTATGCGAAGTTGGGCAAGTCCATTATATGAATTCTGATTGGCTGCCAGTCTGAGAGTGAATAATTCTATATATAAATATTGCTTCATTAAAGCAACATTTGCCTATA
>OY744538.1:12466419-12513919 GCA_963556195.1 Sepiola atlantica
TAAGTGTTAATTTGATTCTATACTAACCTATCTTTGGTCAGATCTTTATTTATCCTACATTCTCTCAAGTCCATCCTTATCATTTCCTATAAGATATTGGAGTCGGTAAGTGTTAATTTGATTCTATACTAACCTATCTTTGGTCAGATCTTTATTTATCCTACATTCTCTCAAGTCCATCCTTATCATTTCCTATAAGATATTGGAGCCGGTAAGTGTTAATTTGATTCTATACTAACCTATCTTTGGTCAGATCTTTATTTATCCTACATTCTCTCAAGTCCATCCTTATCATTTCCTATAAGATATTGGAGTCGGTAAGTGTTAATTTGATTCTATACTAACCTATCTTTGGTCAGATCTTTATTTATCCTACATTCTCTCAAGTCCATCCTTATCATTTCCTATAAGATATTGGAGCCGGTAAGTGTTAATTTGATTCTATACTAACCTATCTTTGGTCAGATCTTTATTTATCCTACATTCTCTCAAGTCCATCCTTATCATTTCCTATAAGATATTGGAGCCGGTAAGTGTTAATTTGATTCTATACTAACCTATCTTTGGTCAGATCTTTATTTATCCTACATTCTCTCAAGTCCATCCTTATCATTTCCTATAAGATATTGGAGCCGGTAAGTGTTAATTGATTCTATACTAACCTATCTTTGGTCAGATCTTTATTTATCCTACATTCTCTCAAGTCCATCCTTATCATTTCCTATAAGATATTGGAGCCGGTAAGTGTTAATTTGATTCTATACTAACCTATCTTTGGTCAGATCTTTATTTATCCTACATTCTCTCAAGTCCATCCTTATCATTTCCTATAAGATATTGGAGTCCGGTAAGTGTTAATTTGATTCTATACTAACCTATCTTTGGTCAGATCTTTATTTATCCTACATTCTCTCAAGTCCATCCTTATCATTTCCTATAAGATATTGGAGCCGGTAAGTGTTAATTTGATTCTATACTAACCTATCTTTGGTCAGATCTTTATTTATCCTACATTCTCTCAAGTCCATCCTTATCATTTCCTATAAGATATTGGAGTCGGTAAGTGTTAATTTGATTCTATACTAACCTATCTTGGTCAGATCTTTATTTATCCTACATTCTCTCAAGTCCATCCTTATCATTTCCTATAAGATATTGGAGCCGGTAAGTGTTAATTTGATTCTATACTAACCTATCTCTGGTCAGATCTTTATTTATCCTACATTCTCTCAGTCCATCCTTATCATTTCCTATAAGATATTGGAGCCGGTAAGTGTTAATTTGATTCTATACTAACCTATCTTTGGTCAGATCTTTATTATCCTACATTCTCTCAAGTCCATCCTTATCATTTCCTATAAGATATTGGAGCCGGTAAGTGTTAATTTGATTCTATACTAACCTATCTTTGGTCAGATCTTTATTTATCCTACATTCTCTCAAGTCCATCCTTATCATTTCCTATAAGATATTGGAGCCGGTAAGTGTTAATTTGATTCTATACTAACCTATCTTTGGTCAGATCTTTATTTATCCTACATTCTCTCAAGTCATCCTTATCATTTCCTATAAGATATTGGAGCCGGTAAGTGTTAATTTGATTCTATACTAACTATCTTTGGTCAGATCTTTATTTATCCTACATTCTCTCAAGTCCATCCTTATCATTTCCTATAAGATATTGGAGCCGGTAAGTGTTAATTTGATTCTATACTAACCTATCTTTGGTCAGATCTTTATTTATCCTACATTCTCTCAAGTCCATCCTTATCATTTCCTATAAGATATTGGAGCCGGTAAGTGTTAATTTGATTCTATACTAACCTATCTCTGGTCAGATCTTTATTTATCCTACATTCTCTCAAGTCCATCCTTATCATTTCCTATAAGATATTGGAGCCGGTAAGTGTTAATTTGATTCTATACTAACCTATCTCTGGTCAGATCTTTATTTATCCTACATTCTCTCAAGTCCATCCTTATCATTTCCTATAAGATATTGGAGCCGGTAAGTGTTAATTTGATTCTATACTAACCTATCTTTGGTCAGATCTTTATTTATCCTACATTCTCTCAAGTCCATCCTTATCATTTCCTATAAGATATTGGAGCCGGTAAGTGTTAATTTGATTCTATACTAACCTATCTTTGGTCAGATCTTTATTTATCCTACATTCTCTCAAGTCCATCCTTATCATTTCCTATAAGATATGGAGCCGGTAAGTGTTAATTTGATTCTATACTAACCTATCTTTGGTCAGATCTTTATTTATCCTACATTCTCTCAAGTCCATCCTTATCATTTCCTATAAGATATTGGAGCCGGTAAGTGTTAATTTGATTCTATACTAACCTATCTTTGGTCAGATCTTTATTTATCCTACATTCTCTCAAGTCCATCCTTATCATTTCCTATAAGATATTGGAGCCGGTAAGTGTTAATTTGATTCTATACTAACCTATCTTTGGTCAGATCTTTATTTATCCTACATTCTCTCAAGTCCATCCTTATCATTTCCTATAAGATATTGGAGCCGGTAAGTGTTAATTTGATTCTATACTAACCTATCTCTGGTCAGATCTTTATTTATCCTACATTCTCTCAAGTCCATCCTTATCATTTCCTATAAGATATTGGAGCCGGTAAGTGTTAATTTGATTCTATACTACCTATCTCTGGTCAGATCTTTATTTATCCTACATTCTCTCAAGTCCATCCTTATCATTTCCTATAAGATATTGGAGCCGGTAAGTGTTAATTTGATTCTATACTAACCTATCTTGGTCAGATCTTTATTTATCCTACATTCTCTCAAGTCATCCTTATCATTTCCTATAAGATATTGGAGCCGGTAAGTGTTAATTTGATTCTATACTAACCTATCTTTGGTCAGATCTTTATTTATCCTACATTCTCTCAAGTCCATCCTTATCATTTCCTATAAGATATTGAGCCGGTAAGTGTTAATTTGATTCTATACTAACCTATCTTTGGTCAGATCTTTATTTATCCTACATTCTCTCAAGTCCATCCTTATCATTTCCTATAAGATATTGGAGCCGGTAAGTGTTAATTTGATTCTATACTAACCTATCTCTGGTCAGATCTTTATTTATCCTACATTCTCTCAAGTCCATCCTTATCATTTCCTATAAGATATTGGAGCCGGTAAGTGTTAATTTGATTCTATACTAACCTATCTCTGGTCAGATCTTTATTTATCCTACATTCTCTCAAGTCCATCCTTATCATTTCCTATAAGATATTGGAGCCGGTAAGTGTTAATTTGATTCTATACTAACCTATCTTTGGTCAGATCTTTATTTATCCTACATTCTCTCAAGTCCATCCTTATCATTTCCTATAAGATATTGGAGTCGGTAAGTGTTAATTTGATTCTATACTAACCTATCTTTGGTCAGATCTTTATTTATCCTACATTCTCTCAAGTCCATCCTTATCATTTCCTATAAGATATTGGAGTCGGTAAGTGTTAATTTGATTCTATACTAACCTATCTTTGGTCAGATCTTTATTTATCCTACATTCTCTCAAGTCCATCCTTATCATTTCCTATAAGATATTGGAGTCGGTAAGTGTTAATTTGATTCTATACTAACCTATCTTTGGTCAGATCTTTATTTATCCTACATTCTCTCAAGTCCATCCTTATCATTTCCTATAAGATATTGGAGTCGGTAAGTGTTAATTTGATTCTATACTAACCTATCTTTGGTCAGATCTTTATTTATCCTACATTCTCTCAAGTCCATCCTTATCATTTCCTATAAGATATTGAGTCGGTAAGTGTTAATTTGATTCTATACTAACCTATCTTTGGTCAGATCTTTATTTATCCTACATTCTCTCAAGTCCATCCTTATCATTTCCTATAAGATATTGGAGTCGGTAAGTGTTAATTTGATTCTATACTAACCTATCTTTGGTCAGATCTTTATTTATCCTACATTCTCTCAAGTCCATCCTTATCATTTCCTATAAGATATTGGAGTCGGTAAGTGTTAATTTGATTCTATACTAACCTATCTTTGGTCAGATCTTTATTTATCCTACATTCTCTCAAGTCCATCCTTATCATTTCCTATAAGATATTGGAGTCGGTAAGTGTTAATTTGATTCTATACTAACCTATCTTTGGTCAGATCTTTATTTATCCTACATTCTCTCAAGTCCATCCTTATCATTTCCTATAAGATATTGGAGTCGGTAAGTGTTAATTTGATTCTATACTAACCTATCTTTGGTCAGATCTTTATTTATCCTACATTCTCTCAAGTCCATCCTTATCATTTCCTATAAGATATTGGAGTCGGTAAGTGTTAATTTGATTCTATACTAACCTATCTTTGGTCAGATCTTTATTTATCCTACATTCTCTCAAGTCCATCCTTATCATTTCCTATAAGATATTGGAGTCGGTAAGTGTTAATTTGATTCTATACTAACCTATCTTTGGTCAGATCTTTATTTATCCTACATTCTCTCAAGTCCATCCTTATCATTTCCTATAAGATATTGGAGTCGGTAAGTGTTAATTTGATTCTATACTAACCTATCTTTGGTCAGATCTTTATTTATCCTACATTCTCTCAAGTCCATCCTTATCATTTCCTATAAGATATTGGAGTCGGTAAGTGTTAATTTGATTCTATACTAACCTATCTTTGGTCAGATCTTTATTTATCCTACATTCTCTCAAGTCCATCCTTATCATTTCCTATAAGATATTGGAGCCGGTAAGTGTTAATTTGATTCTATACTAACCTATCTTTGGTCAGATCTTTATTTATCCTACATTCTCTCAAGTCCATCCTTATCATTTCCTATAAGATATTGGAGTCGGTAAGTGTTAATTTGATTCTATACTAACCTATCTTTGGTCAGATCTTTATTATCCTACATTCTCTCAAGTCCATCCTTATCATTTCCTATAAGATATTGGAGTCGGTAAGTGTTAATTTGATTCTATACTAACCTATCTTGGTCAGATCTTTATTTATCCTACATTCTCTCAAGTCCATCCTTATCATTTCCTATAAGATATTGGAGTCGGTAAGTGTTAATTTGATTCTATACTAACCTATCTTTGGTCAGATCTTTATTTATCCTACATTCTCTCAAGTCCATCCTTATCATTTCCTATAAGATATTGGAGCCGGTAAGTGTTAATTTGATTCTATACTAACCTATCTTTGGTCAGATCTTTATTTATCCTACATTCTCTCAAGTCCATCCTTATCATTTCCTATAAGATATTGGAGTCGGTAAGTGTTAATTTGATTCTATACTAACCTATCTTTGGTCAGATCTTTATTTATCCTACATTCTCTCAAGTCCATCCTTATCATTTCCTATAAGATATTGGAGCCGGTAAGTGTTAATTTGATTCTATACTAACCTATCTTTGGTCAGATCTTTATTTATCCTACATTCTCTCAAGTCCATCCTTATCATTTCCTATAAGATATTGGAGCCGGTAAGTGTTAATTTGATTCTATACTAACCTATCTTTGGTCAGATCTTTATTTATCCTACATTCTCTCAAGTCCATCCTTATCATTTCCTATAAGATATTGGAGTCGGTAAGTGTTAATTTGATTCTATACTAACCTATCTTTGGTCAGATCTTTATTTATCCTACATTCTCTCAAGTCCATCCTTATCATTTCCTATAAGATATTGGGAGCCGGTAAGTGTTAATTTGATTCTATACTAACCTATCTTTGGTCAGATCTTTATTTATCCTACATTCTCTCAAGTCCATCCTTATCATTTCCTATAAGATATTGGAGCGGTAAGTGTTAATTTGATTCTATACTAACCTATCTTTGGTCAGATCTTTATTTATCCTACATTCTCTCAAGTCCATCCTTATCATTTCCTATAAGATATTGGAGCCGGTAAGTGTTAATTTGATTCTATACTAACCTATCTCTGGTCAGATCTTTATTTATCCTACATTCTCTCAAGTCCATCCTTATCATTTCCTATAAGATATTGGAGCCGGTAAGTGTTAATTTGATTCTATACTAACCTATCTTTGGTCAGATCTTTATTTATCCTACATTCTCTCAAGTCCATCCTTATCATTTCCTATAAGATATTGGAGTCGGTAAGTGTTACTTTGATTCTATACTAACCTATCTTTGGTCAGATCTTTATTTATCCTACATTCTCTCAAGTCCATCCTTATCATTTCCTATAAGATATTGGAGCCGGTAAGTGTTAATTTGATTCTATACTAACCTATCTTTGGTCAGATCTTTATTTATCCTACATTCTCTCAAGTCCATCCTTATCATTTCCTATAAGATATTGGAGCCGGTAAGTGTTAATTTGATTCTATACTAACCTATCTTTGTCAGATCTTTATTTATCCTACATTCTCTCAAGTCCATCCTTATCATTTCCTATAAGATATTGGAGTCGGTAAGTGTTAATTTGATTCTATACTAACCTATCTTTGGTCAGATCTTTATTTATCCTACATTCTCTCAAGTCCATCCTTATCATTTCCTATAAGATATTGGAGCCGGTAAGTGTTAATTTGATTCTATACTAACCTATCTTTGGTCAGATCTTTATTTATCCTACATTCTCTCAAGTCCATCCTTATCATTTCCTATAAGATATTGGAGCCGGTAAGTGTTAATTTGATTCTATACTAACCTATCTTTGGTCAGATCTTTATTTATCCTACATTCTCTCAAGTCCATCCTTATCATTTCCTATAAGATATTGGAGTCGGTAAGTGTTAATTTGATTCTATACTAACCTATCTTTGGTCAGATCTTTATTTATCCTACATTCTCTCAAGTCCATCCTTATCATTTCCTATAAGATATTGGAGCCGGTAAGTGTTAATTTGATTCTATACTAACCTATCTTTGGTCAGATCTTTATTTATCCTACATTCTCTCAAGTCCATCCTTATCATTTCCTATAAGATATTGGAGCCGGTAAGTGTTAATTTGATTCTATACTAACCTATCTTTGGTCAGATCTTTATTTATCCTACATTCTCTCAAGTCCATCCTTATCATTTCCTATAAGATATTGGAGTCGGTAAGTGTTAATTTGATTCTATACTAACCTATCTTTGGTCAGATCTTTATTTATCCTACATTCTCTCAAGTCCATCCTTATCATTTCCTATAAGATATTGGAGCCGGTAAGTGTTAATTTGATTCTATACTAACCTATCTTTGGTCAGATCTTTATTTATCCTACATTCTCTCAAGTCCATCCTTATCATTTCCTATAAGATATTGGAGCCGGTAAGTGTTAATTTGATTCTATACTAACCTATCTTTGGTCAGATCTTTATTTATCCTACATTCTCTCAAGTCCATCCTTATCATTTCCTATAAGATATTGGAGCCGGTAAGTGTTAATTTGATTCTATACTAACCTATCTTTGGTCAGATCTTTATTTATCCTACATTCTCTCAAGTCCATCCTTATCATTTCCTATAAGATATTGGAGCCGGTAAGTGTTAATTTGATTCTATACTAACCTATCTTTGGTCAGATCTTTATTTATCCTACATTCTCTCAAGTCCATCCTTATCATTTCCTATAAGATATTGGAGCCGGTAAGTGTTAATTTGATTCTATACTAACCTATCTTTGGTCAGATCTTTATTTATCCTACATTCTCTCAAGTCCATCCTTATCATTTCCTATAAGATATTGGAGTCGGTAAGTGTTAATTTGATTCTATACTAACCTATCTTTGGTCAGATCTTTATTTATCCTACATTCTCTCAAGTCCATCCTTATCATTTCCTATAAGATATTGGAGCCGGTAAGTGTTAATTTGATTCTATACTAACCTATCTTTGGTCAGATCTTTATTTATCCTACATTCTCTCAAGTCCATCCTTATCATTTCCTATAAGATATTGGAGTCGGTAAGTGTTAATTTGATTCTATACTAACCTATCTTTGGTCAGATCTTTATTTATCCTACATTCTCTCAAGTCCATCCTTATCATTTCCTATAAGATATTGGAGCCGGTAAGTGTTAATTTGATTCTATACTAACCTATCTTTGGTCAGATCTTTATTTATCCTACATTCTCTCAAGTCCATCCTTATCATTTCCTATAAGATATTGGAGCCGGTAAGTGTTAATTTGATTCTATACTAACCTATCTTTGGTCAGATCTTTATTTATCCTACATTCTCTCAAGTCCATCCTTATCATTTCCTATAAGATATTGGAGCCGGTAAGTGTTAATTTGATTCTATACTAACCTATCTTTGGTCAGATCTTTATTTATCCTACATTCTCTCAAGTCCATCCTTATCATTTCCTATAAGATATTGGAGCCGGTAAGTGTTAATTTGATTCTATACTAACCTATCTCTGGTCAGATCTTTATTTATCCTACATTCTCTCAAGTCCATCCTTATCATTTCCTATAAGATATTGGAGCCGGTAAGTGTTAATTTGATTCTATACTAACCTATCTCTGGTCAGATCTTTATTTATCCTACATTCTCTCAAGTCCATCCTTATCATTTCCTATAAGATATTGGAGCCGGTAAGTGTTAATTTGATTCTATACTAACCTATCTTTGGTCAGATCTTTATTTATCCTACATTCTCTCAAGTCCATCCTTATCATTTCCTATAAGATATTGGAGTCGGTAAGTGTTAATTTGATTCTATATGCACTATGAACGGTACAATGGAGAGAGACTAGCAACATCTTATTTTTGGTGTGAAAGAGGCTGTAGGGACAAGGAGAAATGCCCGACGAGATTACGAAGTCGATTTTGTACTCTGTCAAGACACCAAAAAAGTGTGCTTCGAACGGTACCTCCCCATACATGACAGCAGTACTCTATCTTAGGACGAATTTGGCTCTTATACAGAAGCAAGGTACTTTCTGAAGCAGTAGAATGATCCAACCATTTTTTTTCAGCAACCTTAGCAACAGATCTGATGTAAGTCTTCCATTTCAGGTCTGGAGTGAAAGTCAGTCCTAGGAGCTTATCAAGAAAAGAGACGTTCATTTCGATTGGGGAGAAGTAAGTATCTGAGCATTGGTGGTGAAAAGAGGGTAGGTTTGTTTTAGAGGTGTTAAAAGTAACAAGCCACTTTTCCCCTCATTGCACTACGTGCTCCAAGTCGGAAGAGAGAGAATCAGATTATCTTGATCATCAATGCTCCGCAAAGTGCTGCCATAGACGGTTGTGTCGTCTGCATAGATGTCAATGAATGATCTCAGAATGTGATTTGGAAGATTATGAAGAGGGTCGGGCCCAGAATGGATCCTTGAGGCACGCCAGCATTGATGCTGTGTGTTTCGGACTTTTGCCCATCAATAACTACTTCGAAAAGAAAGAGTTAAATGGTTGAGAGGTCATTTCCAGATATTTCATCGCTAACAAGCTCATGAAGCAAACCTTTGTGCCAAACCCTATCGAAGATCTTCGATGTATCGAGAGCTATCGCCCTAGAAACGAAGCCCCTGTCAATCGATTCACTCATCCTGTACGATATCTCAGTCAGCTGTAGATCTTGCAGGATGAAATCCATATTGCTTGTATAGAATAAACCAATTATCATGAATTTTGGAACAGAACTGCTAGACGTAAGGGTGGGTTATGTGGGCTGTTCGATCACTTGTGGACCATATATATATCAAAAAACAAAAAAAAGTTTGTTTATTTTTATTTTTTTGAAAACATGACAATACTGGTCAACTCTGATGAGAGAATATTATTCCGAAATTAATAAGATTAAAGTAAAAAAAAATAATAAATTAATCTTTCATTGATAAAAGATTCTATTTTCAATTTTAATAATACTGACCCACCAACGCTTTTAAATGAACGACCTATCTTTCTAAAATTCATAACCGCGCATAACACCCATTACAAGGACATTATATCAAAAAGCAAAAAAAGTTTGTTTATTTTTATCTTTTGATAAAATGACATAATACTGGTCAACTCTGATGATGGAATATTATTCCGAAATTTATAAGATTAAAGTAAAAAAAAAATAATAATAAATTAATCTTGCATTGAAAAAAGATTCTATTTTCAATTTTGACGGGTGACCATTTGGGAATAGCAGGTGCTGTAAGCAAACACTTCACCCAGGTGTAAAACCTATTCGTAGTCTACCTTTAGACAGACTAACATCCGGTTAAAAGAATGGTTCGGCCCATCTGTTCAATTCTAATTTTAGATATGTTGACAGTGTATATCAAATTATCTGTATTAAATTATGGATGCCAATAAGATTTAAACGTTTCATTCACATAAATTACAAACAGCCAAAATCTGTGAACCTAAAATTCTTCCGTCACAAATATCTGAACCTGAAAATTCTTCCGTCACAAATATCTGAACCTGAAAATTCTTCCGTCACAAATCTCTGAACCTGAAAATTCTTCCGTCACAAATCTCTGAACCTGAAAATTCTTCCGTCACAAATCTCTGAACCTGAAAATTCTTCCGTCACAAATCTCTGAACCTGAAAATTCTTCCGTCACAAATCTCTGAACCTGAAAATTCTTCCGTCACAAATCTCTGAACCCGAAAATTCTTCTGTCACAAATCTCTGAACCTGAAAATTCTTCCGTCACAAATCTCTGAACCTGAAAATTCTTCCGTCACAAATCTCTGAACCTGAAAATTCTTCCGTCACAAATCTCTGAACCTGAAAATTCTTCCGTTACAAATCTCTGAACCTGAAAATTCTTCCGTCACAAATATCTGAACCTGAAAATTCTTCCGTCACAAATATCTGAACCTGAAAATTCTTCCGTCACAAATCTCTGAACCTGAAAATTCTTCCGTCACAAATCTCTGAACCTGAAAATTCTTCCGTCACAAATCTCTGAACCTGAAAATTCTTCCGTCACAAATCTCTGAACCTGAAAATTCTTCCGTCACAAATCTCTGAACCTGAAAATTCTTCCGTCACAAATCTCTGAACCTGAAAATTCTTCCGTCACAAATCTCTGAACCTGAAAATCTTCCATCACGAATCTTTGAACCTGAAAATTCTTCCGTCACAAATCTCTGAACCTGAAAATCTTCCATCACGAATCTTTGAACCTGAAATTCTTCCATCATAAATCTTTGAACCTAAAAATCTTCCATCCAAAATCTTTTTTTTATATAAAAAAATATAAAAATTGACACCATTTTTTTTCCAGCAATTTTTTGGAGTAAAAATTCAAACCTAAGAAAATGAAATCAACAAACACATAGCATTTTTGCTATATCGTCTACTGAAACGTTAAAAATATAATTTATAGTTAACGATATCAATTAATTGAAGAGAATTTAACGATTCTTTTTTCTAAACACTTTTTCTTTAATAAGTCTACTTCATTTGAACATTTGTATAACATGTGTCTAAACACATAACAAAAATCTAACAAAAATCTAACAAAAATCTAACAAAAATCTAACAAATGCCAAGAGAAAAGGATGTTTTTATATGGGACATAAACAAATGAAAAAATAGAGTTTAATAATAATAAAAAAATTGAAGACTTCATTAAAAAGACTTTCATCAACTGTTTTGAATATGTCGGTGTGAAAAATAATTCGGGGAGAGGGGTACGCCCAATACCATAAATGGGTGTTCATGTGTTAAAATCACAAGTGAATTGGGGAGGAGGGGGGTTATTCCTAGAGAGTAACCACATCCTCCACTCTATAATAAAGATCAATGTGTATTTATATATATATATATATATATATAAAGTGGTGTACTAAAAGCGAACTTTTAGGAAAAGTGCAACCTATTGCGAAGAGTATATAGCTCAATATCCAGGATAGAGCAGGTAGAATATATATATATATATATATATATAAAAATGAATATATGTACTTCCATCCTGTCATACAAAATTTAGTGAGTAAAATTTAGTGAGCCCAAGTGGTGAGGGGAAGTGAGAACACGAATAGTAAGTCAGACAATCACCTCAGACTTAACCACTTTAAATGAATTCGGAAAGAAATCTTCCATTCCATAACAAAAAGTCAACGGTGGGTGGTTTTTTTTTTCCTTTAGGATTTTATATGAGTATTTTATTAATATTTCTAGATAAATAGCAGGTGTGAACATTGACGAAGCATAAATTTTTTTTTTTTTTGTCATTTAAAAAAAAAACATGTGAGCGCATATGTGCACTTATCTGTGCCCAAAAGGAGGGTATCAGCAGCGCTCTGGAGGCCTTAGTTTCATGTCCTCTTACTTAAAAGGGGTCTAAAAAAAATAGTATATAGAGTTGCTTTTGCAGCAATATTATATGTGAGTGTATAAAAATGATGTAAAAAACGGTATTTTTCTGAATAGAGTTAAATTAAGCAGAGGAGTGGAAAATTTCATTAAAAGTTAAATATTAGAGTTAGGGCTACGTGTCAAGGTAAGGAATTCGCTAGTGACACATACTAGTTAACACTTTTGCTTTTTTTTCTGGACTGCACGAAAGAGAGAGAGCGGTCGTGCTTGGGAATAGGTTGGGGGGGTATTATATAGGTATACTATAAACTAGAAAAGAACAAAAACAAACATTGTTAATCCCAATGATTTTGTGTGTAATTTTTAGTAACTTTTACAACCACTGTTATTAAGAAGAAAGAGCCGACTGCAATTAGAAGAAAGAAAGAAACGGAGAGACGTCACTATCCACTGAGCAACAACTTCTGATCTGTGTCAGTGCGTTGAATCTCCCCAAAAAATCATTGAGTTCTGTCAGCAATGGTCACTTCTAGCGAAAGACTAACCTTAACCCTAAACCAGAAAATGCTGAAAAAAAAAAAAACATTGCAAAAAAAAAAAAATTTTTTTTTTAAATAAACAAAAAAAAAATTTGCTTAAAACAGTGGTTTCATTTCCATTCAAACTATACGTTTTGTGACAAAAATTCTATTTCAAATTTAACTGTGACAGGCCAAAGAAAATGCAATTTTCAGACTCAACGGACCAAAGAAAATGCAATTTTTAAACCTGACGAACCAAAGAAAATGCAATTTTCAGACTCAACGGACCAAAGAAAATGCAATTTTTAAACTTGACGAACCAAAGAAAATGCAATTTTCAGACTCAACGTACCAAAGAAAATGCAATTTTTAAACTTGACGAACCAAAGAAAATGCAATTTTCAGACTCAACGGACCAAAGAAAATGCAATTTTCAAACTTGACGAACCAAAGAAAATGCAATTTTCAAACTTGACGAACCAAAGAAAATGCAATTTTCAGACTCAACGGACCAAAGAAAATGCAATTTTTAAACTTGACGAACCAAAGAAAATGCAATTTTCAGATTCGACGGACCAAAGAAAATGCAATTTTCAAACTTGACGAACCAAAGAAAATGCAATTTTCAGACTCAACGGACCAAAGAAAATGCAATTTTCAAACTTGACGAACCAAAGAAAATGCAATTTTCAAACTTAAGCATGGCGGACAAATTGAACCTGTTATAGAGATACTCTGACGTTTCCATTCATTCTACTCGCTTCGCGATGAAAATGAAAATGTGGATGGACGGATGGACGTACAGAGTCAATCTCTCTCTTAGAGATGCTAAATAGCATTTTTTTAAAAATGAAATATCCAGAATTATGGGGAAATATAAAAGCAATTTCCGATGAAGCAAGCTATGACTAATGTTACAGTACTTTCCACAAATGTTGTATGATTATGTGAACTTTTGCAAAGTGAATTATTTGTCGTAGATAAGATAACTGTATATTATATATCCTCACTTTCCCCTGACAACAAGATTAGCATTTTCTGTCCACAAAAAAGTCGAGAACATATTTGTTGTAAACAGAGTATGAAGAATTGGGCAGCGTTTTCGCAAATGTCATAGAATTTATTCCTGCAAATGTCATACGATAAATATTGCAATCAAATCAGATGGCATTAAATATAAATGATGTTCTGCGCCGGGAGGAAAGGCAGCGTGTCCGATGGGAGTCGAGTATGTTTTATTGCTTCACGTCTGACCTCCATCTGAACATTTTCCATCGATTTAGTAGGAGAGGACTGTTCAGATCCATAGACGTATTCAAGTATTCTTTTTATTCTAATTAGACTAGTTCAAAGAATGATTGTGTTAATGTTATGTGATTGCAAGTATTGGCATTTCGTGTCTGCTTATATTTGCAACAGTAAGTTTATCTGCTATTTGATAAGCAATACCACAACTGTCTTCTGAAGACTTACTTGCCACCTATCTGTGCAGAGTGCTATTCTCCAAAGAAATAATATAAAAAAAGAAAACCCACAATGTTAGCCACTAATATCTGTATCTTCTCTGGTATATAATGTTATAACTGTTTTTCTTAACATTGGTTCTCTCCTCAAAACAACTTGGTAGATTCCTATTAGCAGCAGTAGCAGCAGCAGCAGCAGCAGCACTACCCTAAAGCCCAACCTTTCCTCATCATGGTGTCAGAGTACTCGACACCATGATCCGTCGTCCTCTGGTCGTAAAAATTTCAGAGTACTCGACACCATGATCCGTCGTCCTCTGGTCGTAAAAATTTCAGAGTACTCGACACCATGATCCGTCGTCCTCTGGTCATAAAAATTTCAGAGTACTCGACACCATGATCCGTCGTCCTCTGGTCGTAAAAATTTCAGAGTACTCGACACCATGATCCGTCGTCCTCTGGTCGCAAAAATTTCAGAGTACTCGACACCATGATCCGTCGTCCTCTGGTCGTAAAAATTTCAGAGTACTCGACACCATGATCCGTCGTCCTCTGGTCGTAAAAATTTCAGAGTACTCGACACCATGATCCGTCGTCCTCTGGTCGCAAAAATTTCAGAGTACTCGACACCATGATCCGTCGTCCTCTGGTCGTAAAAATTTCAGAGTACTCGACACCATGATCCGTCGTCCTCTGGTCGCAAAAATTTCAGAGTACTCGACACCATGATCCGTCGTCCTCTGGTCGTAAAAATTTCAGAGTACTCGACACCATGATCCGTCGTCCTCTGGTCATAAAAATTTCAGAGTACTCGACACCATGATCCGTCGTCCTCTGGTCGTAAAAATTTCAGAGTACTCGACACCATGATCCGTCGTCCTCTGGTCGTAAAAATTTCAGAGTACTCGACACCATGATCCGTCGTCCTCTGGTCGCAAAAATTTCAGAGTACTCGACACCATGATCCGTCGTCCTCTGGTCATAAAAATTTCAGAGTACTCGACACCATGATCCGTCGTCCTCTGGTCATAAAAATTTCAGAGTACTCGACACCATGATCCGTCGTCCTCTGGTCGTAAAAATTTCAGAGTACTCGACACCATGATCCGTCGTCCTCTGGTCATAAAAATTTCAGAGTACTCGACACCATGATCCGTCGTCCTCTGGTCGTAAAAATTTCAGAGTACTCGACACCATGATCCGTCGTCCTCTGGTCGTAAAAATTTCAGAGTACTCGACACCATGATCCGTCGTCCTCTGGTCGCAAAAATTTCAGAGTACTCGACACCATGATCCGTCGTCCTCTGGTCGTAAAAATTTCAGAGTACTCGACACCATGATCCGTCGTCCTCTGGTCGCAAAAATTTCAGAGTACTCGACACCATGATCCGTCGTCCTCTGGTCGTAAAAATTTCAGAGTACTCGACACCATGATCCGTCGTCCTCTGGTCATAAAAATTTCAGAGTACTCGACACCATGATCCGTCGTCCTCTGGTCGTAAAAATTTCAGAGTACTCGACACCATGATCCGTCGTCCTCTGGTCGTAAAAATTTCAGAGTACTCGACACCATGATCCGTCGTCCTCTGGTCATAAAAATTTCAGAGTACTCGACACCATGATCCGTCGTCCTCTGGTCGTAAAAATTTCAGAGTACTCGACACCATGATCCGTCGTCCTCTGGTCGCAAAAATTTCAGAGTACTCGACACCATGATCCGTCGTCCTCTGGTCGTAAAAATTTCAGAGTACTCGACACCATGATCCGTCGTCCTCTGGTCGCAAAAATTTCAGAGTACTCGACACCATGATCCGTCGTCCTCTGGTCGTAAAAATTTCAGAGTACTCGACACCATGATCCGTCGTCCTCTGGTCGCAAAAATTTCAGAGTACTCGACACCATGATCCGTCGTCCTCTGGTCGTAAAAATTTCAGAGTACTCGACACCATGATCCGTCGTCCTCTGGTCGTAAAAATTTCAGAGTACTCGACACCATGATCCGTCGTCCTCTGGTCATAAAAATTTCAGAGTACTCGACACCATGATCCGTCGTCCTCTGGTCGTAAAAATTTCAGAGTACTCGACACCATGATCCGTCGTCCTCTGGTCGCAAAAATTTCAGAGTACTCGACACCATGATCCGTCGTCCTCTGGTCGTAAAAATTTCAGAGTACTCGACACCATGATCCGTCGTCCTCTGGTCGCAAAAATTTCAGAGTACTCGACACCATGATCCGTCGTCCTCTGGTCGTAAAAATTTCAGAGTACTCGACACCATGATCCGTCGTCCTCTGGTCATAAAAATTTCAGAGTACTCGACACCATGATCCGTCGTCCTCTGGTCGTAAAAATTTCAGAGTACTCGACACCATGATCCGTCGTCCTCTGGTCGTAAAAATTTCAGAGTACTCGACACCATGATCCGTCGTCCTCTGGTCATAAAAATTTCAGAGTACTCGACACCATGATCCGTCGTCCTCTGGTCGTAAAAATTTCAGAGTACTCGACACCATGATCCGTCGTCCTCTGGTCGCAAAAATTTCAGAGTACTCGACACCATGATCCGTCGTCCTCTGGTCGTAAAAATTTCAGAGTACTCGACACCATGATCCGTCGTCCTCTGGTCATAAAAATTTCAGAGTACTCGACACCATGATCCGTCGTCCTCTGGTCGTAAAAATTTCAGAGTACTCGACACCATGATCCGTCGTCCTCTGGTCGCAAAAATTTCAGAGTACTCGACACCATGATCCGTCGTCCTCTGGTCGTAAAAATTTCAGAGTACTCGACACCATGATCCGTCGTCCTCTGGTCGTAAAAATTTCAGAGTACTCGACACCATGATCCGTCGTCCTCTGGTCGTAAAAATTTCAGAGTACTCGACACCATGATCCGTCGTCCTCTGGTCATAAAAATTTCAGAGTACTCGACACCATGATCCGTCGTCCTCTGGTCGTAAAAATTTCAGAGTACTCGACACCATGATCCGTCGTCCTCTGGTCGCAAAAATTTCAGAGTACTCGACACCATGATCCGTCGTCCTCTGGTCGTAAAAATTTCAGAGTACTCGACACCATGATCCGTCGTCCTCTGGTCGTAAAAATTTCAGAGTACTCGACACCATGATCCGTCGTCCTCTGGTCGTAAAAATTTCAGAGTACTCGACACCATGATCCGTCGTCCTCTGGTCATAAAAATTTCAGAGTACTCGACACCATGATCCGTCGTCCTCTGGTCGTAAAAATTTCAGAGTACTCGACACCATGATCCGTCGTCCTCTGGTCGCAAAAATTTCAGAGTACTCGACACCATGATCCGTCGTCCTCTGGTCGTAAAAATTTCAGAGTACTCGACACCATGATCCGTCGTCCTCTGGTCGTAAAAATTTCAGAGTACTCGACACCATGATCCGTCGTCCTCTGGTCGCAAAAATTTCAGAGTACTCGACACCATGATCCGTCGTCCTCTGGTCGTAAAAATTTCAGAGTACTCGACACCATGATCCGTCGTCCTCTGGTCGCAAAAATTTCAGAGTACTCGACACCATGATCCGTCGTCCTCTGGTCGTAAAAATTTCAGAGTACTCGACACCATGATCCGTCGTCCTCTGGTCGTAAAAATTTCAGAGTACTCGACACCATGATCCGTCGTCCTCTGGTCATAAAAATTTCAGAGTACTCGACACCATGATCCGTCGTCCTCTGGTCGTAAAAATTTCAGAGTACTCGACACCATGATCCGTCGTCCTCTGGTCGCAAAAATTTCAGAGTACTCGACACCATGATCCGTCGTCCTCTGGTCGTAAAAATTTCAGAGTACTCGACACCATGATCCGTCGTCCTCTGGTCATAAAAATTTCAGAGTACTCGACACCATGATCCGTCGTCCTCTGGTCGTAAAAATTTCAGAGTACTCGACACCATGATCCGTCGTCCTCTGGTCGCAAAAATTTCAGAGTACTCGACACCATGATCCGTCGTCCTCTGGTCGTAAAAATTTCAGAGTACTCGACACCATGATCCGTCGTCCTCTGGTCGTAAAAATTTCAGAGTACTCGACACCATGATCCGTCGTCCTCTGGTCGTAAAAATTTCAGAGTACTCGACACCATGATCCGTCGTCCTCTGGTCGCAAAAATTTCAGAGTACTCGACACCATGATCCGTCGTCCTCTGGTCGTAAAAATTTCAGAGTACTCGACACCATGATCCGTCGTCCTCTGGTCGTAAAAATTTCAGAGTACTCGACACCATGATCCGTCGTCTTCTGGTCGTAAAAATTTCAGAGTACTCGACACCATGATCCGTCGTCCTCTGGTCGTAAAAATTTCAGAGTACTCGACACCATGATCCGTCGTCCTCTGGTCGTAAAAATTTCAGAGTACTCGACACCATGATCCGTCGTCCTCTGGTCGTCTCTGCCTCTGCGTATGGTAAGCAAGGGGCACGTCAGGCGTGGAATTGCAAATTCATAGAGTGCAACAATTGGTGACATTCATCTGCCATCCGGTTGCGATTGCGGTCGCATACCAGTTGCGGTTTCGATCATGACAATCAGTCCGGCAGAAACTAGGCAATTTCGGTGGGCTTTTATCTGTCAAGCTGAGGTATGAGGTATTCATCGTGGGTAGTCCTAGGAGGTCCACCCTCCCAGGCCTTGCCTCCCCTCTTTAGGGTGGAGTAAGTTTATTGCTTACTCTCTGAGGCACCTCATCCGGAGAATGCCAATGAGGCTGCCCAGGCAATTCTTAAAAGGCCAGAGTGCTTCTTCTTGAGGGGTGCTGGCTTGACTCTCTCCACCTTTCGGCCTTGTGCCACACCTTCCTGCAGTGGGAAAGAAGTAAATACCGCAAATCCATGGAGTGAAGATAACAACGTTCTTCTGTGCATGTGCAACTGGCATTCCTTTGTGTGTTCTGGGCTAAACCTTCCTCGACTTTGTGTGCAACCGCTAAGCAGTGCTACTCTCAGTGTCGGGGGTAAAAACCTGCAATAGCTGCGACCACTGAAGATGACAATCGTGAGGCACGGTCTTCGATAGCTCGATGCGGAAGTCCGATTCCCCGAAAAAACAAACAAACAACAACAAATAAATAAAAATTAAAATACGTCTGTAATCACCTCCCCCGTCATAGGTGTCTGCTTTCTTTTGTATCTCTATTTCCTACGATCATTTTTAAGATGAAACGAAAATGTTGATCTTTAATTTTTATTAGTTATTTCTATGGTTGGCAATTTTTAGATGAGGATTCTTCTTATTTTTCTTCTTCATCTTCTTTGTTTAACGTATCTCTTCCCTGACTTTGTATGCATCCGCTGGGCCTTTCTGCTCTCGGTGTTGCAGGCGAACCTGCAATCTTGCAGGTCTAACGAATAGCTATGGCCAACGAGGAGGACGTCATGCAGCCCAGACAATCCTTATTATTTGTTTATTAAGAAATTTAAAAAAAAAAAAAACATTCGATTGATTATTTGTTTTAGGTAAAAAAATTTAATTTTAATCATTTAATTATTAATAAAATGTATTATTATTATAGCATATTTTATTAAAAATAAAAACATTCTGAGTAAACATAAAACATTCTGAATATTTTCTTAAACTATAATCCGAAGGAACAGTTAGCACCGGCTTTCATTTTGCTCCGCACAAACCGGAAGCCACAAAAAAAAATGAAAAATTATTACAAATTACCCTCTCCCCATATCTCTTGGAAATGAACATGACATGTCTTCAATTATTTTCCATAAAAAAGATCCAAACAATATGGAATGCAACATTACAAGCTATATATGACTAAAACTCTTAGCGTGATTCTTGCTTGTGCAACTGCCATTCCTTTGTGTCTTCTGGGTCAAACCTTCCCCGACTTTGTATGCAACCCCTGGACCTTTTTGCTTTCAGTGTTGGAGGTGAACACGGAAGTCTACCGAATATCTATGTCTAATGAGGAGGCCTTCATGCAACCCAGACAATCCTGAGGCACGATCTTTGTGGGCTCTGTGCAGAAGTCTGATCCACTAAACAACAACAACAACAACAACAACAACAGCAGCAGCAGCAGCGGTTCTACTTTTCTAAACAATCTCTCCTTTTTTGTAGTTTTTAATTTATTTTATTCTTTATGTTGTTTTACTAAGTTTTATCAATTTTTTATTTAAGTATTTTGTAATATTTTATTTAAGTATTTTTTTTATTTATCTATTTTTTAATTAATTTAATTTATTGAATATTATTTTAACTATTTTTTCATAACACTATTAATTAATTATCTTATTTTAAGTTGTTTGCTTTTTTTTATTCATATATTTTTTACTAATTTTCATTCACATATTATATCAAATATTTTTGCTAAAGAAAATTATTTAAAAATCATTTTAATGAAGAACATTAAAATGATTTTTAAATAATTTTCTTTATTTAAGTATGTTTTACTAATTGGGCTCTGTGCAGAAGTCTGATCCACTAAGCAGCAGCAGCAGCAATTCTACTTTTCTAAACAATCTCTCCTTTTTTGTCAGTTATGGATTTAATAGTTCCAATCTCTTATCACATTTCCTGAAATAGTTCTTTGACCCCTAGAAAATCTCGGTTGGTCAAAAGATGTGCCTTCTCTTTTGGTAAGAAACTACGCAACTCAGATAGGCGGGAGTAATCAAAATAAACTTTGGGAATCTTGAAACCCCCATAAATATTGTCGTCTCCATATCGGAGGCAACTCAATGAGCTGGAGAGAATTTGATTCTAATGTTATAGCGAAAGTTGAAAACGCACGCACAAAAAAAAAAAAAATCGAAAGTCCGACTCTCAACCTGTATTAACAATTCTCCAAAACACATAAATCTCATCAATGGAATACCCTAACACAAACAATGGCAACTTAATCTTTTCTCTCTTTCTCTTGCTGAACACTCGACGTGACCCCAACTCGTCAAGTCAATTTTCACGTCTCTCCGGGAGGAAAGTTTTTGCTCTTTTTATTTCAACAAGAATTTGTGCCTGCAAAACAATGCTCATTTGCATAAGTGAACTCTCATCATCGCACAAAAATAACAAGATTCTATCCTGCAAGCAGAACGCTCTGGGTTCAATCTCCGGTGAATGACATACGGCGCAACCCTCACTCTTTTTCCTCGTGGACCCGCATGGTTGCTGCTGCGTCTAATTTTACTGCATCTCATTAAACCATACTCAGAACTTGGCGAATCTCTATTAACAGCAAAAACATCATATTTGTCTCCCCTACAAGTACAAATAAACTTAACTTTTCAGCTCAATATAAGTTCTTCTTTTTTCTCCACTAGTCATATACATTTTCACTTGCCCAAAGAACCCTTGTCAGTCTAAACCAAAAACTACTGAACAGAGAATGCCGAAATACTTCACCGAAACAATTGCCAAATTTTTTTTAAAAACAACAGACAGTCCTCTTATAAATTTTTGAATGGCATTATACCATTTGTTAAACCAATATACCGGCACATGAACAGCGACAGGGCATATCCAGTTTGTCTGACCACCCTCTGACACTAACTTCTTCATCACTCTCTTTCATACTTACTCGTGACAGATGGATGAAAATGCTATTTAAGAATTAAATGTGACAGACTGTAAGATACGTAACACAAAGTAATATTGACTAATTAAGTTAAATCAAGTCGAAATATGTTAACAATTTGAAAAGTTACGTTTTGGTTAAGGTGAAAATTATGTTTGGATAACTGAATTATCACAAAATAATTTTCAGAAAAAAACATTTATGTTTGGCAAATTAATAAGGTCACAAGAATACACTTACCATATCTGATAAACTTAATTACCTGTCAACAGATACTAAGGTAAGATAAGACCCAGTCTACATATTGTGAGTTGGTTTAAGGCCCACCTATTTGGGTGAAACAAAGGCTTTCATTGCCCAACCAATCATAATAGAACAGAAAATGAGACAAGAATTATGATTGGTTAGCAAATCACAAAACTTGTCTCAAGTAAAAGTTCTCAATAAAAGTACTTACACTTGGGAGAACTCACCAAAAGACCATTGGTCAGCTCAGCAGAAGGCAGCAGTCTGATAGCCAGACAGACTGACAGAGAGAGACCAATTGAAAACAAATTCAAAAGACTAAGAACATTCTTTCCTCATTCGAAGGGAAAACCACAAAATAAATTTCGAAGTCCCCTAATCAAGACTTAACACAAGTCAAATTACTTAACTTGTCTTTTCTCACCAACAAGAGCAACATAACTTTTCCTTTTTATTATCGTGTGTTATTTTATTTGTGTCCCAGTAAATATTTTATTATTCATGGCAAGTTTTTTTTAGTTTTTTTTTTAAAGTTGCTGACAAAACCGACCACTTACTCAAGTTCCTGACTAAGTTGCATCAATACAAAAGGATATTTTAAACACAGCGTGGGTATAGAACGATTCACGGAGCAAACAGCCGGAATGCATGCAGTCCTTTGAGCATCAGACTACATTTAGTGCTGTGAGATCCAGGATACGACATTTAATGAGATCCATGTCGCATAAGGCCAGATTTGGTGCCACAACCAGACCACACACAAAGCCTCTTATTTAGATGCTAAGATACATTCAAAATAAGAACATAGCCATGAAAATGTCATTTTAGACTTTCAGCATCATCAATCGGCAGACAGACAAAGCCTCTTATAGAGATGCAAGGACACATCTGAAAATGGCTGAAATTTAAAAAGAAATAGATTACTTTTTTATCTACTGCCTTCAGAATGTTAATACCAAATATACAGGGTTTTCCCAAATGTTCCGTGCACTTTTGGAAGTGAATATCTCAAAATTTACTCAATACACAAATAAGAAAATGATGCATTTATTGCTAGAATCCTTAGATTTACAAGACATAACAAAATTTGAGCTTTACTTTCTGACAGATTCAGGATTTTATATTTAACTTCTTGCTGTCCAACACATGTCAGCATGTAAAAACGATGTTAAACCGATGATGATGATTCTTTCAGTGCATGCACCATTTTTTGTGCGGCACTCAACTAGATGGTAAGCCATCTCTTGCGAAACTCTACAACCTATCAACAGTTACGCTCAGAGCAAACAGCTATTTCGACCTCCCGATGTGTACTGTATTAATATCTTCTTTTTTTTTTTAAGCTCTGTCTATGCATAGACTTTCCTCGTCTTGTTGCTAAATGTATTTTTCCACAATCTCTGCATTTTTCTATGAAATAAAATTAGAAAGAGAAATACTGCAGCCGATATTTTATATTTATATAAAAAGAGTTTCAGATAAAAATTGCCTGCCTTTTGTACAGAAAATTGCCTGCCTTTTGTACAGAAAATTACCTGCCTTTTGTACAGAAAATTACCTGCCTTTTGTACAGAAAATTGCCTGCCTTTTGTACAGAAAATTACCTGCCTTTTGTACAGAAAATTGCCTGCCTTTTGTACAGAAAATTGCTTGCTTTTTCTACAGAAGATTGCCTGCCTTCTCTACAGAAAATTGCCTGCCTTCTCTACAGAAAATTGCCTGCCTTCTCTACAGAAATTTGCCAAACAGTGTGATTAAAATCTACTTTTTGCCAACTGCCGTTTTTCCTTTTAGCTACGTTGCCTCAAAACCTTCGATACAACTCAAAAAATAAATAAAATTATGGATAAATGATGTTAATTTCATATTTAAAATCTAACTTAATTTTTTTCTTTTAATTATTGATTGATTAAACCAACAAAAATTAAAATAACTAACATTATATTATTCACCCCTCCCCCCAATTGTGAGCTCTTCTCAAGTGGTTGAAGCAGACTTTGTTACATTTGTCACTACAACACAAAATCTCTTCAATTCACCAAGATCATTGGGCAGAGATTCAGCCCTTAATGGCTATCCACAGAAAAAAACAAAAAAAACAGGCAACATATTCTTGCTTAAAGTTTGAGGGCGATGTTCCAATTGATAACCATTGGCGGGAAGCAATGATCAATAACTGATTTTGCTAACTTTCTGGCTGAGTGAAACAACATTGTTTAACCTATAAACATATTTTTAAGTGATATTGGTTTTAGTAATTAATTGGTTTTAGTAATTAATTGGTTTTAGTAATTAATTGGTTTTAGTAATTAATTGGTTTTAGTAATTAATTGGTTTTAGTAATTAATTGGTATCTAATCTTTCCAACGAGTGTCACATGTACTTTCAGAGATATTCACATACAAAAGGCGTGTCAAACATTTTGAAACATGTATATTTCTTTCTCCTCCAAAAACCTCACTGCTCCCATCTTTCTACTCTTTATGTCCAGGCACTTTGTTCTTGGCCTTTTGGCTAAGATCAAAGTGTAGTATCTGCACCGATGGATACTGCACCCATACTGGTATTGTCTTGGACTTCGGGGCTTGATTTACGCCGGTCTATTGGTTTGTCCTGTGCAGTTCTAGGAGGTCCACCCTCCCAGGCTTTGCCTCCCCTCTTTGGGGAGGAGTAAGTTTATTGCGTACTGCCTGAAGCGCCCCTACCGGGGAATGCTGACGGGGCTGCCCAAGCAATTTTTAATGGCCAGAGTGCTCACCTTCTTGGGCACTGGGTTTTCAAACCCCACTTTCTCGACCCGACCTTGGGTCACATCTTACTTGTGGGAGTAAGATAAAACTGGCCTTGTGCCTAACTCCTGGAGAGGAGTAAATAAATACCCTCTCCTTCTCCCAAGGATCATCACCACCCTAACTTTTCTTCTCTCTCTCTCTCTCTCTCTACATGTATTTTCTGTATAAATGCACCCTATTCCTTAGCTGTATCTCCAGTCATGAACTCACATTCGATAGAATAAAGAATAATATGACTTGTATGTTGTGATTTCTGTCCTTATATTTGGTCGTCGTTTATTCCTTTATTCCACTTTATTTGTCTACATTCTCTCAAATTCACATCCTTACAATCTAAAAATATGTATATATAATGATAAGTACGGAACCCTCATTTTTTATCTAATTTTAAATGATGAAATCCTATTTTATTGTTATTTACATTAAAAACATTTTTTTTAATTCTTGCATACAGATGCTCCAAGCAAGAAGTACGTATATGAGGATCACTTTCTTTTCATGAAAGTGATAATGTTAGACATCACCTACAGATGTAAATTTTAAGATATTATAGGCCGGCATGTGTGATATATTCACTTTTCATCTATATCCATGGTTTACATTGTTAGTATATGAGATGAGATAATATGACACTTCTTTACAGAAGAAAGCCATCCCTACAAGATTGCAATGTCCAGTTGTGGTCACGCACATTGTTTACCATTGTAGAAATATTTTGTATTGGTTGTATTTATATTTCCTCTTATGCATGCAATAAGAAAGTATTTCAGATTTTTTGTTTATAAGATTGTGATTTTGTTTAGTAATTCCTCTTCCTATTTAACCCGCGGGTGATACGATTTTCTGTCATTTTCAGGATTGCTTTCTCTTAAGTTCCCATATGTATTTAGATAAGGATCTTACTTTTGAAAGATTTTCGTCAGAAAATGTGTTTTATGTGTTGATATTCTAAATTAAATCAGTTTAATCAGTTGATCCAATGTACGTGTGTGTATTGTTATTTGTATTCACGTTATCATTACTTCTTTGATTATTGTCATTATTTTTATCTGTCAGATTATTCAAATGTCTGAAAGTTAAATTTCACTAGTACAGTATCGTTTGGTTATTAAATTATTAATTGAACAAAATTCTCGTAAAACTATTAGTATTTGTTGTTTTAATCGTTTAATAAAAAAAATGATTTCAAGGCAAGGGATTGAAACCGAGGCTTTTAGATCTTCAGCTATCATACTATTTTAATGACAGAGAGAGAAACAACA
The DNA here is from genome assembly GCA_963556195.1 of Sepiola atlantica. NCBI lineage: Eukaryota > Metazoa > Mollusca > Cephalopoda > Sepiida > Sepiolidae > Sepiola > Sepiola atlantica. The sequence continues at coordinate 12,492,500 of OY744538.1, forward strand.
TTGTTTATACTGGCTTAACACCAGGAGATCTGTTTGTTCCTGTCGCTGCTTGGTTGATCATTATCGAAAACTGTTCCTAGGTGGATAAAATCTTTTTTCAAAGAAATTAAATCGAAATACATTTTTGTTCTTAAGAACATAGACCAATGTCCTACAAATAAAAAACTGACGAAGCAAAATCAAACTTTGATTTTGTAGGAAGAATCGAGAAATAGACTAGCTTTACTTTATTATTATTTTATTTTTTATTATTTACATAGTTCACCCCAAACAAGGCAGGTCGCCACTGTAGGCGTAAGGGACTACTGGGAATTAGGGTGGAAGTTTAAGAAATTCATCCTAAGTTGGGAGCTGTGCAGCGAGATGTCTGTTTACATTAGTTTAAAATTTCTGCATGTCGGTACAGTCGGGGAAACAGGGAGCAGGGGGGAGGAGTTCCAGAAGTCGGCAGCACGAGGAAAGAAGCTACCATGGATCGGGTTTAGCTGATTGTCGGGTTGGTCTACTGTATTTACGTCGAGGGGGCACTAGAGCAGCAAGTTCATCGGAGCACAACCCATGTAAGTACTTGTAAATCAGGCACAAGGATGTAACATTGTGGTGATGGGACAGGGTCTGGAGCTTGGTGAATGGTGAGGGACCTATTAAGTTGGCGACTCTACTAGGAAATAACTGGAACACTATAGCAAAAAAAAACAAAAAACAGCAAAAAAAACAAAACAATTGTCTTGTGTGAGATTCGAACCCACGAATGGCATAAAATATTGGAACTGAAGGCGAATTCTTTATCCACAAAGTCACCGATTTAATAAAAAAATATTGTTTTTTTAACCTACTTGAGTTCGGTGAAGGGATTTTATTTTCCCTCTCCGCATAGATCTAAAATGATTTGATTGTCTAAAATAAAGAAACATAAATATTTTTTTTTTAATTCTTATTCTAAAGTAAAAAATATATTAGTGAACATTTATCAAATATTTTTCATCCATTTTTAATAAGAAAAATTTTAAAAAGAAATGTTTTCTCTTCACAGTAAACAATATGTCAAATACGTACGGTGATTTGACGTGGAAAGTAGCTGTTCTGTCGGCTAAAAGAAAACACTAAACATGTCGGAACATTTGTTTCTAATGTTATTTTTACATACTTTTAATTTTGAATGAGTTTTAAAAAGGTTCAAGAACTTCTGACCCCGGATCAAAGGTGCCGATTAAAAATATGCGGTTAGCTTGGCTCTTAGATCAATCGTTTGACTGTGATGCCACGACACACATACAGACAACTTTGCTTAATAGATATAGATGATGTACTAATTTAATAAAAAATATTTCATAGGAAGTTTTATATTAACTTATGACTGAAACAATACGTAAGTTAATTAAAAACAATTTTCATAGGAAGTTTTATATTAACTTATGACTGAAACAATACGTAAGTTAATTAAAAACAATTTTCATAGGAAGTTTTACATTAACTTATGACTGAAACAATACGTAAGTTAATTAAAAAATATTTCATAGGAAGTTTTATATTAACTTATGACTGAAACAATACGTAAGTTAATTAAAAACAATTTTCATAGGAAGTTTTACATTAACTTATGACTGAAACAATACGTAAGTTAATTAAAAACAATTTTCATAGGAAGTTTTACATTAACTTATGACTGAAACAATACATAAGTTAATTAAAAACAATTTTCATAGGAAGTTTTACATTAACTTATGACTGAAATAATACGTAAGTTAATTAAAAACAATTTTCATAGGAAGTTTTATATTAACTTATGACTGAAACAATACATAAGTTAATTAAAAAATATTTCATAGGAAGTTTTATATTAACTTATGACTGAAACAATACATAAGTTAATAAAAAAATATTTTGCTTAATAGATATAGATGATGTACTAATTTAATTAAAAATATTTCATAGGAAGTTTTATATTAACTTATGACTGAAACAATACGTAAGTTAATTAAAAACAATTTTCATAGGAAGTTTTACATTAACTTATGACTGAAACAATACGTAAGTTAATTAAAAAATATTTCATAGGAAGTTTTACATTAACTTATGACTGAAACAATACATAAGTTAATTAAAAAATATTTCATAGGAAGTTTTATATTAACTTATGACTGAAACAATACGTAAGTTAATTAAAAACAATTTTCATAGGAAGTTTTACATTAACTTATGACTGAAACAATACATAAGTTAATTAAAAAATATTTCATAGGAAGTTTTATATTAACTTATGACTGAAACAATACGTAAGTTAATTAAAAACAATTTTCATAGGAAGTTTTACATTAACTTATGACTGAAACAATACGTAAGTTAATTAAAAACAATTTTCATAGGAAGTTTTATATTAACTTATGACTGAAACAATACATAAGTTAATTAAAAAATATTTTGCTTAATAGATATAGATGATGTACTAATTTAATTAAAAATATTTCATAGGAAGTTTTACATTAACTTATGACTGAAACAATATGTAAGTTAATTAAAAACAATTTTCATAGGAAGTTTTACATTAACTTATGACTGAAACAATACGTAAGTTAATTAAAAACAATTTTCATAGGAAGTTTTACATTAACTTATGACTGAAACAATACGTAAGTTAATTAAAAAATATTTCATAGGAAGTTTTATATTAACTTATGACTGAAACAATACATAAGTTAATTAAAAAATATTTTGCTTAATAGATATAGATGATGTACTAAAGTGAAATAAAACATACTACTGTGTTTCTGTAATAGATAGATAATTAATTTAATATATGTTCTATAGCAAAACATTACCAAAGTGATTAAAGGTCTTTTAAGAGTACAAATAGTACTGCCTGATGACTGCTAGTTCTGATGGCTTTGAGCGAAATCATCAATGTCCCTTGACAACAACATCCGAGGATGGAAAGTGATAAATATTCTATTGATTTCTGTGCAGTAGAGCCTTTCAAAATGGCCACCATGGATCGTTATGTTTTAGACAGACACCGTGTCTGCACGCATCCAGAGTTACGCATTTCAAATCAAACAAGAATGTAACCAATCTCTTAGATTGCTTCACTATAAATATTGTTCTTGTTGTTTTTGTTGGCATGCCATTTTGACCGACTCATCTAGGATAACTAGCATCCGATTTGGGCTACAATTGACAAATGTCAACATGTCCTTTTACTGGACCACTTGGAGATGTTATATTTTATCACCATCCCCGGTGCAACAGTTCACCGATGTATCGGAATATTTTTCAGTTTTCCTGATGTAGTGATACATTTTCTTTAACAATTTTTCATATTTTTGTGCAAAAAACACAAAAATTAAACAAAGGATTTTAATATACAATTTTATTACTATTCATATATATATATATATATATATAATTAATTATTAAAGACAATATATATATCATCAGATCCTTTTACTTTGTAGTCTCCTTTGAAGATTCAGCTCAATGTTTGTCAGTTATTGATAACAGAGCAAAATATAGGACAGTTTTTATTATATTCCAATAACCATGGTTTGTTTTATTACTTTTATTTTTATTTTTTCACATTTCCAAAATTTTTTAATTTCTGTGAGATATATTTAACGGTCCGTTTCATTTGTCTTGTGCCAAACAACATTTGTATGTCAATATCGTCTCTGCAACACTACAAAATCATCAGAAATAGTTCACAAATAATAAAAGAGTTCTTGGATTAGAGTGTCTTGAAAACACCTACACTATACATTAGTTTCATTTTAGGGTGAAAACAAACAAAAAAAACAAACAAAACATTGAGAGCAAACACTCACACGTGTGAGATCCAACTAATCCGCCATGAAGTAATATAACAAACCATGGTAATTGGAATATAATAAAAACTGTCCTATATATATATATATATATATATATATATATATATATATATATATATATATATATATATATATATATATATATATGTGTGTGTGTGTGTGAAAAGATGACAGACGGAAAACAAGTCAAAATGCAGGAGAAAAACAAAAACAAGAGATTTTTTTGACCGGTTTCGTTCATGGAGAAAGTCTTCAGAAAATGAAGAATACAGAAAATAATTTTATTTTATATTGAAGGCACACACATGGGATGAGGGGAAAAAAAAATTTTTTTTTGAAAACTCATGAGCTAAGGACGTTAAGATACTTTGCTTTGAACTTTGAATTATAATAAAATTTGATTGACACCTTATTTTATTATTTCATTTTATATTATAATACATTTATATATATATATATATATATATATATATATATATATATATATATATATATAGATATGTATTTCTGCTGCTGCCCGCTTTTCTTCACCAACGACTGGTGGCTTGATCACGACAAAGGCGGCAGAAATCAAGGTGGTGATGTCAGGCAGCATCTCGGGTAACCGAGGGGAGATAACGTGCACGTGGCACGTTCTTGTAAGCGACTCCTCGGTCTGATTTTATAAATGCTTTACTTGGTATTGAGCACTTTTGAAAAAATTGGTTTTATGTTCACTTCATTAACATATTTGAACTTGATCAATTAATATATATATATATATATATATATATATATATATATATATATAATATTATAAAAAGCTCCTTTAAGTAAAATTAAAGTCAAGCACTTTAGAGAGCTTAAAAATTAGACATTCACCTAATGCTTCAGTGTGATATTCTGACTGTCGTTGAGTTCTATCTGAATGTCTTGATGTTTACACTTGCCGCTCTCAGCATAAATATAACTTCATTTCTCTGTTATCACGTGACAACCACCCATGGCCAAGAGGATTAGGCGACCGCTTACAGATTCAAGGTGTCTCTGTAAACCGAGTTCGCGCCCCATGACTGTCTGAGATTGTCATTTCCTTACACTGAGGAGAGCCAAAGCTCGAAACAACGTCATATGTAGGTAAAAAATTAAAATATATAATTTAATATGTATATATATAGATATATACTTATAAAATAATATCTTACATACATATTTATGGCTGGTGCTACCAGATCAGGCAGTCTTAAGGTACCAGCTTCCTGACCCACAATGCACCAAACATTAATGTTATTGTTTTTTTCCTTTCCCTTTGCAAAACGCAATCATGTTCTGCAAAGCCAAAAACAAAAACAACAATTTTTCTTCTACACAACAACCAAATCAAACACCATGAATACATAATTTAACATATAAAGAACTTGAAGCATAAAAACTTTTACCAAAATGACCGGATTCGGCATTAAGTAACCGGAAAAGGGTTGATATGCCGTGAAACAAAACAACCAAACCATATTTATGGTTTCACTATAACTTCAAAAATTCTTAATAAATCAGTAGAGCTTAGTAGTAGTAATAGTCTTATGAAATATACTTATGGCAAATAAGCCACACAGAAACGATTGTGTTTCATTTACATGGGAACTCATCAAGCTAAATGCATGGATTTACATTCTAGAATCGTTTTTATAGTCGAGCAGTGTTAACTAATTCCAATCAATGAAAGTCCTTGATTTTAGTACCTCCTCACTATTCGTTTCCTTCAATTAATGAAATTTTCTCACTTTGTTTAAAATTTTTTTTAGCACTCTTAAGTAGGAAGTTTTATATTAACTTATGACTGAAACAATTCACAAGTTAATTTAAAAATATTTCATAGGAAGTTTTACATTAACTTATGACTGAAACAATACGTAAGTTAATTAAAAAATATTTCTAAGTTTTACATTAACTTATTACTGAAACAATCAGCAAGTTAATTAAAATTTTCATAGTAAGTTTTACATTAATTTATGACTGAAACAATACGTAAATTAATTAAAAAATATTTAATAGGAAGTTTTACATTAACTTATGACTGAAACAATACGCAAGTTAATTAAAAAATATTTTTCATAGGAAGTTTTACTTTAACTTATGACTGAAACAATACATAAGTTAATTAAAATATATTTTTCATAGGAAGTTTTACATTAACTTATGACTGAAACAATCTGCAAGTTAATTAAAATTTTCATAGTAAGTTTTACATTAATTTATGACTGAAACAATACGTAAATTAATTAAAAAATATTTCATAGGAAGTTTTACATTAATTTATGACTGAAACAATACGTAAATTAATTAAAAAATATTTCATAGGAAGTTTTACATTAATTTATGACTGAAACAATACTAAAATTAATTAAAAAATATTTCATAGGAAGTTTTACATTAACTTATGACTGAAACAATACGTAAGTTAATTAAAAAATATTTCTAAGGAAGTTTTACATTAACTTATTACTGAAACAATCTGCAAGTTAATTAAAATTTTCATAGTAAGTTTTACATTAATTTATGACTGAAACAATACGTAAATTAATTAAAAAATATTTCATAGGAAGTTTTACATTAACTTATGACTGAAACAATACGTAAATTAATTAAAAAATATTTCATAGGAAGTTTTACATTAATTTATGACTGAAACAATACTAAAATTAATTAAAAAATATTTCATAGGAAGTTTTACATTAACTTATGACTGAAACAATACGTAAGTTAATTAAAAAATATTTCTAAGGAAGTTTTACATTAACTTATTACTGAAACAATCTGCAAGTTAATTAAAATTTTCATAGTAAGTTTTACATTAATTTATGACTGAAACAATACGTAAATTAATTAAAAAATATTTCATAGGAAGTTTTACATTAACTTATGACTGAAAAAATACGTAAGTTAATTAAAAACAATTTTTCATAGGAAGTTTTACATTAACTTATGACTGAAACAACCTGCAAGTTAATTAAAATTTTCATAGTAAGTTTTACATTAATTTATGACTGAAACAATACGTAAATTAATTAAAAAATATTTCATAGGAAGTTTTACATTAACTTATGACTGAAACAATACGTAAGTTAATTAAAATATATTTTTCATAGGAAGTTTTACATTAACTTATGACTGAAACAATACGCAAGTTAATTAAAAAATATTTCATAGGAAGTTTTACATTAACTTATGACTGAAACAATCTGCAAGTTAATTAAAATTTTCATAGTAAGTTTTACATTAATTTATGACTGAAACAATACGTAAATATATTAAAAAATATTTCATAGGAAGTTTTACATTAACTTATGACTGAAACAATCTGCAAGTTAATTAAAATTTTCTTAGCAAGTTTTACATTAATTTATGACTGAAACAATACGTAAATTAATTAAAAAATATTTCATAGGAAGTTTTACATTAACTTATGACTGAAACAATCTGCAAGTTAATTACAATTTTCATAGTAAGTTTTACATTAATTTATGACTGAAACAATACGTAAATTAATTTAAAAATATTTCATAGGAAGTTTTACATTAACTTATGACTGAAACAATCTGCAAGTTAATTAAAATTTTCTTAGCAAGTTTTACATTAATTTATGACTGAAACAATACGCAAATTAATTAAAAAATATTTCATAGGAAGTTTTACATTAACTTATGACTGAAACAATCTGCAAGTTAATTACAATTTTCATAGTAAGTATTACATTAATTTATGACTGAAACAATACGTAAATTAATTTAAAAATATTTCATAGGAAGTTTTACATTAACTTATGACTGAAACAATCTGCAAGTTAATTAAAATTTTCATAGTAAGTTTTACATTAATTTATGACTGAAACAATACGCAAATTAATTAAAAAATATTTCATAGGAAGTTTTACATTAACTTATGACTGAAACAATCTGCAAGTTAATTAAAATTTTCATAGTAAGTTTTACATTAATTTATGACTGAAACAATACGCAAATTAATTTTAAAATATTTCATAGGAAGTTTTACATTAACTTATGACTGAAAAAATACGTAAATTAATTAAAAAATATTTCATAGGAAGTTTTACATTAACTTATGACTGAACAATCTGCAAGTTAATTAAAATTTTCATAGTAAGTTTTACATTAATTTATGACTGAAACAATACGTAAATTAATTTTAAAATATTTCATAGGAAGTTTTACATTAACTTATGACTGAAACAATACGTAAATTAATTAAAAAATATTTCATAGGAAGTTTTACATTAACTTATGACTGAAACAATCTGCAAGTTAATTAAAATTTTCTTAGCAAGTTTTACATTAATTTATGACTGAAACAATACGCAAATTAATTAAAAAATATTTCATAGGAAGTTTTACATTAACTTATGACTGAAACAATCTGCAAGTTAATTACAATTTTTATAGTAAGTTTTACATTAATTTATGACTGAAACAATACGTAAATTAATTAAAAAATATTTCATAGGAAGTTTTACATTAATTTATGACTGAAACAATACGTAAATTAATTAAAAAATATTTCATAGGAAGTTTTACATTAATTTATGACTGAAACAATACGTAAATTAATTAAAAAATATTTCATAGGAAGTTTTACATTAACTTATGACTGAAACAATACGTAAGTTAATTAAAAATATATTTTCAATAATTTTAAAAAAATGCTAACCACATATCAATTGACTGACCTTCTGATTTGATAGAGAATAGATTAAATCTGAAAAGCTGTGGTCAAATAGTATCAGATTCGCAATATGATGCATATTGTGATACATGAAGAAAAAATTCAAATCATATCAGATTCGCAATATGATGCATATTGTGATACATGTAGAAAAAATTCAAATCATATCAGATTCGCAATATGATGCATATTGTGATACATGTAGAAAAAATTCAAATCATATCAGATTCGCAATATGATGCATATTGTGATACATGAAGAAAAAATTCAAATCATATCAGATTCGCAATATGATGCATATTGTGATACATGTAGAAAAAATTCAAATCATATCAGATTCGCAATATGATGCATATTGTGATACATGTAGAAAAAATTCAAATCATATCAGATTCGCAATATGATGCATATTGTGATACATGCAGAAAAAATTCAAATCATATCAGATTCGCAATATGATGCATATTGTGATACATGTAGAAAAAACAACAAAACAAACTGATTCTATTGATACAATATATTTTTGTCACAGTAAAAACATTGTGGAAATATCTCATTTGGATTATTCAGATGAGAACAGTAGTCCAAATTATAGGCTGGCTGGCGGTTCTTTTTTATTATTGTGCAGATATGGAAATATCCTCTATGTTGGTGCTTCTCCTTCCAGTTGACTGGCCTGCTGCACGCACTGCTGATCTTGTACCAGATTTCCAGCTGGGTCTGTTCACAGGGTCAAAATTATCCCGGCCTCAGGCAGTGATGTCGTCTTTGATGACGTTGCACTAAGTTTTCTTGGGTCTGCTAGGTCAACAACAACCATCCACGGATAGTTCCAGGGCATGCACGATGACATTTTTTTTATGGAAATCGCTCCAGACAAGGCATGAAGCCACTTGATGTAAGGAGCTAAAACAAAATACTACTTTAAGATCAAAAACTGGCCACCGATAACTGTTAGGTGGCTAGATTCCGATCCAAAAAACAACATTTTTTCCCCCTTTGTCAGAAACATCGCTCATGGAATGTGAGGACTAAAGGACAAAATAAGGGAAGCAAGAGTTACGAGGCTGCCGAAAGTAAACCCAAGTTAGTCACTTTCTACTCTCTTCTCTTCGCAGTCTTCTCTAATTATTCACTCAATGTTCAAAATACTAAGTCTTTTACCCCGCCTCATAACATTGGAATCGTCCGGGCCTTTGGGTCTGGATTTACGCCGGTCTATTGGGGGTTGCTGGTCCTGTGCAGTTCTAGGAGGTCCACCCTCCCAGGCTTTGCCTCCCCTCTTTGGGGAGGAGTAAGTTTATTGCTTACTGTCTGAGTGCCCCTACCGGGGAATGCCGACGGGGCTGCCCAGGCAATTTTTAAATGGCCAGAGTGCTCAAATTCTCGAGCGCTGGTTTTTCAAATCCCACTTTCCTGACCTTGTGTCACATCTTACCTTATGGGAGGAAGATAAATAACACTAAGTCTAGAAAACAGTTGCTTGGAACAGGTGGACCTGATACACTAAAGTCCGACGTTGCAGCTTCTTCTGATCATGGCCCTGTCGTTACATTGAATGCAGAGCATATTGCTTTTTGGCATCGGCCACGTCTAGCATAACACTGCGGACACAGGTACCGTATAACTTAACGCAGGTCTTCAGGGTCAGGTGTCTGGTTAGGGTTAGGGTTGGAAGAAGCTCATTGGACTTGTTCCAGGCCGATTTAACACGAGTGATTAAATCCAGGGAAAAACCACCAGCTGCATAGAGCATGTCGCCTAAGTAGCAGAAAGATACCATCGCTTCAAACACATCATCGCCAACAGATTAATGAGTTCTGCCATCAATAGATTGCGCCTCATCCTTGCAGCGTGTGCACAAGTAGTGAGGATCCTCTTTTTCCTCTTCATCTCAAAAATTCCAAAACCTTGTGGAAATACATAAATAAAAACAGCTCTGTGTAGCAAGACGAATGTAGGTGTGTAAAAACCGGTATTTTCCATATCAGGTTAGAATAAACAGAAGTGGAAAATTCCACCAGAAGCTAAAACATAGAATTAGGGCTATGTGAATGAAAAGAGGAGAAACTAAATTATCAGTAAAGTCATCAACGTTTCGTCTTCATCAAGAAAAGACTTCCTCAGGGTGGTTTAAGAGAAATAAAAAAGTTATAAACACAAGTACATTACTTGGAAATAGTCTGTATGTAGTAATGTACTTGTGTTTATAACTTCTTTATTCTCTTAAACCATCCTGAGGAAGTCTTTTCTTGATGAAGACGAAACGTTGATGACTTTACTGATAATTTAGTTTCTCCTCTTTTCATTCACATTACGTTTGGAATACTATTTCCATTTTTATCAATTAGGGCTATGTATCAGGATCTTGTGTCATAGACAGGAAGTCACCAGAGACACGGAGCAGATAAGCTGAGAAAATCTTTCTCCTTTTTCTGAATTGCATGAGAGAGCCGTCGGAATTTTGGACGGCTGTTCCCTTTCCCTATAAGGGATGGGTTGGGGGTATTATGTATCTATACTGTAAAGAAAAAGAAACTTTTAAAAATATTTTTAAACCCCAAATGAGAACAGCTGGTGGAGAATAAAAGGGTTAAAAAGAATTAAATATCGGCAATTTGTTACCTGGTGGATGGATGTTGCCTGGTGGTGGTGGTGGGTATGCGCCTTGTGTCGGATATCCAGGAGCAGTTGGAGGCGGAGCTGAGTAGCCATATTTCTCTGGCGGAGGGTATCCTTCAGGATTACCTGGGTACGGAGGAGGGGGAGCACTACTCATCTTATTTGTATCAAATGATTACGCGTTTTAAAAGATGTCCGATACCTGTGGATAGAAGAAAGGTAAATGTGAGTGTTTAAAACAAATTAAAATATAAAAATAAAAAAATAAAATTTTTAAATAAATAAATTTTTAAAAATAAATAAAAAACATGAAATAAAAATAAAATATAAATAAAATAAAAAATAAAAATAAAAAATAAAAATAAAAAACATCAAAATAAATTTTTTTTTTAAATTTAAAAAAAAAAAACAAAAAATAAAAACATTAAAATTAAAAAAAAATTTTTTAAATTAAAAAAAAAAACAAAGAAAAAACAAACATAAAAATAAAAATATGGGTTTTTTTTTCTTCAATAAGAAAAAGTATATCACCACAGGAATTTGGATTATTCAGACTACTGTTCTCATCTTGGTTGTTATGTTATATTCACAACATTCAAGTGATCTTCTCAAACTTGGTAACCTGTCCATATGGCCTAATGGTTAAAAGTGTTGGTTAACAATAACTTCTAAGCGACAGTCTTCTGGAGGTTGAAGGTCCAATTCTTACTACAGGCGATAATAACTACGAATAACATAAAATATCACATCTATCTGGTAATTGTTGACAAAGAAAAGAAAACCATCTACCCCCTCCCGTAGATGAAATAAATAGTTCAGTTCAGAATTCCATCTTGAGTTCGACTTGAAGATTATCCAGTTCACAAAGATGGTGGGAGGTTACATCGGCTGAAACGTGAATATAATAACTAAGGTGAAAATAGTAATTCGAATAATACAAAATATCAAACTTCATGTCAGAAATTTCGAAACATGACCACAGAAATGGTTTATCCATTATAGAAATCAATATGGTAGCAGAGCTGTGGAATCTGTAGCCAAAATTCACAACTCCGATTCCTGACATTTTAAAAGGTTCGACCTAAGAAATCTTCCATTAGTATTTTTAAAAATTTTTCACAGAATTTTGGTTACAAAGAAGACAGACTGTTTTTCAAGACTGTGAATTCAATGAATTTTCTTTAATAAATGAAATCTAAAGAATTTAATCTAAAAAAAAAAAATTATATATGATGAAAAATGCCCAAAACCAAATCAAAATATTTCTGTCATTAGTTTTTTTTCTTTGGGGATGGAAGGGGATGCAATTTCTGTAGAATCAAATAGACATTTACAGGCATAAAGTCTTCCAATAATTGTTGTCTTATCTGGCTGGCTAAAACTCAGAAACTACCAAAGATACACTTCCAAAATTTAAATATTCAGATTCAGTATGACCATGAGCTGGTTCGGGTAAGAAAAATACTGTAACATTCATCCATTTCACCAGGGACGAAATTAGTTTATTTTTTAGTGAGTTTTTAATTCCATAAAAAATTCACTTGCTTTTATTGTTACTGGTAATTGTTCGAAAAAGAACACTGAAACTCGGTTAAACAGTCGACTTTATCGTTTTCATTTTTTCTATTATAATATTGTCAAAAGTTTGCGTATGAGAGGCTTGTTCAAAAAGTAACATGACTTAAGATGTATGTATATATATAGTCTCGGAAGTTTCTCAACCATTAAAACTATATAAAAAAAAAATATATAAAAAAAACAAACTTATAGTTTCAAGTCTTCCAGTGGAAAATCACTCATGTAAGTCAATTTATTTTTTACAGTTATTATATTAGTTAGTTTCTAACACTATTTTAAGGGATCATCAGTTGTTTACCATGAAAAACTGTTTCGGGAATTTAAATATATATATATATATATATATATATATATAAATATTAGGTTAATGTAGTTTTCTTGAAGCATTGTTTAGTGTGTATATATACAGGTGATTTATAGAAGGCAATAAAATGTCGGGAAGAACATTTTCCTTCTTCAGATGTGTGTTCAACCTTAATTCAAACGTGCACAGTGGTGCAACAGATAGACACAAACTGAAGCGAATTAAGACATATAATGGTGGAATTGCCTTCTAATTTGCCTTTATATATAATAATATAAATCGTAAAGTTCATAAAGACTTTTAGATTCGATTTATTTATGCATGTTATGGGAAAGAGAAACATTTAAACGAATTGTTTTTTGTTTTGTTCACATTTATTTTTTTGTAGGTGTGGGAAAAATTTTTGCCGAAAATTCTTCATCCGCTTAATATTTAAAAACTATGCGATAATAAACGTTATGAAATATAACATGAATCTGTGTAGCAAGACGATACTATTAAACGATACGGGTTACTAACCAATCAGCATTCATCGAGGAATTTTGAATGGAGATTCCTTTTCATTTTCATATCTTCTTTTCTGAATACGTTAATCTCTCTATCACGCAGACTAATAAAAAGTTCTCATAGACATCAGCAAATCGAACAAAAATGCCCCAGTAATTTGTTCAAAATAGATGATGTTGGTTTATTCACAAAATAGTATAATCATCACAAAGTTCTTCTAAAAACTCTCTCAGACTCTGACTCAGGACAACACTGCATCCTGCGACACATGAGGCAGTCAGAGCAAACCATCGTTTTCGGTCTGAAGCGTCCCTCCAGATTCTTCCCGTTGCGATCAAATTTCTCACGATTGTTTGCTTCTTGTCCATTTTTGGTCTTCCTCTTCTGTTTCCATCTGAGTTTTACTCTCTCAAATTCACCAATGCCTAACTGAACTTTTTAAAACTCTGTAAATATTCTATGACTCCATCTCTCTTTTTCTTACTAAAATTGCTATGAAATTACATTCTTGCGTTTTGTGTTCCTTCTCTCAAACTTCCGTCCTACATCTCTCTTTTGATGATTTATCTGCACATTGTTACCCCATTCTCACGTGGGAGAATTGAACTTTATTTTCGGGATTATTTTAATCCTAACATTTTGCGAAATCTCGCTGGGGCCAATCTTAGGGCATTTCCATCGAGGAAAATCCCCCAAATAAAGTTTCAACATTATTATCAAGAAGGATTGGAGAAAAACTTGAAATAAAATTTGATTGAGTAAACTGGAGTCGGAGAGTTTGTAAAATCAAAAAAATAAAGAAAAAAATAAATGTGAACGTCGTTCATGTTATTTACATAATGGTTAACATTAGTTGTTTTAACAAATGGTTGTTCCTGTTTTTTTTTTCTTTAAAGACAAAAAGACCCGGATATAATCCTCGGTTGAGTCACACCAAAGACTCCAAAAATGGTACTTGGTGCTCCCTTGCTTAGACACTTAGTATTATAAAGGTTAGTGTAATATTACGTATTTGTAGTACTTGCGTATGGGGTTCCGGGGTTCTGAATTAATTACAACCCGAAAATAATTACAACTCGAAATTAATTACAACTTGGACTTAATTTATCAATTTTATTTGTTATTCAACTAATAAATCTCATTTTATTTCTTTCATTTGCAAAATTATATTGTACGAATTAAAAAAAAAAGAAGTTTTATTTCATTTTATCATCAAGAATTTGTAAAGTCGTATATTAATCATATTTTTTAAAGAAATGTGTAAAGTCGTATATTAATCATATTTTTTAAAGAAATTTGTAAAGTATATTTATATTTAGATTTCGCTTACGAGATTTCCAATTCCTCGGCAACATATAAAATTACTTCCGGTTTGTAATTAATTCCGTCATCCGGGGTTCCAATACACACCACCAGAACCAGAAGTCGACTGGTATTAAAGTTCACCATGTGTGACACCATTTGTAAAACAGTTTTTAGTTGAATAAACCTTGGCTTCCAAGTAAGAAATATTTTTTTGCGTTAGTACAGTGAGGATCAAGGATAAGTGGAGCAACCCAGGGAAAGGAGTGACGCTCTCCTCGACATCTCAGTGCAGTAGCAAATGAAAAGGGAGCCTTGGGGTCGCCCTCGACTACAGTCAATCCATTTTTTTTATATATGACATGGAACAAAAAAAAGAGGAAAAGTGTTTGGATAAAGAAAGATAAAGTGATTGTCGATTTTTCTAGTCCATTTTTAAATATTTAAAAAAGAATTTTCTAAGAAACTCGAGGATCACTAATATAGCGGAAACAGGATATAGAAATTGGAAACATTGGGATAGAAATACCAAAGCAATAAGTTGAATATCTGATAAAATAATTACTATATTGTTCCAGTCATAAGTCAATGTAAAACGGCCTTAAAAATCCGCTTGAAAATGTGCTTTAACTCATGGATTGGTGCATTCGATTTATTGGTCAAAATACATAATCTGACGCAGTGTCATCTAATCACCACCAATCCTATTGATTAATCGCAATATATTGTTTTATTGTCTATCTAGTAAGTAAGATCTAGTAGACTATTAACAAATATCTTTAAATATTTATCGACTAATTTGTTTTATAGACATACTTTGTAAACAGATAGTCTGTACTTATGCAGTTTACAAACCGCGTTTTCATCGGCACATCCCGGCAGGTTACGTAAACCGCCAAAATGTGCCAAACGAAAACGCTGGCCAATGTTAAAACGCTGGAAACAGGCATCGTATGTTAATTTCAACAAAATAAATTCATTAATGTTATTTATCTCATAGATGAGATCCTGACAGGTACTGCCACTACTCCAGGTCCGAGTGGACCTGGGAGTAATGGCAACTGAGAGGTGACTCCACACTCCCCAAAGCTCCCAAATCGGGGTCTCATCACCAAATGCAGGTTAAGGTCATACCTAGTTTGAGTAGTTGATAGGGTTGGGAAGAGAAAAAAAAATGGGGGGGGGGGTAGAAATGGCTGAGAAAAATTGGATTTTAGAGGACGGGCAAGGGGTGAACAATTTCCCCCAAAAGTATCCGAGGCAGTTTAGGGTCGTGTTTGGTCCCAACAAGTAGAATGAAAGTCAGTTGGCAACAGCAGGTGTCAAACGAGACTTTATGGAGAAGATTGCAGCAATCAAGAGACGTCGAGCAAGAAGATCAGGTGGAAAAGACTCAAATGGTTGTTCGCTCATTTGTCGAGAATGACTGACAGCAAAATTGCAAAGCAGATGTTGGTCTTGACGCATCGAAACGACTGAAGACTGCCTGGAAAGACAATGCGTGACATGGCGGAAAACATTTGAGAGAGAGATAACTAAACGATGTTTTCCTCAAGACTAAGGCCAATAGGCATCTTCTTTTCTTTACGATAATCATATTTCGTTCTTGTTACCTCCTTATATCAAGTGGCTTCATGCCTTGTCTGGAGCGATTTCCATTAAAAAAAAATTTTTTTTAAATCAGTCTCATATGCGTCATGATTA
Organism: Sepiola atlantica; assembly: GCA_963556195.1. Classification (NCBI taxonomy): domain Eukaryota; kingdom Metazoa; phylum Mollusca; class Cephalopoda; order Sepiida; family Sepiolidae; genus Sepiola; species Sepiola atlantica. The sequence continues at coordinate 12,509,054 of OY744538.1, forward strand.
AGTTGTTTGAATCTGTGATAATCAAGAAATTGTCAATCAAGGAATGGATTTTTTTATTTTAAGTTGAGATATTGTTCATTGCGGACAACGCTGATCAAGAAAATGTAAACTTTATGGGAGTTTGTTCAGTAATTTGGGACCCTTAGCTGGACGGACACGGACACACACACACACACACACACACACATTCAACTTCCCTTTATATAATAGATTTTTCTTTTGTCTCTTTCCTTGTGTAAAAATAAAAAATAATATTCCAGTACCGGCAATGAGGTTTCACAGTTACAGACGGTGTGTGTGTGTGTGTGTGGGGGGGGTACCTTTGAAGATCTTTGACGTCCTCAAATCCACCACACTTCAAAATTCTTTCTCTCCTTCATGCCAATTCCCAATCAGGGGTATCATTTCTAGACTAAGAAAATTGTTTAAAACCCAGGTCAACTATTGGCCAACAACCAATGAGTACTACTACCTTGTAGAGTAGCATCATGACTGCCATGCAGATTTTGATAGCGCCACCTACGCTGATAAAGTCTCCTCTCCACACATCCAATTAATCAAGAGGACATAACTCATACTGAGAATGGTACTTATTGCCAGATATCGTTAAATGTTGAGAATGATTATCGCACCAGATGCATCTCACTTGGTGATCGCTGTCTCTTTTTTGTGCCGGCCTATTTCTATTGTTTTTGTCCTATCTTATCGCTTTCCCTTTCTTTCATTCCGGCCATCTCCTCTCCTCTCATTGTATCTTGATTTTTTCCTTCAATCCTATTGCCTCTCTTATCTCCTCCCTCTCCCTCTCTCTCTCTCTCTCTCTCTCTCTCTCTCTCTCTTCTCCTTCCTCTAATCTTCACTTCCTCCTCTCCTTGATTTCCTTATATTTTATCTAATCTCTTTCGTTATCTCCTTCCTTTCCTTAACCTCCTCCTCCTTGTCACAGTCCAAACCAATGCCACACATAGCAACCAAATGATTAAGTCACATGTTTGGGCTGCCATTGATATTGAATCTATTGTATAAAGGAAAGTAATTAAATATATTATATAAAGGGCAGTCGTCTGTATGTATGTACGTACGTACGTACGTATGTATGTTTCTCCCTTTAGTTCCATTTTACTTTAGTCGAAGTCCTCAGAAATCAAGGGGCCCCTTTCCTGGGGCTAACACTTGATCTCTATATGATATACATAGATATCCGAGTGTTCCATTAAAGTTCTTCAAATGTTGAGTTAGAAACATTAATTTTTTTTTTCTCCCCAATTGACCAGTTAACTATGTTATAGTATATCTTTCTCGTGGTCTTACCGGATTCTAGGACAAGAATTCATCTGGTCTGGTGGAGTATTCAGCTAAGTGCTGTTACTTGAGATAATATTACTAAGAGAAGATGCACCATTCTTCGTCTGAGCAAGTGCATAGCCGTGTCGAGGGGATCTTATTTGGGCTTTGAATACTATGTTATTTTGAATATTTGGTCAGAGTTTACTTGTAGGGGAAGTATCCTCATGTCAGGTTGTCCTGACAAACCCTTGTACACAGAGACCGAAGACACTCGATGATGGTGTCTAGTAGGTAATTCAAACTCTCCTATAGTTGCATTTCTGCCTGCATGTGTGTCCGGCTAAAAGTCAGAAACTACACAAGATAAACTTACAAATCTTACATCATCGGATTCAGTATCTGGTTATAGTAAAAAGAATATAAAAAATAATGTAATATTCAATCCTTTTGGGGTCACCAAGGAACAAATTAGTGCAAAGGGTGTCAGAAATATTTTTTTTTTTTTTTTAATTTTTACTAATAGTTGTTCCAAAAACAACACTGAAATTAGGTCAAACAGTAATTAGTCAAATGTATTTGCCTTTCGATTATATTGCACCAGTTCAGAGGGAAAGAAAGAGAGAGAGAGGGGGGGAGAGTCGGAATGAGAGGTATAGAAAGACACACAGAGAGGAAGTCGGAGGATTAAGTAGAGAGGTAGAGAGAGAAAGGTAGAGAGAGAAAGGTAGAGAGAGAGAGGTAGAGAGAGAGAGGTAGAGAGAGAGAGTAGTTCTAAAAGAAAGATGTTCAACACATTTTTTTTATTCCTCTTCTATTTTGTTATTCATGTCCTGGGCAATGCCGGGTAGCCTTGCTAGATCTATACTAAAATTTAATATTTAGAAATAATCTTTTCGCAGAGAGTGTTGTTGAGAAGAGAAGGTAGAAGAATCTCCCAAGATCATTCGTCGACATTTATGCAGACGACACAAACCATCTATGGCAACACTTCGAATAGCAGCAATGACCAAGATCTTTTTGATTCTCTCTTTTTCGACCTTGAAGACATGGTGCAATGGGGGGAAAAGGTCACTGGTTACTTTTAACGCGTCCAAAACCAAGCTTATCTCTTTTCACCACCAACGCTCTGATCCTTACTTAGCCCCAATTCAAATGAATGGTTCCCGTCTTGAGGAATTCCCTGCTTTGACAAGCTTCTTGGACTGACCTTCACTCCAAGCCTGAAATGGAAGACTTACATCAAATCTGTTGCGAAGGTCGCTGGAAAAATGATTGGATCATTCTACTGCTTCAGAAAGTATCTCACACCTGACGCAATTCTCTACCTGTATAAGAGTCAAATGCGTCCTAAGATGGGGAGGCACTGTTGCCACATGTGGAGAGGTGCTGGCCAGAGCTCCCTTTTCTGCTTTGACAGAGTAGAAACCTGACTTTGAAATCTAGTGGGCAATGCCCTTTTCTCCTCCCTCTTTCTCATAAAAGAAACGTTGCTAGTCTTTCTCTACTCTATCGTTATTTTCATGGCAGATGCTCGGCTGAGCTCCAATCTATGCCCCCCTCCCCATAAAACATTCACAACAAAAACTCGTCTAGCTACAACCACTGTCAATGTTTCCTTTTCTCTCTCTCTCTTTCTACCGAAAACAAAATAAAATTTTCTTTCCTAGAATTGCCCATCTGGAACACATATCGCAAGGCTGCTTCCCAGTTGACTACAACATGTAAACAAATTCTAGTTGAGCCACCCTCTTAAATAAACAAATTCTAGTTGAGCCACCCTCTTAAATAAACAAATTCTAGTTGAGCCACCCTCTTAAATAAACAAATTCTAGTTGAGCCACCCTCTTAAATAAACAAATTCTAGTTGAGCCACCCTCTTAAATAAACAAATTCTAGTTGAGCCACCCTCTTAAATAAACAAATTCTAGTTGAGCTACCCTCTTAAATAAACTAATTCTAGTTGAGCCACTCCCTTAAATAAACAAATTCTAGTTGAGCAACCCTCTTAAATAAACAAATTCTAGTTGAGCCACCCTCTTAAATAAACAAATTCTAGTTGAGCCAATCTCTTAAATAAACTAATTCTAGTTGAGCCACCCTCTTAAATAAACAAATTCTAGTTGAGCCACCCTCTTAAATAAACAAATTCTAGTTGAGCCACCCTCTTAAATAAACAAATTCTAGTTGAGCCACCCTCTTAAATAAACAAATTTTTGTTGAGCCACCCTCTTAAATAAACAAATTCTAGTTGAGCCACCTTCTTAAATAAACAAATTCTAGTTGAGCTACCCTCTTAAATAAACAAATTCTAGTTGAGCCACTCCCTTAAATAAACAAATTCTAGTTGAGCCACCCTCTTAAATAAACAAATTCTAGTTGAGCCACCCTCTTAAATAAACAAATTCTAGTTGAGCCACCCTCTTAAATAAACTAATTCTAGTTGAGCCACCCTCTTAAATAAACAAATTCTAGTTGAGCCACCCTCTTAAATAAACTAATTCTAGTTGAGCCACCCTCTTAAATAAACTAATTCTAGTTGAGCAACCCTCTTAAATAAACAAATTCTAGTTGTGCCACCTTCTTAAATAAACAAATTCTAGTTGAGCCACCCTCTTAAATAAACAAATTCTAGTTGAGCCACCCTCTTAAATAAACAAATTCTAGTTGAGCCACCCTCTTAAATAAACAAATTCTAGTTGAGCCACCCTCTTAAATAAACAAATTCTAGTTGAGCCACCCTCTTAAATAAACAAATTCTAGTTGAGCCACCCTCTTAAATAAACAAATTCTAGTTGAGCCACCCTCTTAAATAAACAAATTCTAGTTGAGCCACCCTCTTAAATAAACAAATTCTAGTTGAGCCACCCTCTTAAATAAACAAATTCTAGTTGAGCCACCCTCTTAAATAAACAAATTCTAGTTGAGCCACCCTCTTAAATAAACAAATTCTAGTTGAGCCACCCTCTTAAATAAACAAATTCTAGTTGAGCCACCCTCTTAAATAAACAAATTCTAGTTGAGCCACCCTCTTAAATAAACAAATTCTAGTTGAGCCACCCTCTTAAATAAACTAATTCTAGTTGAGCCACCCTCTTAAATAAACAAATTCTAGTTGAGCCACCCTCTTAAATAAACAAATTCTAGTTGAGCCACCCTCTTAAATAAACAAATTCTAGTTGAGCCACCCTCTTAAATAAACAAATTTTTGTTGAGCCACCCTCTTAAATAAACAAATTCTAGTTGAGCCACCTTCTTAAATAAACAAATTCTAGTTGAGCTACCCTCTTAAATAAACTAATTCTAGTTGAGCCACTCCCTTAAATAAACTAATTCTAGTTGAGCCACCCTCTTAAATAAACAAATTCTAGTTGAGCCACCCTCTTAAATAAACAAATTCTAGTTGAGCCACCCTCTTAAATAAACTAATTCTAGTTGAGCCACCCTCTTAAATAAACAAATTCTAGTTGAGCCACCCTCTTAAATAAACTAATTCTAGTTGAGCCACCCTCTTAAATAAACTAATTCTAGTTGAGCAACCCTCTTAAATAAACAAATTCTAGTTGTGCCACCTTCTTAAAT
>OY744538.1:12518919-12678919 GCA_963556195.1 Sepiola atlantica
CATTCATTCACTGTGGAGGTCCCCAGATGTCGGAGAGCATTCTACTCAAATAGCTTCTTTCCTCGTGCTGCTGGCCTCTGGAACTCCCTCCCTGCCCCCTGTTTCCCCGACAGTACTGACATGCAGAAATTTAAAACTAATGTAAACAGACATCTCGCTGCTCAGATCCCAATTTAAGCTGAACCACCAATCCTTCCCCCCTTTTCTTTTTCTCAGTAGCCCCTTACGTTTACAGTGGCGTCCTGCCTTGTTTGGGGTGAACCATGTAAAAAAATATATATATATATATATAGTCAAACCTCAATGTCTGTGTGTATGTGTTCCCTATAGAGAAAAAGATTAGAGAATCTACATAAAATCTAAAAATGTATTCTTATGTAAAATTTACCAAGGAAAACAATGGAAGCGGTCCCAAATTTCTAAGTGCACCCTTAAGGAGGCTATGAGGGCATACACCCCTTAAAACTTCAAATATATCCTATTTTTATGAAATTTAAATCATATGTATACAATTTTCTGGGGAAGACAATGAGAGTAATCCCAAATCTCTAAGTGCCCTCCTACGGAAGCTATGGGGGCTAAACCACCTTTAAAACTTTAAATATCTTATTTTGATGAAATTTAAATCATATGTATACAATTTTCTGGGGAAGACAATGGAAGTGGTCTTCAAATCTCTACATTACGAGCATAGGGAAAAGCTACATAGTATTGATCTTAATTCAATCCCAAGCAATGTCGGGTCTTCATGCTAATTGAATAAATGCGAAAGTTTTATTCATTTATCACACATATATTACCATCCAAACGGCTCACTGTAATTTAATTCAATAATACAACATAGTCATTTGAAATACTGTATATATAGTAGAGAACAAAGACCCAAACAGTTATTTGTATACCTAATTTGAATAACTATTTTTTAATGTTTGGTGTTATTCATTTGCAATTTTATTGTCCTATTTTATATATATATATATAATAGGACAATAAAATTGTGTTTTGGGACAGCATCCACCCTGACTCTACGCTCTCATTTCAACATAAGACTCTTTACTCTTTGGTCTTTATTTTGTTTTATTTTATGTAAAATTTTCAAAGTTAAATGTTGCCGATAATATTTACAATTACATTGTCGGTTTTTCCCTATCCTCTGATGAAAAGAGTTTATCTTTGAAAATCCATGGATTAAGGATATGAAACTCCTTGCTCTGAACTTTTGATGTTCTAATAAATATTGTATCTTTACAATTTTTTTATTCTCATCTTTCATCTCTAGAATATATATATATATATACATATATATATATATATATATATATAAGTATTAAAGTGTTTTTGAACCTACAGACAGGGTTTTTACACTCATCAGTGCAGGAAGCACGTTCTCAGCTATTTTTGCACCCAACCAGTGTACCCCTTCGGGATTCTGATTTTCCTCACCTTCCGGCCTTGTGTCACATTTTGCTGCTATGCTGAGCAAGTAAATCCAATAGTAATTCAGCATTCATAAAAAATTTCGACACTTGGGCAGTTTAGCAAACAGCGGCATATAATCCACAGGAAATAGCGACCAATGGGTTACAACATAATTTTATTTATTTAATAAAATATAGTTTCTGAAAAAAAAAACATTCTAATAAAATTAAGTTTATTTTCAATAAAGTAACATTTTGGCCAAAACATTGTAATAAAATATAGTTTTATTATTATTATGTTCGTTTTCATAACATTTTAAATTATTAAAAAAAACAAAAAACAAAACAAAAAACACTGTCAATTTTAGAAACTATATTTTATTACAATGTTTTAGCCAAAATGTTACTTTATTGAAAATAAACTTTATTTTATTACAATGTTTTTCTTTCAGAAACTATATTGTATTAAATAAACTAGCAAAATGTACCCCCCCCCCCGGGCAACAATTAATTGGGAGGGGGGGGGGGCGTTAATTAAAAAAAAATGTTTTTTACTCAGAATTCCATAATTTTAATAAACTTTGGTAAATTTGTAGATTAACATCCTCAGCTAAATCATCTCCCCCTCCCCCTTAAAAATGAGATTCTTTTTAGGGTCATTCTAGATTGTTAGGGCAGTTAATATGTTTTTAACACTAACCCTAAGTTTGACTGATGTCCTAAAACTGGGCCGAAAAATTGAATATATATACGAAAATTTTCCCCACTTTTAATTATAAAATACTTGTTTTTTTTTCTTTTCTTCTTTTCATCAAGCTAAAAAAGGTAGAAATTTTTGGGGGGGGGAGGGGGGGGGGATTTAGCGAAGGATGTTAATCTACAATCATACCAAAATATGAATCTCTATTTCTTTGTTGTAATCTGGACAGATCACAGTGCTACAGTGAAAAGGTCTTTGTAAACATTAAAAAATAAGTTTTTTGTTAAAATTTATAAATTAGGCATCAACTAAATTACTAAATAAAAGTTATTTATTTTTCATGGAAAATGTAAAAACTGCAAAAAGAGGGCAAGAGAAATTGGAGAGAGAGAGAGGGATACAACCACACTCCTCCTCTCACTCCCCCTTTGTCTTCTCACTTCTACCTCGTTTCTACCTTGCTCGTAGCAAGCCAAGACAACCACACTTTCCCTCCCTTCTTTTCTCGCTTCTGCTTCGTTCGTAGCAAGCCACAACCTTCGGTAAGGTCGTCAGTGAGCGCATGGAGTAAAAACTTAAGGTGTTTTAGTTATCTTTCTAATTTATTTATTAAATAACTAAGTAATTACTGTTAATATGGACGGGACTATTGCATATAGATAGCAAACATAAACAAATGCAATTCCAAATTAATAATACCAAATGTTAATTAATTATGAACAGTTTAAAAAATAGTTATGCTAATTAGGCAGTCAAAAGGTTCTCTCTTAATCTTTTATCTTCTCTATATATACAGAATATCAAGATTTTATGTCGTATCATCGATACGCGCCATAAACTGGTATCGTCTTGGCCTTCGGGGCTTGATTTACGCCGGTCTATGGGTCTGTCCTGTGCAGTTCTAGGAGGTCCACCCTCCCAGGCTTTGCCTCCCCTCTTTGGGGAGGAGTAAGTTTATTGCTTACTGCCTAAGGCGCCCCTACCGGGGAATGCCGACGGGGCTGCCCAGGCAATTTTTAATGACCAGAGTGCTCACCTTCTCGGGCGCTGGCTTTTCAAACCCCACTTTCCCGACCCGACCTTGGGTCACATCTTACCTTGTGGGAGTAAGATAAAACTGGCCTTGTGCCTAACCGCCTGGGGAGGTAAATAAAATGTTGTATTATTGATTTGAATATAATATAGGAATATAATATAGGACTGATAAATGAAAAATACTTTTGCATTTGTTCATTTAGATAAATTTATTGAAATCTTTTTATCTATTGGTCGTTACTTCCTGTGGATTATCTGCCGCTGTTTACTAAACTGCACAAGTGCCAAAATTTCAAACAATTCAAAATAGTAAATGCAGTATTACTGCATTATGATTAGAAAAAAAAAAAAGGAATTCTCTAATGAAAAAAAGATTCGTTTTGATCAAAATATTTAAATGGTATTTAAATTAGCAAGTAATGTTAATTGACTTTGTGTACAGGTCAGAATCTTGCAACCAACGATAACCGGAAGTTGTTGGTAAAGATATTTGATCGTCTTGGAAACCGAGTAGACCAACTTGTTCTGTCAAGTAGGTCAATTACCAAATGGAATTCTTGTATGAATAAAAAATGCGGCAAGTAAAACGAGATACGGAAATTAAGAAATTTCTGCGATATAAATTTTCTATCCGCTTTAGTCAAACCTCAAACATGGACAATGTTGAAGTTGAAGTAGCAGACAAATTAATTACATACCACTGTAACTCACCGTTTTGTTTATTAAATCCGTCCAGTATTTTTGAAGTTTGGTTAATATATTGTTACATATATAGTCTTTCTTCTCCCGTTGAAGGGGGAAGGGAGTGGCAACCCCTGCCGCCTTTGTCAACCAAATATGAAATAATTTAGAAATGCGTTCAAGAGTTATGTTGCATTCGTTTAAAAGTTGGTCTCAACTGTTTTTATTTCGTTCTTTTTTTGTTGTTGCGTGGATTTCTTCTGTCCATGTAAAGTTGAAAATACATGTTGTAATATATATCCATGAATACTTCGGTTGTTGTAAGATGTTATTGTATGAAAATAAATAATGAAACAAATTAATTACGGATCACTGTAAGTCACTGCCATTTCGTATTTGGTTGACCAAGGCGACAGGAATCACCGAATATGAGAAAATAAAAAATATATATATTTAACAATATATTAACCATACTTCTAAAAAAGGTCCAAAAAACTGGACGCATTTAATAAATAAAACAGGGAGCTGTAATTAATTTGCTTTTTTTTTTTTTGCTTATTTTTTTTGTATTTATCTACCTCCCACAGCGGTAACATTTGACACAAGGTCGGGAAAGTGGGATTAAAAAAGCCAGCGCCCTAGAGGAAGAGCACTCTGGCTTTCAAAAAATGTCTGGGCAGCCCCGTCGGCATTCTCATGTAGGGGCGCCTCAGGAAGATTAGTAATAAACTAACCCCTTCTCAAAGGGTGAGAAGACAAAGCCTGGGAGGGTGCACCTCCTAGAACTGCACAGGACAATACCTCAGACCAGCAGAATCAAGTCCCGAAAGCCAAGACGGTACCAGTCTACAGAGTGTAGCATCCATCAGAACAGGTACTATACTCTGATCTTAGCCAAAAGGCCAAGGGGGAATTTTTAATTTCTAAGTTAAAAGAATTATTCAACGTATTCAAAATGTAATCAAAATTAATTCTATTTCATTCGGCACCTTTCTCGGTTATGCTGATCTTGAGCTCGCTTTCATGGTGCCAATGTTTTGCAGTGCACTTGTTGGAAGTTGTTAATGATGGCAACATTTTAAATGACGTTGTAATCTAACTCTAACCTGTTGCATTCGATCTCTTTCTCTTAAGCTATGCCATGTTTGTAGAAAATTGATACCCATTAACTAGACTTGTTATCAACAGTAATGGTAAGAAACTATACAGCAACAAGTATTGAACATGAGTTTGCAAGTCATGTTAAGTTATACTATGGTTGAATGATGTCACATTGGTGTACCTGCATACTCTTGTTTATTTCGAGATTACGTAAGGTCTTGAACATATATACCACCCATAATACATTTTGTTCCTCATCATTTTTTCATCTGAAGCTTAACTATAACTAAACCTGTAACTGTAACAGCATCCACCCCTCAAGGGTGAGAAGTTGAGCCGGCTCCAAATGAGTTCACCGCATCTCGTGTCAAGACTGTCCACCGCTGTCGAACAGCAGCTGGGTCCTTGGCATACTTCAGCCATTCCCAGTTCCAGCACCGAACAACAAAAACGCGCGGACCAGCCACCAGCCCCATGTCTGTCTTCACTGCTCCAATCAAAGTCTTTAGTTGGCTGCGTCTACGCTTCCTCCAGCTGGCGGGTGTGACTGGGGCTACCAACTAGTGAATGAATTCTCCCTCAGAGCATCGAAGAATGTGACCAAACCAGCAAAGTCTCCTTTTAAGAAGAGTCTCTTTGATGCTGGTGGTGTTGCATCTGGCACAAATGGTTCGGTTTAGGATTTGGTTGGAGAAACGGATGTATAGGATGCGTCGAAGGCAGTATGTGTTGAAGACCTTGAGTGTGTAAAGATCTTCTTTGCGCAGGGGCCAGATCTCGCAGCCATACAGCAGTATTGTGCGTATTGTATACATATATTCAATTTTGTTGCGAGTTTTATCTCTTGTTGAGACCACGCTCTACTTTGAAGGTGACAAAAGACTGTGTGGACGTTATCGATACAATCGCAATATCATCCTTACCCCAACCTGTAAAAGTTGAGCCAAGATACTTGAACTGCCCTGTAAAAGTTGAGCCAAGATACTTGAACTGCCCTGTAAAGGTTGAGCCAAGATACATGAACTGTCCTGTAAAGGTTGAGCCAAGATACTTGAACTGTCCTGTAAAGGTTGAGCCAAGATACTTGAACTGCCCTATAAAGGTTGAGCCAAGATACTTGAATCGGCCTATAAAGGTTGAGCCAAGATACTTGAACTGCCCTATAAAGGTTGAGCCAAGGGACTTGAATCGGCCTATAAAGGTTGAGCCAAGATACTTGAACTGCCCTGTAACGGTTGAGCCAAGATACTTGAACTGTCCTGTAAAGGTTGAGCCAAGATACTTGAACTGTCCTGTAACGGTTGAGCCAAGATACTTGAACTGTCCTGTAACGGTTGAGCCAAGATACTTGAACTGCCCTATAAAGGTTGAGCCAAGATACTTGAACTGCCCTGTAAAGGTTGAGCCAAGATACTTGAACTGTCCTGTAAAGGTTAAGCCAAGATACTTGAACTGCCCTATAAAGGTTGAGCCAAGGGACTTGAACTGCCCTATAAAGGTTGAGCCAAGATACTTGACTCGGCCTATAAAGGTTGAGCCAAGATACTTGAATCGGCCTATAAAGGTTGAGCCAAAATACTTGAACTGTCCTGTAAAGGTTGAGCCAAGATACTTGAACTGTCCTGTAATGGTTGAGCCAAGATACTTGAACTGCCCTATAAAGGTTGAGCCAAGATACTTGAACTGCCCTGTAAAGGTTAAGCCAAGATACTTGAACTGCCCTATAAAGGTTGAGCCAAGATACTTGAACTGCCCTGTAAAGATTGAGCCAAGATACTTGAACTGCTCAACTTCCTCGACAATGGTGCCGGTGAGAATGATAGAAACTCTGCATAGTCCAGGTCGGCAATGAACAATCACATTCAACTTGCACTCCAGCAAAGTCCATCATGTCCCAATCTATGTGAAGATTCATAAAAGTTGAAATAATGTCCCAATTTCTCTTTGGACCATCAAAAAATTTTGCATGGACTACGAGTTGGCGACGACTGCATTACACCAATGAGAGAGAGAAAGTGGGGGGGGGGGGAGGCTATCAGATTTCCTAGGATTAAGGTTGTTAAAGAAATTAATGGGGGAAAAGAAGAAGAGGAGACAAACCAATGGGAAGAAGAAGAAGAAGAAAATGTGAAAGTGAAGAAAAAGAAAGAGAGCATAAACATGATAGAGAGAGTGGTGGAATGAGAGGGAAAGGGTAAGTGAGAAAACAAAGGAGGAGGGGGAGTAAGAATGAAAAGAAAAAATAAAGCAAGCATAGAAAGGAAAAAAAGAGAAAGTGAGAATGGAAAGAGAGGAAAATAAAGTAATAGAAGGGATGGAGTGGGGGAAAAGAGAAAAAAAGGTATAAAAGTAGAGATAGAGAGAGAGAGAGAGAGATATAGATAGATAGAGAGAGAGAGAGGGGGGAGGGGAGTTTGAGTTCTGATAAGAGACAGTGGAACTACTAGTTGCTATGGCAACCAAGCCTCTGTGATATTAGCCATTGAATCTATAAGTCAACATTTACATTGAGTTGTACTACTACAAGGAAAAAAAAAAGAAATAAGAAAAAGAGAAGAAAAAAAACGCAAAGCAGAAAAGAAAGGGGGAGGGGAGAAAAAATGAGAGGGAAAAAAACGAAACGAAAAGGGCTATAATGATACCCTACGCACAAAAAATACCCACCAAATGCAAATAATTTATTAACAAATTCTTCATGAATTAAAAATGAAACAAATCAATATAAAATGAGAACAAAACACGAGTCATCATCACTCGTCAGTAATCATCATTGTTATATATCCGATTGAGGGGCAGATGATGTTGTCTGCCTTTCTTTCTCAGAGGTGATTCTGGTTTTTCTTTCGGACAACAAGCTGAAACATTCTCATACATGACGAACAAGACGACCATTTTGATCAGCTCCTAGGACTGACTTTCACTCCAGATCTAAAACGGAAGACTTATATCCAATCTGTTGCTAAGATTGCTAGAAAAACAGTTTGATCCTCTTCCTATATATTTTTTTTAATGGAAATCGCTCCAGACAAGGCATGAAGCCACTTAATGTAAGGAGTTAACAAGAACGAAAGATGATCATCGCAAAGACAGAAGATGCCTACTGGTTTTAGCCTTGAGGAAAACAGTCAGCAGGAAGAGAGTTACACAAGCCTGCAATTCTAGGAAAGAAGCTACTGGAATAGGAAGCTGTATTACAATGAGGTATCAAAACAGCGAATTGATGGAGACCAATAGACCAACGAGCAGGAACAAAGGAAGCAGGGAATAGATCACATAATTCTGAAGAACACATGCCATAATAGTATGTATAGAAAAGACTGAGACTAGCAACATCCCGTCTGTGAAAGAGAGGGTGCAGAGAAGAAGAAAGGGTGTGGCCAATCAAATTATAGATACATTTCTGCACCTTATCAAGAACCCTCAAATGGGACAGATATTCACCAGCCTAAATATGACAACAGTACTCCATACATGGTCTGATAGTAGATTTGTAGATAGAGAATAGCCTCAGGTGTAAGAAAGTGTTTGGAACGATAGAGAGAACCGACTTTATGAGAAGCAGAAAGAGCAATGGATCTAATGTATGAACTCCAAGAAAGATTTGATGAGAAAGAAAGACCAAGAAGTTTCAGAGTCGATTTCTCCTCAAGAGCAGAGCCATCCATGGGAATCTCAGGAAGAAAAGGGGCACGTCTATGATTGAAAGACACGAACTGAGTCTTGACAGGATTAAACGAAACAATATATGCCCTAAGATGGAGTGCTGCTGCCACATCTGGGGAGGTGCCGCTCAGAACACTCTTGTCTCGACAATGTAAAAAATCGACTTTGCCGTCTAGTGAGGGATCATCTTTTCTGTTCCCTACAATCCCTTTCTTACAGAAGAGACGTTGCTAGTCTTTCTCTACTCTATCCTTATTTTCATGGAAGGTGCTCGACTGAGCTCCAATCTCTGGTTCCTCATTATAAGACATTAACAGCATGAACTCGTCTTCTTACCACAACTGCAAATAATTTTTCTTTTTTTTTTCTGTGTGTCTAACATCAAACGGAATTTCTACGAACAGAGTATCTTTCCAAAGAACTCCCGAGCCGTGTAGCACATTACCATGAGACTGCTTCGCTGCAGGCTACAACATAGTTGTCTTCAAATCCAATCCCAACAAATACTCGCCATAATCCGTCTTTATAAGAATTAAAATTTTGTTTTGTTCATTCATCATTTTCAATCCTCTCATAATATTCGCCATCATTCAACCGACAATCTAACCGTTTCATTAACCCTTATCCTCAAGTAGCTTTTAGCCTTGATAAGTGATCACTCATCAGTAAATTGAAAAAAATAAACTAATGTGCAAAAATTTGGACTCAAAACGTTGTTCTTTATTATCTTAAATACATTATCCAGGCAGAGAGTGTAGTCTACCCCTAGCTATTTTTAAGAGCTTATATTCGTGATAAGATGGAAAGTTCTTGGAAAGAAACTCTGTTCATGAAAATTCCGTTTGATGTTAGGCATAGTAAAATTGTGTACAAAAAGTCGCTTATTTGTATGTACACTAGTCGTTTGAAAGAGAACGTTACAATTTTTATTCATAAATGTAACTGAAGTCCTACAAAATGTCCAATGTTTTCAAGGAATAATAAGCAATTAGCAAAACTGTTCATTTAGTTTTGTTCCTCTTTTTCTCATTTTGACACACCCTTACATCCCGGGCAACACTGGGTATCCCTGCCAATCTATAATTTTTTAATGCATGTATCACACTATTAAATTCCTCATGAAAAGTTACATCGGATATACTACTTTAACACTATTTGGTGTATTCATATTCATTTCTATAAAGAACAGAGAAACAAACTTCCTCTCTCTCTCTCTCTATATATATATATATATTCTTCACATTCTACAATTTCACCGGACTTCTTTTCAACGGAAATTTACCACCCGGACAATTTGCATATCTTTTTCACGGAACTTTTCTTTTCATTCAATACGTTTTTTTAACAAAAATTATTTTAATAATTTTTATAATAATATTTTTCATCTTTTTCAAATATTTGAACTTTGGTTTTTTCGAAAGCCAACTTATCCATCTGCATTTCTCCTCTGATGATAAGATTTCGATCTTTGAAAAGCCTTGGCTTAAGGAAAGAATAATAAACACTAGTTTATTACTGAATGCACCTTGCATTGAACAATTGAAATTTGAAATAAATTTGGACAATCGTCGCATATTTATCACTCTTTTTTCTTCTATCTCTCTCTCTATATATATATATATAAAATGGGTCGTTCAGTTTTAAAGCATTGCTGGGTCAGTATCATAAATTGAAAATATAAGCCATTATCAATGCAAGATTAATTGATTATTTTTTTTTTTTACTTTAATCTTATTAATTTCGGAATAAAATTCCGTCATCAGAGTTGACCAGTATTGTGTCATTTTTTTTTTCTAAAAAAAACACAAAAACAAAAATAAACAAACTATTTTTTTCCTTTTGTTTTTCTGATGAAATATCATTGTTATGATGTATCCACGCCGATGTCGTTGGCGGTTATGAATTCAAATTCTGGTTGTCGAACGAAGAAAGCATTGGCGTGCTAGAGTTTAATCAAATAGGTCGTTCAGTTTTAAAGCATTGTTGGGTCAGTATTATAAATTGAAAATAGAAGCCTTTATCAATGCAAGATTAATATTTTTTTTTTTACTTTAATCTTATTAATTTATTATATATATATATATATATATATATATATATACTAGCAAATATATGCTCCCTCCCGTCACATACTTTTGTTAGGCTGGGAGGATGTCATGATGAACGAACTACATATACCGACCCTCAAAGGAGGGGATAATGCCTGGTAGGATGGTATCATTAAACAGAGCATATACCACAATACCCCCTCCAAAATAGAGGAGGTAAAACGTGGGAGGATCTTTCGTATAAAAAGAGAAGGACCAACAGAAAAGATACTACACTCCCCCCCCCCCCACAAAAAAAAGTGAAGGTAATACATGGGAAGATGGTCTCATAATAACAGAACAGATACTACATTGACCCTCCTTCGAAGCAGGATGTAATACCTGAGAGGATTATAAACACATAAGAAAAAGATCAATATCAATAAGATTAAAAATCAACTTCCCCTAAGATAGACTGGTGATACCAGATCAGGCTGCCCTGTGGCTCCCTGAGACGAAATTCACCTACATTGACGTTTTTTTTTTTTTTTTCTTTTTTGTAAAACTTAATTATGTTCTACAAAACCAAAAACAAAAACAACAGCCCCTCTCCCTTTCTCCCTCCCCTTTTTTATTTTATTTTTAGATCTTGAAGCATAAATCTTTTACTATAATGACCAGATTCGGCATTAAATAACCCAAAAAGGGTTGATATGCCGTAAAACAAAACTACCAAACCAAAAACGATGATTAAACATTTGAAGATATAAAGAACTTGAAGCATAAAAACTTTTACTATAATGACCAGATTCGGCATTAAATAACCCAAAAAGGGTTGATATGCCGTAAAACAAAACTACCACCCTAAGATAGAACTTTAGGTGAATTTATAGAAGTGCATCTTTCGTATTTCGACCCCTAAAAAAAAAAAAATTTCTACTTTTTTGGGCAAATTACATATAAACAGCCTCAACAAATATCCGCTATGAAAAAAAAATTATGAAAATTTTTATTATTTTAGATTTTAGGAGGGGGGGGGGGGGTCACTTTCCTATATAAGTTATACGTAAAGTGAGCACCCATTTCTTGGCCACCGAATCTCACCACTCGTATTTCGACCCCTAAAAAAAAAAGAGTTTCTACTTTTTGGGGCAAGTTACATGTAAACAACCATTTTAGATGTTAGGAGGGGTGGGGATCACTTTCCTATATAAGTTATACGTAAAGTGAGCACGCATTTCTTGGCCACCGAATCTCACCTCTCGTATTTCGACCCCTAAAAAAAAAAGTTTCTACTTTTTGGGGCAAATTACATATAAACAGCCTCCTAACATCTAAAATGGCTGTTTACATGTAATTTGCCCCAAAAAGTAGAAACTTTTTTTTTAGGGGTCGAAATACGAGTGGTGAGATTCGGTGGCCAAGAAATGCGTGCTCACTTTACGTATAACTTATATAGGAAAGTGATCCCCCACCTCTCCTAACATCTAAAATAATAAAACTATATATATTTTTTTTCATAGCGGATATTTGTTATGGATGGCTGTTTACATGTAATTTGCCAAAAAAAGTAGAACCTTTTTTTTAGGGGTCGAAACACGAGAGGTGAAATTCGGTGGCCAAGAAATGGGTGCTCACTTTACGTATAACTTATTATAGGAAAGTGACCCCCCCCCCTCCTAAAATCTAAAATAATAAAACTATATATATTTTTTTTCATAGCGGATATTTGTTGAGGCTGTTTACATGTAATTTGCCCCAAAAAGTAGGATACTTTTTTTTTTAGGGGTCGAAATACGAAAGGTGCACTTCTATAAATTTACCGAACTTTATAACAATAATACAAAGGGGTCTAACTTAACACTGTTCAGGATAAACCCCTTTTACTTATTTATTATTGTTATATATGTGTGTGTGTGTGCGTGTGTGTGCGTGTGTTGCTTTGCTAGCACACAACTGGCACTATTTTTGGTATCAAAAAATTAAGACCGAAATCTCATCAAAGGATTATATAAAAAAGAGCTACTAAATTGATATGTGAATCGAGAAACTGTGGAAGATCGTGTTATCTTGCTGAGCCTATAGAGATTAGTCATGCAACGACAGAATCAGGTCACGATACGTAATAGAAAAAACGAACTGATACTATTAATACATATACCTTTATCACATTGTAGAAATATATATATATATATATATATATATAAATATATAGGAAGAAGGGTAAATTTTTACTATCACACCCATCATAGTTTACCCCCTCAAAGAAATCAGATTCTTTTATTTGGGGGCGATTACATACGTCTCGCCTTCGGGGCTTGATTTACGCCGGTCTATGGGTCTGTCCTGTGCAGTTCTAGGAGGTCCACCCTTCCAGGCTTTGCCTCCCCTCTTTGGGGAGGAGTAAGTTTATTGCTTACTGCCTGAGGCGCCCCTACCGGGGAATGCTGACGGGGCTGCCCAGGCAATTTTTGATGGCCAGAGTGCTCACTTTCTCGGGTGCTGGCTTTTGAAGCCCCACTTTCCCGACCCGACCTTGGATCACATCTTACCTTGTGGGAGTAAGATAAAAATGGCCTTGTGCCTAACCTCCTGGCGAGGAGGTAAATAAATTACATGTAAGCAGCCTGAAAAAAATATCCGCAAAAAAGGAATTTAAAAAAAAAAAAAGTAAAAATTTTAGATGGGTCAGTTAGCTGTAAATGGAGACGTATAACGTCTAATGTATTTTTTTTTTTTTTTGCTTTAAAAATAAATTAAAACATGTAAATAAAGGTGAAAGGTGAAAAAAAAAACAATTTTTTTTTGGGGGGGGGGGGGGAGTCAGGCGTAGATATACTGTAGGTATATCTAACAACCTTAACCCTAACTTAACCCTAAAAAGAAGTAGAATGAAGCTATGTAGCTGAAAGTGAAGATTGATTTTTTTCTGAAACCGGGTACAATTATGAAATTTGTTTAAAAATATTTTTGAAAGAAAAAAAAAACAACAACAAAAAAACATAATTGGTGTCTCTATTTACTGCTAACTGGCCAGGAAGTGGGTGCTCATTTTACGTTAAATTCATATAAGTGATCACCCACTCTAAAATCTAAAATATTTAAATAATAATAATAATAGTTTTTTTTTTACAGATATAGAAGTAATAGTATAGTTTCAGAGCTTCAAGTATAGAAGTAACAGTATAGTTTCGGCTTCAGATATAGAAGTAATAGAATAGTTTTGGCTTCAGATATAGAAGTAATAGAATAGTTTTGGCTTCAGATATAGAAGTAATAGAATAGTTTTGGCTTCAGATATAGAAGTAATAGTATAGTTTTGGCTTCAGATATAGAAGTAATAGTATAGTTTTGGCTTCAGATATAGAAGTAATAGAATAGTTTTGGCTTCAGATATAGAAGTAATAGAATAGTTTTGGCTTCAAATATAGAAGTAATAGTATAGTTTCAGAGCTTCAAGTATAGAAGTAACAGTATAGTTTTGGCTTCAGATATAGAAGTAATAGTATAGTTTCAGCTTCAGATATAGAAGTAATAGAATAGTTTTGGCTTCAGATATAGAAGTAATAGAATAGTTTTGGCTTCAGATATAGAAGTAATAGAATAGTTTTGGCTTCAGATATAGAAGTAATAGTATAGTTTTGGCTTCAGATATAGAAGTAATAGAATAGTTTTGGCTTCAGATATAGAAGTAATAGAATAGTTTTGGCTTCAAATATAGAAGTAATAGAATAGTTTTGGCTTCAGATATAGAAGTAATAGAATAGTTTTGGCTTCAGATATAGAAGTAATAGAATAGTTTTGGCTTCAAATATAGAAGTAATAGTATAGTTTCAGAGCTTCAAGTATAGAAGTAATAGTATAGTTTCAGCTTCAGATATAGAAGTAATAGAATAGTTTCAGCTTCAGATATAGAAGTAATAGAATTATTTCAGCTTCAGATAAAGAAGTAATAGAATAGTTTTGGCTTCAAATATAGAAGTAATAGTATAGTTTCAGAGCTTCAAGTATAGAAGTAATAGTATAGTTTCAGCTTCAGATATAGAAGTAATAGAATAGTTTCAGCTTCAGATATAGAAGTAATAGAATTATTTCAGCTTCAGATAAAGAAGTAATAGTATAGTTTTGGCTTCAGATATAGAAGTAATAGAATAGTTTTGGCTTCAGATATAGAAGTAATAGAATAGTTTTGGCTTCAGATATAGAAGTAATAGAATAGTTTTGGCTTCAGATATAGAAGTAATAGAATAGTTTTGGCTTCAAATATAGAAGTAATAGTATAGTTTCAGAGCTTCAAGTATAGAAGTAATAGTATAGTTTCAGCTTCAGATATAGAAGTAATAGAATAGTTTTGGCTTCAGATATAGAAGTAATAGAATAGTTTTGGCTTCAGATATAGAAGTAATAGAATAGTTTTGGCTTCAAATATAGAAGTAATAGTATAGTTTCAGAGCTTCAAGTATAGAAGTAATAGTATAGTTTCAGCTTCAGATATAGAAGTAATAGAATAGTTTCAGCTTCAGATATAGAAGTAATAGAATTATTTCAGCTTCAGATATAGAAGTAATAGAATTATTTCAGCTTCAGATATAGAAGTAATAGAATTATTTCAGCTTCAGATATAGAAGTAATAGAATTATTTCAGCTTCAGATATAGAAGTAATAGAATTATTTCAGCTTCAGATATAGAAGTAATAGTATAGTTTTGGCTTCAGATATAGAAGTAATAGAATAGTTTTGGCTTCAAATATAGAAGTAATAGTATAGTTTCAGAGCTTCAAGTATAGAAGTAACAGTATAGTTAAGTCTTCAGATATAGAAGTAATAGTATAGTTTTGGCTTCAGATATAGAAGTAATAGTATAGTTTTGGCTTCAAACAGACAGATACTAAATCTCCATTAGTAATCGATAATCTCTTCTCACCAAATGTAGATAGAAAAAAAACTGTTTGGACAAAATTATTTTATCAATTTCTGATAAAATTGACTTGTATTAATGTGACATATGGTGTCAACAACTTCAAACATCTGGACGACTAACCGAAATAAAGAAACTTGTTTAACATTGGGTGGTCCATATGTGAAGTCTTTTGAGGGGTAAAATTACAAACAATTCGATGGGGAATATGGAGCTATTTCAAACTTAGGAATGACAAAGTCTCACAGATGATACGACATATCTTACAAAAAATAAAAAGTTTCATTTTTGCATTCAGCAGACAAGATATTAATTATATACTTTCTCGGTAGGTGTTCAACTGAGGGCTAATCTATGCCCCCCCCCCCCCTGTAAAACATTAACAACAAAAAACTGTCTAGGACTGTAAATAATTTTCCTTTCTCCCTCTGTGTACCTAAAACTAAATGGAACTTCCATGAGCAAAGTTTCTTTCCAAGAGCTACCCGTTTGTGGAACAATACCACGGGGCTGCTTCCCAGCTGACTATAGCATGGGCGTTTTTTTTTTTTGTTTTTTTTGTTGTTTTTTTTTACATGGTTCACCCCAAACAAGGCAGGACGCCACTGTAAACGTAAGGGGCTACTGAGAAAAAGGAAAAGGGGGGAAGGATTGGTGGTTCAGCTTAAATTGGGATCTGAGCAGCGAGATGTCTGTTTACATTAGTTTTAAATTTCTGCATGTCAGTACTGTCGGGGAAACAGGGGGCAGGGAGGAAGTTCCAGAGGCCAGCAGCACGAGGAAAGAAGCTATTTGAGTAGAATGCTCTCTCTTTTCAAGTCCAATGTAAACAAATTCTTGTTGAGCCGTCTACTTAAATAATCAAATTATGACCAGTTTCAATCATCGTTACCAATCCTCAAGGTGTTGTTTCACCGTCCACTTGACAAACTCATTAACCCTTATCCTCGAGTGGCCTTTGGGCCTTGATAAGCAGTAATCTGTTATATATATATATATATATATATATATTGTTGCAAATGAGGGGTGGTTGAATCAAAATTAGAGAAATAAAATGTATTCCATATAAACATTAAATCAAAGCGAGCAAAGTTTATTTTATATTTGTACTTTGAACCCAAGCAGATCATAACGGAAAAAATGTTATATCCAGTTGAAACGCCGCCGCCCACTAATCCCCTACCCTTGCACTCACAGGAAGCGAATCTTGCGTCCAATTAGCGATACCCCGTTACGTCCCGGACCTAACCGCAAGGAAATCAGACGATGCAACTGGTCACCGTCGTCTATCAAAACATCTGTGAACGTAATTGACCCCACATCAAAGGGCCAAGTGTCGTCGCTTTTTAACTCTTATTTCCGGTCAGCAACACACTCTCCCTCCCATCCTAAACCCTTAAACGAAGAGAAATTAAACGTCAGCCAAACATGGTGTCATCTGTTAACGTCCATGAGTGCTGTGACCCCAAATCAGTGCAAAGTGTCGTCACCCGCTAACTCAAAGAAACCCTTCACACACCCACGCATATCGGCAGAGAACATATAAAAGCAAGTTGGCAAATCGACTACGGAGAGTTCCTGTGAGTCGAAGGGTGAGCTGCCAATTGAGTAAACCCGTCAACCCCATCATATTCGCTGTGAGTTATGAAAAGGAAGAAGAGAAAGAGAAGCATGAAGCTAAGAAAGATCCTGAAACTATAACCAGGCTGATTGTCCCGAGATTTTTCTTCTATGCCGAAAGCTAATTTGATGAAAACAAAAGATTTCGAAATTATTTCACCAAATCTGCCATTGACTATATTACATCGTTGTGAAGAAACGAATACACCCCTTGCGAGAAGATAGCATAGCGCCATGTGAGACTTCGATGATCACATCCGCATATATGATTTCTAAACACTTGCTCCTCGAATTCTGCTAACGACTTTTCCATCTGAAGATCAGTGTGGATCTTGGATGAATGTGACTTGTGACATTCCTGGATTATTGAACTTTACAACTCCTGTGGGGAGTTTTGTAACAACCTTCCAACATTCTGTGAGTGAGTAACCCTTTTTCTTCAGTGATTTGTTTGGGACACTATTTTGTTAATGGATTTTGCTCACCATTAGTTAACGTTAAACAGTATCCCTTTCCCTGAAACTAGTACTTTGTTTTTTGTTGTTGTTTATTATGTTTATCACTTCTCCTGTTATTTTGTAAATAAATATTGTTTGAATCTTTTTTCCCTGCTCGTTATTCTTCCTTATTTTCTATGTGATGCCTTGAATTGGTGAATCCCTTTTCCCCTGTATTCTGTTGATAATATTGTTACCTAGGGACCTACGAACCATTTCCGACCACTTTTTAAACCTTTTATTTTAAATATTTATCATTGTCACACACTCGCCACCATGGTCCCGATGAAGGCTGTGTGTGACAATATATATATATATATATATATATATGATAATTTTATTTACACAGACATGTACAAAATCTGCGACACTGGCATGTCGATGTTATCGATCAACAGTTACTATAAACTGAGATCTCATCAGGCAGAGTTAGAATCCGATCTTAACCTCAGATCATATTTGGAGAGAACCAAATATATATATATATATTACTTTCTTGATTTTAGTTGATATATCTTATTATTTCAGACAGTTTCTTGTCCCTTTTCAAAAAATGTATTTTTTGTTTAAAAATTACTGAATATGAAACTTAGAAGTGGACATCAGATAAATTTTAAACTTATTTTTTCTTTTTCATTATCCTTTTGTTGTTTTGTTTTTTAACCGTGAACAATGTTTACTTTGTCCTTTGATGACGCTCTCGTATTTACAAATGTCCAGCAGCTTTACGTAAAAGTCTACATTTGAATTGCAAAGAGCATTTCTGTTTTATTATTAATACATAATCTTCAACGTCCACCATGTTCTTATTACCATTAAGTAATTTGTTAATAATTGAAATCAGATCATACTCAGTCCGTAAAAACACGTACATATTAAAAACAACCACGTCTAAGTTGAAAACTACCCACACACGCCGTGAAAAGCCTAACCAACCATATAACCAGTAGCTCTCCTCGTAAACACCTACCCCCCCCCCCCCGCCCCGGTCTTATAGGCTAAAAATGATGATGAATTTCTTCACATTTGGAAAATAACAAAATAGTTTTATGGAAAACAAAAGCATGTGGATTATATTTGTTATTATAATAGGACAGATATCTGTCCTTTTTCAAAACGTTTTTTTTTTCATAAAAAAAAAATGAATGAATTTCAATCTTTTTGAATAAATGAATATTTAAGAGTTTTGGGTAAAATTGTCCTTTCCCAATCAAAATGGCGGAAAATAAATCGTCTGCAGTTTCCCGACCTCACAAATGAGTCAGTAAACCCAAATAAATTGTTTGGTACTAATTTCCCAACTGTATTTCCGTTAAAATAATTTAAGGTAAATTTGAAAGTAGTCCAAAACAATTTATTTGGGTGTACTTACTTATTTGTGGGGTTGGAAAACTGCAGACGATTTATTGGCCGCGTTTTAGTTGGGAATCGACAATTTACAGAGTTTTTTTCTTTCCCCTCGTTATTTTGTTTGTTTTTTGTATTTTTTGTACTTTGAACAACGCTTATTATAACTGTCCTTTAATGAAACTCCTGTGTTTACACGAGTCTGGCGGCTTGACATGAAACTTCACATTTGAATGACAAACCACATTTCTGTTTTATTATTAATACACAATCTTCAACGTCAACCATGTTCTTATTAACGTTAAGCAGAAGTAATTTGTTAATAATTGGAATGAGATCTTTCCCAGTTCGTAAAAACACATACATATTAAAAACGATTTGTACGTGATTAGTTTTAATGTCCGGCAGTAATTATCACTCCTACACTGAAGATTGCGTAAGCATGAAACACATGTGTCTGTAGATAAAAATAAAAAAAATCTCATCAGGCAGAGTTAAAATCCGATCTTAACATTAGATCATATTTGGGTTCTTTCCAAATATGATCTAACGTTAAGATCGGATTTTAACTCCGCCTGATGAGATTTCAGTTTATAACAGCTGTTGATTGATAACATCGACTGCCAGTGTCGCAGATTTTGTACATGTCTGTGTAAATAAAAAATAATCATATATAAAAGCTCTATTTGATATTGAGCACTTTTTATAAGCCCGGTTGAAAGTCTTTGGATTCCTATCCTGTGGATATTTACCTTGCCTGGATTATTATTATTATCATATATATATATATAAGTAATTGCATTATTTCCCCTGTTGCCATGCATATTCGTGCCACCGGAATAGCCGAGTGATATAAAAACAGCAGTAACATCCATTTCCATCAAACGCAAAAAAAAAATGACAGCTTTAATAAAATGAAAATTCTCCAAAAAAAGTCAGCGTGCGCATGCGTAGCTGCTTGATAACAAGTTTGCCATTATTGATTCGATAACTACCCGAGTCTGTAGCATTGCGGTGTCTAGCCAACCACAGCCATGAACAGCGACAAAAACAGGACAACAAGAGCGGAAAGAGGGAAAAGGATAGGGTTGGGATAGAAACACACGATCAAAATTGCGGTCGATTCATTCAAACTTCCTTCCCATCATGCAACAGCATTGATCTCGGGTGTAAAACTATCGCTTAACGTCACACATTTCAGAAAAAGCATGGAACTTTGTTTTTGTATAATTTCTGCTTACTTTAATTCCAAGATCGTACGACAAATTGTGTTAAACAATATGGAATGTTTGAAATTAAATTATATATATATATATATATATATATAGTTTGAAAAGTCACACATTGAAAACGATGCTGAAATGGCAATAATAAGGAGAATATTTTATTTTTAATATTTTTAAAACCTGGACAACGCAAATTATTTATGTTTTTTAAAATAAATTATTTATCTACTTTAAAAACTTGAGCACTTTCGGTGATATACACCCTTGTCAGAAGTATAAGCATTTTTTTTCTCTTCTTTTTTAGTATAATCCTACCTGACTGAAACATATATATATATATATATATATATATATAAGGTTGGTGGGAGAGAATCCCAGCAGAGTGCTCGATTATTAAGAAAAATAAAAAATAAGAACGTAATATTTATTTATTAATGTTTGTATTACAGAAGATCAGAACGACATCGGTACCATCGGTTTCAAATCCTAACAAAGGGGACCTCCGGAGGCCTCTTTATTGGAACTATTTTCAGCCTCTGTTATGTCTGTCTCCACACACTACACCGACATAAACAGAGGCTGAAGAGAGTTCCGATAAAGAAGCCCTTTGTTAGGATTTGAAACCGACGGTACTGATGTTGTTATGATCTTCTGTAATACAAACATTAATAAATAAATATACTTCTTTGTAATGTAGCAGGAAAAATCCCAGCAGAGTGCTCGATTAATTGAGAATTAAAGTTAAAAATTAAGAGCGTAATATTTATTTATTTTGGTACAGAAAAATTAGTTCAACATTCGTACCGTCGGTTTCAAGCACAGAAAGACTTTGCCATCCATCTCTTTTCAGCTTCTGTTGTCATCTGTTTCGGAAATGTGAAGTCACGTGTCGCTCTCGTTTGGACGCATTATTTGCTTAGAGTGTTGTGTATGTTTGTTTAAATTTAGTGTAAGGAAGGTATACATAACATTCTAAGCAAATAACGCGTCCAAACGAGAGTGACACGTGACTTCACATTTCCGAAATAGAAGATGAAGAGAGCTGGATGGCTAAGTCCGTCTGTGCTTGAAACCGACGGTACGAATGTTGTACTAATTTTTCTGTACCAAAATAAATAAATAAATATATATATTTCGGCAGCAAGTCATTTCTTATACACGCGTCGTTAAAGACCACAGAGTTTTCTCTCTTCGCTATCTTTCTTATATATATATTTCCTATATTTGTCTTCATAAAACAAGAAAAAAATGAGTCCATTTTTTTTTAAATCCTAATACGTAGTTGCCTAATGCGTTAGGCCTAATGAGAGAAGAGAATATGTTGAAACTGTGGTAGTCACACATTCGACATAAAATATTTGAATGCCTTGCCTTCAAGGTGTTTATTATATATAAGACCAATATGTATTTATTCGCATATTAAATAAATATGAAGTTGTCCCATCACACAGAAGTTAGCAAATAAAAACGTGTCTTTTTCTAGCCTCGGGACGAAACCATTTCCCAGTTGTGAGGGGAAGCAAGAAAGCAAACAGAAACTCAGACAACCCCTGTCGCCTAAAATGAATTCGGAAAGAACTCCTCCACTCTAAATAAATAATCAACGGTGGAGTTTTTTTCTTTAGGTCATCAGAAATGATCTAGATATGAAAAATTTGATTACTGATGTAATTCTATGATTTTATAAGAATATTAATGCTAACACTGGCAGAGCATAATACGGAAGGTGTACATTAGTGTTGTATGTATATATATTTGTAATTTGACCTCATCGGTATTAGCGAAACCAGAATCAAAGGAGAAGACCTGCATAACCCTCAACGAAAGTGGCGACAACTTATACTACAAAGGTGGCGACACCTGTAACTGAGGCGTTGGATTTGTGATACACAAGAACATCGCAGGCAGCGTTACCAGCTTCAAAAGCAAGTCTGATGGAGTAGCCCAAATTACCATAAAAATCAGTGCCAAATATTATCTCAACATTATGCAGACCTACATCCCAACCACCAGCAACGCAGACGAGGAAGTCGAAGCCACTTATGAGAAAATCGACGACCTTATTACAAACAACAAAGCCCATTATAACATAGACATGAATGACTTTAGCGCTAAAGTTGGGAGAGGGCAACCAGGCGAGTCCAGTACTTTTATTACTATTAGTATTTGTTTGTTATGCCTCCTTGGGCATCTCCCCTTTAACTATCTTCTCAATTCAACTGTTAAAAAAAATAAAAAAATAAAAATCTTAGTACAGTATCGATATCCAGATCAAATTCTGTTAAATATTTCACTTGACAACTCCCAAAAGTGCACCCTCAATTTCTCCCTACTACCACTTTCTCTGAATTCATCCAACCTCATCTTAAACTGATCCACGCTATTGCTGTTCTTAATTCGATCTGGCAACTTATTCCAAAAACATATTACTCAGTGAGCAAATAAACCTTAACTGGTTAACAGATCTAGTTTTTGAAAACTGCCTTGACAATAACCTTCCAGATCTAGGAGATATACTAAAAAAAATGCCTACCATAGTTAGAAATGCCATTAATTATCTTGAAAGTCTCAATCATATCACCTCTCATTCTTCTCTCCAGCAAAGTAGTCAATCCACATTTGTCCAATCTCTCCCTGTAATTGCACTCCTTTACTTTACTTATTAGTTTTGTCACCATTCTTTGTACTGGTCAATTCGGTCTCAGAGAATGGAATACCAGAGGAGTCATGTTTATTAATTTCAGTGAGAGACGTCAGCTAGAGATCATGAACATGTTCTACTTTAAGAAGATCAGTAGATGCTAGACTTGGATTTTCCCAAACAGCACCACAAAGAACGAAATCGATTCGTTACTAACCAATAAACCATACACTTTTACACATGTCTCAGTCCTCAAGAGATTAAACACCAAATTAAACAGAGCAAGACTCGTAGAAAATAAACAAAACAAAAAACAAACCACGATTTGCTATCCGCCAAAACACGAGAATTCCAACTGGAACTAACAGGTTCAAAGCACTTGAAGCAAAGCTACATGGGGACTCAATAATGCATCAATAGAAAAGCTAACAATGGCACAATTCAAAAATGGAAGGGATTATGCTTGGCATCAATTTACGTTGATTTCGGCCTCTTTGTTCCTGACACTTGACGAAGACGGTGGGAGGTGACGGTGGTTAAGTGGATAACGACACGGACTGAAGACCTGGGTGTTCCAAGTTCGAATCCAGTCGGTTCCACAGTACCACTTTCACTTAGGGATGTTGGCAACCTTCTCATGGTCCTTCCCGTAAGTACCCGATGTCTTTCCAGAAAGATTTCTAAACTAGAAAAACATCGGGGAAACTAATACCAACACCAGAATCATCTGATTCAAACGAAAGAAGAAGAAGACGAAGACGGTTGTGTGAAAACTATCCTTCCGCTAACCCCAGGAAGGATGCGCCAGACATGAACACTAGTAGCAAAGATAGTATGAGTATATTTCTCCAGTAATTCTCTTTCTCTTTCTCACGTGTAAGCAAAAAAACACCCGTCTGTCTGTTTGTTTGATATACGGCCTTCGGTTTGATCTGTTCATGATGATGACGATGACAATGACGAGCGGTTTGTGGTAATAAATGGTGGACACCGGCAAGCCGGGACGAGCAGAGGACTGACACTCGCAGGTAAGCAGAAATGCAACATCTCCGATAAGGAATATCGAACATTGGTCAGTTTGGTCTTGGAAAACAAAATACCAATTTAATTTCTGTGAGAGACATTAGCTGAAGATTATGAACACATTCTTTAAGAAGAAGCTTAGCCGACGCTGGACTTGGATTTCCCCAAACAGCACCACAAAGAACGAAATCAATTACATACTAACTAATAACTTTTACAAATGTTTCAGTCCTCAACAGATTCAACACTGGGAGTGACCGTCTGGTACGAGCCTTGCTCTGCATCAAAACCAAATAAGGGAGAGAAAAACTCATTTAAAAAGACGAACCATGATTTGATATCTGCCAAAGCACAAGAATTCCAACTGGAACTAAGCAGAAGATGTGAAGAGTGTTTCACTGAGCTCTACAAAACCAGGAAACACCAAGATCAACTCTTTACAGAGAGAGAAAGGGCTTCTACGCTACCCCCTCCAATACTAAAGTTCAAGGTACAGTCTGCAATCAAATGACTAAAGAGAAACAAATCTCCATAAGATGGAATAACGTCAGGAATTCTCCAAGATAAAGGTGAACCAATCGCAGAGATTCTCACCAGCTTGTACAACAAATGCCTTAATAAGAGCAAAATGCCTAGCAACTGGAAGAATGCGTCAGTTACCATCCTCCACAAGAAAGGAAACTTGAAAAATATTAAAAACTAAAGGCCAATAAGCCTACTTTCTGTTGTTTACAAGATATTCTCCAAAATTCTCCTCAAAAGAATGCAAAACACACTTGAGAGAAACCTACCCTGAGAACAAGCAGGTTTCTGACCAGGATTTTCCATCATGGACCACATTCAAGTTGCAAGCCAACTCCAAGAGCACGAATACCAATTTGTTTCACCTTTGTCGACTATGAAAAAGCATTGGACTCCATCAAATTCACCCCTATGTTCACAGCTTTTAAAGTCAAGGAGTTGACAGCGTTTATATCAACTTGTATCATGATCTTTATGACGGAGCGACAGCAAGTTTAAAACTCCAACAGGATAGTGAAAAGATCAATATAGAAAAAGGTACATGACAAGCCGACAACAGTAAACAAAACCTCTTTACATCCTGCCTGCAAGATTCGGTGATCAATAAAATTGACTGGGAAGGCAGAGGTATTAATATAACCAGAGAATACCTTGTTCATCAAGAATTTGCCGACGATATCAGTGTCGCAAGCCACACACCTCAAGAATTAGAAGGGATTCTTAACAACATTCACAATGCTAGCCATATAGTTGGTCTTAAAATGCACACTGGAAAAACCAAGGTCATGTTCAAGAAATATGCCACAAAAGCCCGAGTCACAGTGAAAGGTGAAAATGTCGAGGAAGTTGAAAAATCATTATGAATTTTGAAACACAGCTGATAATTGTAAGACTTTTTTGTGTATGGTATGGTTGCTCAAGCGACAAAAGATCTGCTTCGCATACAAATGACATGGGTCCTGAATTTGGATGTGTCCTATCAAAGAGCCTGTAATGACATTGTCGAGGCACCCAACATCACCCAGCACTGCTAAACCAATGCCAGCATTGTCCAAGTTACTCCCCCACAATCAACCAGGCCAGAAGGAACTCATTCTTCCCCAAAGACCATTGCATTCGCGTACTGAGGGGAGGGGGGGGGGTGAGATATAGAATCAAACTAACACTTACTGGCATAAAGGCCTCAACTGGCATCCATCTCATAGAAGAATACTTATTCGAATGAATGAACATTTATACACTAGAATGGCCACTTATGAATCTCAGACAATCAGAAAACAGAGAATGGACTTTCCCTTCTGAGCATAATGGAACATTCTAGCCTTATTATAAACCGACATTTTGATGTGCTTGGCAGTCTGACTTATCTTGCTGCTCAACTGGTCGTACAGTTGAGCCCTAAGCATCGATTCTATAGAGACCAAAGGAGGATGAACCTCAAGCCTAGAATTGTCTGTCTTGACTGTCATGGTGCCCCAAAACAAAGTTACTTTGAAAATTCTTTTTTAAACAACTTCCATATAATTTCTTTCTTTTTTTCTTTCTTTCTTTTTATTCAGAAGTGTCCACGCAGCTGGATAGGAGCTCTGTCCGTCTGTTAAGTTTGAGTTTGAAATTGCATTTTTATTTCTCTATCACATTGGTGTTTGAAATTGCATTTTTTTGTGAATTCAACAGGGTTTTTTTTAATAGCTGTGTAGATATAATCAATCCTCTCATAACATTCATCATCATTCAACTGACAATCCATCCATCTCATTAACCCTTATCCTTGAGTGGCTTTTAGCCTTGATAAGTGGTGACTCATTAGTATAAAAAATCCCTTTATAATATTCTTCATCATTCAACTGACAATCCATCCATCTCATTAACCCTTATCCTTGAGTGGCTTTTAGCTTTGATAAACGAAAGCTCATTAAAAAATTAAAAAATATGCATGCATTTCATAAGTAGTCCCTCTCAACTTCAATAACTCTCAGGTCTGGTGCTTATTCTCAATCTTATAGCGTTAAATGGACGGAACGGATGGCCTGAACCATCCCCGTGACAGGACCCTAGTCTGTCACCACTTACAACACCTGTTCTTCTCAAATGGTCACTCACCAATCTGAGTATGGCTAGGCTCGACGTTCATAACAAACCACTAGTTCTTATTGGACATTTGACTTACATGATAGAAATTATGACTTTCAGCGTTGTTGTTTCGGGGGAGGGCGCAACATCAAATATTTGTGGGTTTGGACAGCAATCGTATTTTTCATAGAACTAAACAAATAGACAGTAACTGAATCGATTATTTCTGTCTTTTTAATCATTTAAATGTGCATTCGAATTTTACACGAATGTATTCAAAAGAAAACCTATTTTTAAGCATGCAATGCTTAACTACTGAAGGAATAACAATGTCATTTACAACAATGAGATCTAAATGTTACTACAGCTTTGAAACGCCGTTGAAATGATAAACTTTGAAATTTTAGAATCAGCCAACATGACGCGAGATTTTGTCAAATAAAAGAAATATCTATTAAATCATTTTTTTTTTTATAAATCCAAATTTTCGGTTTTAAAAAACTTAATTCACGGCAATACAGACATTTTTTTTTTTTTTTTTTTTCATAGTCGAAGTCTTACAGCGTTACCGAAGTTCGACGATCGTCTGGTGTTATTGAAGAGACTGTTTTTTTTTTAACGTCGGATCTGATAAACTTTGAAATTTTAGAATATGAGAATCCCCTTTTCTGAATCGCACCCTCCTGGCTCAGAAGCACTCTGGGTTCAGTGGAGGATGCTCAACTGCCTGAGAACAAGAATAGCTGACAGGTAAACAAGTATTTTATATTGGACTTGAAAACGACCATTTTGTTAGTAGACAGTCACAAAGTCGACGAAAATAAGGGTGTGGGGAGCAATATGAAAATAAGGGTGTGGGGAACAATACGAAAATAAGGGTGTGGGGAGCAATACGAAAATAAAGGTGCGGGGAGCAACACGAAAATAAGGGTGCGGGGGGCAACACGAAAATAAGGGTGCGGGGAGAAACACGAAAATAAGGGTGCGGGGAGCAACAAGAAAATGAGAGTGCGGGGAGCAATATGAAAATGAGAGTGCGGGGAGCAATACGAAAATAAGGGTCTGGGGAGCAATATGAAAATAAAGGTGCGGGGAGCAATACGAAAATAAGGGTTTGGGGAGCAATATGAAAATAAGGGTGTGGGGAGCAATATGAAAATAAGGGTGTGGGGAGCAATACGAAAATAAGGGTGTGGGGAGCAATACGAAAATAAGGGTGTGGGGAGCAATACGAAAATAAGGGTGCGGGGAGCAATACGAAAATAATGGTGTGGGGAGCAATATGAAAATAAGGGTCTGGGGAGCAATATGAAAATAAAGGTGCGGGGAGCAATACGAAAATAAGGGTCTGGGGAGCAATATGAAAATAAAGGTGCGGGGAGCAATACGAAAATAAGGGTGTGGGGAGCAATATTAAAATAAGGGTGTGGGGAGCAATATGAAAATAAGGGTGTGGGGAGCAATATGAAAATAAGGGTGTGGGGGAGCAATATGAAAATAAGGGTGTGGGGGAGCAATATGAAAATAAGGGTGTGGGGAGCAATATGAAAATAAGGGTGTGGGGAGCAATATGAAAATAAGGGTGTGGGGAGCAATATGAAAATAAGGGTGTGGGGAGCAATATGAAAATAAGGATGTGGGAAGCAATACGAAAATAAGGGTGTGGGGAGTAATATGAAAATAAGGGTGTGGGGAGTAATATGAAAATAAGGGTGTGGGGAGTAATATGAAAATAAGGGTGTGGGGAGCAATATGAAAATAAGGGTCTGGGGAGCAATATGACTCGTATCTGGATATTTAGATCATGAAAGAAACGAAGAAAGATTGCAAATGTTAATTTTACCAGGTATTGCTATATTTTTTAACTAAAATGTTAAGTCATCACAAATTAATGGTATTCTTGGTATTTTAATGAGTTCTTGGACCATTGAATCGTTTATAACCAAAGATTTAAGTTCTTTGCTTTTTAGCAGAATCTTGCTTCTTTTTTTTTTTTTTTAATTAAAAAAACGCGAGATTTGGTCAAATAAATGAAATATTGATTAAATCATTTTTTTTTATAAATCCAAATTTTTGGTTTTAAAAAACTTTATTCACGGTAGTACAGACAATATTTTCTTTTTTTTCTTTTCTTTTTTTTTCATAGTCGAAGTCTTACGGCATAGCCGAAGATCGACGATCTTCTGATGTTATTGAAGAGACTGTTTTGTTTAATGTCCGATCTGTAGTGAAGCGTGCTGAAACGCATGTATACAATAATGAGATCTAAATGTTACTACAACTTTGAAACGCCGTTGAAATGATAAACTTTGAAATTTTAGAATCAGCCAACATTTCGGAAATTTATTTTGGGCATGAGGGGTGGGGAGGTCAACATATTGCCACTGTGTGAATGAAGGTCAAAGTTATTTGTTTGGTGGTGTGACGTCTTCCCGCCTTTCTTTCCTTTCAGCATCATCATCGATGTAATGAAGTCTAGAGGTGACGTCATACCGGTGTCTATCCGGTGTCTTTGGCAGGTTTTTTGAATCAGTTCCAGCTTGAAAGCCCGTGAGAGAGGTTCCGTTTTTCAGCTGTCTCCGTCTATTTTTGAGAATAGACGTAAAATGTTTGGATGATTTCTCCTCGTTCTTGGAGCAAGAACGATTTATTATGAAATTCAGGGTATCAGAGCGACCCTGATTTTAAGGAATATAATTTCAAGATTTGGAGCCCCATGGAAGAAACACCTTATGACGAAAAAGTATGATATTTTTGAAGAATTTCATTTATGAAGTAATTTCGAGGACTGAGCCCCTTTGGAATGAAAATGTGAAGGATTGACGAAGAACACTTTTGGAGAATTTCATTTATGAAGTAATTTCGAGGATTGAGCCTCTTGGAATGAAAAATGTTGAAAAAAGGACAAAGAGGGACTTTTAAAACGGACATTTCGATAGAAAAGGAAAAAACTGTGCCTGAGAAAATTCAGCAAACAACGGTTACGGTCCTGTATATTTGAGTATTATTTTTTATTGTTTCGTGCCCTTTGAG
Organism: Sepiola atlantica; assembly: GCA_963556195.1. NCBI lineage: Eukaryota > Metazoa > Mollusca > Cephalopoda > Sepiida > Sepiolidae > Sepiola > Sepiola atlantica. Next base: position 12,548,445 of record OY744538.1, read on the forward strand.
ACCTCTTTGTTAAATTTGTAAGAAGACTTCTTTGGTCTTTATTGTATCTTTTTTATATGAAAGAAAGAAAAAAAAGGGTAGAAGACTTCTTCAGTCTTTATTATATGAACAAAAAAAAATGGAAAAGAATTAATTTGTTTCTAGTTTCGTTGTGCCAACGAACTAACCCCTTTGTGAATTTTCATGTCTTAAGTTTTTTAATTTTTATCTTGGTTACTAGGGTTAATGTTATTAATCCAGCTTTGGGAATTAAAAGCAGCCAGCCCCATTTTTATGTTAATAAATCTCTATTTTTTAACTCTATCGAACCTCTTATTTTTTTTTTTCTCCTTGTCATGTTTTTTTTAATGCTGTGTTATCACCATTTTGTTACCAAGTAATTCGGATTTTGCTAACAACCGCGAAATTACGAAATACATGACGCGAGATTTTATCAAATAAATGAAATATCTATCAAATCATTTTTTTATGTCCGTTCTGTAGTGAAGCGTGCTAATAAGGTTTTTTAAAGCCGAAAATTTGGATTTATAAAAGAAAAATGATTTAATAAATATTTCATTATTTGACAAATCTCGCGTCATGTTGGCTGATTCTAAAATTTCAAAGTTATCATTTCAACAGCGTTTCAAAGTTTAGTCTTTATGGAAGTTTCCTTAGAGGTCACAAAACATGACGTCATTTTTTATGTAACGAGTACAGTAGTAATATTACTGATTAGCTGGGCACATGTAAATGACAGTATTTGAAATTAGTGCACTTAAATACATTTTAGTTCTTAATTTCACAAAAAGAAAAAGTTTCTTCGTCAAATCAAACTGGCAATCGTAAACTCTAACCCAATTCTTGATGGTCCTTGTGTGGCGCGTCATTAACAGACCAAGGCTGTTGCGGAAGTCACACGTGACAGGGCCTAGCGCTCCACTCGTCTCCACGGCAATCAGTTGAAATACAAAATTTAAAGATGAAAATGTTTTTAATATAATTTAGAAAACTGTTGATGAGATTACGTTGCACGTTTTGAAGATTTCAATGAACGGACATTTGTTTGTTTTTAAATAGTTAATATAAGCGTGTTTTTCAGTTCCATCACCTTCCACTTTCTATTTCAGGACAGAGTGCAGTTTGAGATCTTGTCAGAAGAACAGAAAATCAAGTGCGCATGCTTGACGTAATCACCTCTGCAAATAGTAGGCAATAAAGAAAAATATTCCAGAACCTTCAGTGTGCACATCTATAAAAAGCCAAGACAAACTAACAGCTAAACTTGTTGGATAATGGCCCTGTGGAGCCGGACGTATGTTGAAGTGGACGTATCTGTGGGGGATCGTTTGGTTTGGCTTGCGCGATTTAGTGCGGGCGAACCCGTACAACCGAGTGCAAAATAGGGCTGTTCTCACAGTCGGAGCTCACAGGCGTGACAGGGCCACCACGTTGACGAGACCTTAGGTCAAGGTTCTGCTGCGCATAGGGGTTCTGTGACGTCACAGGCTTTTGTGTGGGAAACAGAGTTTTGCCAGTCTGGTTTTTGGAAGCAGGCCGAACAGACGTATTTCTCTATGTAGTCCGAAATGATTATGGGAATTAAATTCTCTAAGAGAATACAGGCATGAGATTCCTTATCCCCCCCCTCCTCCTCGAATGGCTAAGGACTTAAGGTAGGAATTAACTACGATAGAGTAGTAATTTGATCTCTCCCTCAACGTTAGTGAAACATCTCCAAGAGCGACACGGTAGACTGACGCCTGAATAAAACAAAATCAAAGTTTAAAAGATTGTTTGCCTCGTGAATCGTGTTAGGAAGGTTTTTGTTGCAGACACAGCAGACGGCGATGTTCACGGCAGTACAGAAGCGAAGAAAGAACTCAACCACTAGACGACATCGAGACGACATCCCCTCCGCGACGAGGAAGAAAAGGTACGAGAAATTAAAGACTATGCAACAAACTGATCGCCGAGGCAACGCTGAGAAAGAATATATCAGCTTTGTGGGGTTCTCTTGTGTAGTTTTTTTTTTTTTTTATACTTTTGACTTTTCGCTGGACACACAGACGAACAACTTTTCTTTATATAGTAGATGATGATCAACAGAAAAAAAAGTTTTATTGAAAACTGGTTAAGCAGGATAAGAAGTTGTATGAGAGTTTGAACGTCTTTTACAAAAGATTTGGGACTCAAAGAATTAAAAGGTTTACTTACTGGGCGGGAAAAATTATGTGAATGTGGCCCAATTGTGATTTGTTTGGATTTTTTCTTCTAAACTGATCAACAGATAAGAAAAAGGAAACTTTTTAAGCTTTTTTTCCCTTTAGAAAAAAAAGCAAAACTCAATTCTAATCGTAGTATATTGCATTTTGCTTTTAGTTGAAACATTACAAGTGTAATAAATTTTAAATAATTAATAATTATCCATATTTATTATAACCACTGTTCATTATTCATATGATATTAGGGGTGGGACGTAATGGGTGAAAATTTCAGATTCATGCGAGTAGTATTTTTTTTGTGTTCATTTATACATAAATAACACTAAACAATCAAACATTTTGAAAAGTTTGCAAAATTCAGAAGGTGCAGGCCAATAGTTTTTGGCTATTTTACATTCATGAAAACCCTTTCACAGCCTGAAAATGGTCCTAAATTAAAGTACTATATCAGATTTAACCATCTATATCCATTCATAGCTTTTGAAGATGTTTTAGGACCTGCAATGTCGCATGAAACCACTTTTTCACCGAAAAATGATGGATTTTGAGTCCCGTGGAGCCCTAACGGCTATTTTTGGCCTGCATCTTCTGAATTTTGCAAAATTTTCAAAATGTTTGATTGTTTAGTGTTATTTATGTATAAATGAACACAAAAAAATACTACTCGCATGAATCTGAAATTTTCACCCATTACGTCCCACCCCTAATGATATTCATATTATAACATATTATAACATATTATAACAGGTAACAAATATTTAAAAAAATAAATAGCAGTGAAACACACATAGTAACGATCCGGTTATTCTGTTTTATGTTATAGAAGACCTTTTGAGATTTCAGATTTTTTCAGATGAAGATTGATAATTGGGATTATTTTTTTTTCGGACTACTATTCTCAGCTTGGTTATTATATTTACACCGTTTCAGCTGATGTAAACCCCCCTCCTCCCGATCTTTAGAACTTGGGAATCTGTACAAAATTACTACTGGGGTATATTTTAATGTCCCAAATTACTACTGGGGTATATTTTGGTAGTTTTGTTTTACGGCATATCAACCCTTTTTGGGTTATTTAATGCCGAATCTGGTCATTATAGTAAAAGTTTTTATGCTTCAAGTTCTTTATATCTTCAAATGTTTAATCATCGTTTTTGGTTTGGTAGTTTTGTTTTACGGCATATCAACCCTTTTTGGGTTATTCAATGCCGAATCTGGTCATTATAGTAAAAGTTTTTATGCTTCAAGTTCTTTATATCTTCAAATGTTTAATCATCGTTTTTGGTTTGGTAGTTTTGTTTTACGGCATATCAACCCTTTTTGGGTTATTTAATGCCGAATCTGGTCATTATAGTAAAAGATTTATGCTTCAAGTTCTAAAAATAAAATAAAAAAGGGGAGGGAGAAAGGGAGAGGGGCTGTTGTTTTTGTTTTTGGTTTTGTAGAACATAATTAAGTTTTACAAAAAAAAAAAAAAAAAAAAAAAAAAAAAAAACGTCAATGTAGGTGAATTTCGTCTCAGGAAGCCACAGGGCAGCCTGATCTGGTATCACCAGAGGGTATATTTTAATGTCCCAAATCTAAGGATGAGGTTACACCCTTCTTTTCTCTCATTTGATGTGAGCTGGAAATTTAAGCCGCACTAGAGATTTGGAGGTCAAGATAATTCAGCACAAATGATAATGTCTACATAAGTTGCAAGACTTTAGAGAAAGGGGAAGGAATCGGCTAGCCACCAGGGTAGCAAGATCATGGCTCCTGGACTGGACAGGGTCGGGCTGGCTACTATAGGATGAAAACAGTTGGATTTAAACCCAACAATGTCCGCTGAGTGTTTTGAATACCGAAGTGATCATTTTGCTAAAATCCATTAATCTTTTCTATCCTTAAACTTAAAAGAAAAAATAAACGTTAAAATACAAACTCAATCCAGTGTGCCCACCAGGTGATATCAACTCAATAAAAGTAATTAATTGTCATTACGGTGCAGTTTCTGCCGGCACACTAAAGAAACTGCACCGTAATGACACGGGAATGGTCAGATGGATCTGTATGGCGAGGCCTGAACAGAGCATGCCTTTTGGGTCTCTACTTGCGCAGGTCAACTTAGAAAGCCTCGCGGACGTCATGCAGAAGAGCATGGGGTGCATTGAGCGCAGCAATGGCTGGATTGCTAAAGCTAGACAGTTGAACGTGCCAGCAAAGAAGACCACCTTTGGCAGACCCAAGTTGTCTTTGGAGGACGTGATCAAATGTGATAGGAGAGCCTTAGGTATGGATTCCGTCAGACCTCACCAAAGACAAGAATGGAGGGTAAGACTTAGATCGAGACTGGACAATCAGGCCCCACCCTCATCAAGGGATTAATTGTGGCCTGATTCAAAAAAATAAACCGGTTGTTGTTGTTGATGATGATGATGATGATGGTGATGATGGTGATGATGGTGATGATGATTGTGGTAATGATGATGATGGTGATGATGGTGTTGATGATGATGATGGTGATTATGATGGTTATGATTGTGATGGTGATGGTGATTATGATGGTTATGATGGTGATGATGATGATGATGATGGTGATGATGATGATGATGGTGATGGTGATTATGATGGTTATGATGATGGTGATGGTGATGGTGATGATGATGATGATGATGATGGTGATGATGATGATGATGAAAAAAAAACCAAAAAAAAAACCAAAAAAAACAGAGTTGTCATTTCATTAAGATGAAAGCTTTTCGCTTACACTATCAACACAGCCTGTAGTGAAATCGAACACTTATCGATTTCGGACACGTACAACGAAAACGATTATGAGCTTGACCTTATCTAATGACATGACGACGACAACGCAATACCCAGCCACGGGTGGTGCGTGAGAACTGCCCTGCCAATACCCAGCCACGGGTGGCGCGTGAGAACTGCCCTGTCACTGAACACTCAAGTTATCAATATTGTGAATAATTCGGGGAGGTTCAGCTTTATCCCTTTTTGAATGTTTACCCGAAGCAAATGAAAACTATTGAACTGAGAAATTAAAAACAAATAGAAACTAAATTTTTTCTAGTCATGAGAACAAACAATCTTTCGAAATATAAAATTATGTGTACTTAGATAACTAAGAAAAGTATGAGTAATTATTTACTTGTTGTGGTCGACAATATTTGCTGTGTTTGACATGCGTTTAAAAACAAGGTGTGTTCATTTGATAAAAATACAAAGAAAAGTGAAAAGTAAAAAATGTTTTTTTCATGGAAATCGCTCCAGACAAGGCATGAAGCCACTTGATGCAAGGAGCTAACAAGAATGAAATATGATTATCGCAAAGACAGGAGATGCCTATTGGCCTTAGTCTTGAAAAGACCAAGGTTATAGGTAGGAGGAAAACAGTCAGCAGGAAGAGAGTTCCACAAGCCTGTAGTTCTTGGAAAGAAGCTACTGAAATAGAAAAGAAGCTACTGTATTACAATGAGGTATCAAAACAGCGAATTGATGGAGACCACTAGACCAACGAGTCAAACGAACTGGAACAAAAGAAGCCGGGAATAGATCACACAATTCTGAAGAACACATGCCATGATAGTATTTATAGAAAAAACTGAGACTAGCAACATCACGTCTGTGAGAGAGAGGGTGCAGAGAAGAAGAAAGGGTGGGGGCCAATCCAATTACAGATACGTTTCTGCACCTTATTAAGAACCCTCAAATGGGACACAGATTCACCAGCCAAAATATGACAACAGTACTCCATACATGGTCTGATTGTAGATTTGTAGAGATAGAGAATAGCCTCAGGTGTGAGAAAGTGTTTGGAGCGATAGAGAACCGACTTTACGAGAAGCAGAAAGAGCAATGGATCTAATGTATGAACTCCCAGAAAGATTTGATGAGAGAGAAAGACCAATGAAATGATCACGATATTAAAAAAAACAAACTTTTCTCAGATAAAAATAGTTTTGTTAATCTAAGAAGTAAAACAGATTTTACTTAATTTTATAGAGATTCCTTTTTCACTGATGAATAAATGCAAAAGTTTCTTTACGTTCTAAGTCAAGGTTAGTGGCACTCTGCATTGAACGCATTATATCATTTAAAAAACTTCATTTGTTGTTGGTGGTGCTAATGATAACCATTACATTTGTCCTAACATATGATGTTGGCATTTGAGTTATCGTCAAATGCAAACATTTTGCAAGAAACTTTTTTTTTTCAAAATAATGCACATGGAAAAAGTCATCTGACCATTATGAAAACAAAGAGATACTGAAATAAGTATTAGCACCCGGATGTAAGTCTCACAATGACTGGTAAGAGTTATTTCTCTTCCACTGGTAACTTTAAAACGCATTTAAAAATAGATTTAAACAAAGGGTTATCATTTCTGTGTGTTATCAGGCGGATTGGGAATACAAACATCATTTGTGTGTGTGAAATTGATTCACCTGGAGTGTCAAATAAAAATGTGATTTTCGACACTTTTAGTCCCCCTCTTTCTTTCTTTCTTAAAAAAAAAAAAAAATGAAAAGGACCTTTATTTGATACTGTGGTATTCGAACTCAGAACATTTGGGTTGTCAACCAAAACGTTAACTACTTCATATAATATGTCAATTCAATGAAATGGCAACTGTTACGTACAAACATGAAAATCGAGAAGACTAGAATTTTGGAAAATGGTGTAGGGATGACGATTAACACAAGAATAATGGGTGCTTCTGTATTATAGGGCCGATAAAAAAATTATCTTTAAATTAAAAAATCAAATAACAAGGGCAGACAATTCAAAGTGTTCCCCTAAGAAAAAAAAGAAAAGTCCCACCGTCTCTCATCTTTCTAAATTACAAAATAAGTAGATTCATATTTTATAAACATTCATTAAGTTTTTTTTATTTATTCTTCTGTCTTTAAGAAAAGTGAAAAGCACAAAGAACCATTTTAAATTACTCAGTAATATATAATTGCTTAATTTGACCAATCGACATTCCATTTTTTTTTTCGTTTATTCATTTCATTATAAAACCAGTTTTTAATGGGGAACTTATTTTCATTGCTTATACAAAATCAAATCCCTTGACTTTGAATATCAAAAAAGATCATATAAAATAACTTTTTGTTGTGCTTGCCTACTTAATAAAATGTGACTATGTTCATACACAGTACATTTCCACAACATTGGAATATATCAAATAAAACCATGGCAATCATCTTTGTTGTTTTTCTCCAAATTACCAAAATGTGAAATGAAAATTGTTTCTTTGTTTGGTGCTTCTGTATTATAGATGCCCCCCCCCCCTAAAAAAAAATTATCTTTAATTTTGAAGAGTCAAATGACAGGGGCAGATAATTCAAAGTGTTCCCCCAAGATTTATCTTCAAAGGGTTTTTACCGTTATGCGTTTTAATTAAAGCAAAAGAAGGAAAACGCTTTTAACCTAAAGTAAAAGAAATATATATATATATAATTATATTATATTATATACATTCCATGAAAAATACCAGTATACTGAAATCATATGCCCTTAATAGGGTTAAGATGAAAATTCATATACACTAAGTGTACAAAAGCAAGGAAATTCCCAAATTTTTACACTTTTATTGTCATTAAGGGTATGACTACATATCAACCAAACCATTTCATTATCACATCATTACAGTATAAATCTCTATGCATGAGTGGATGAAGTGTGTGAGGTGCGCTGAAGAAAAATTCCTACCAGTAAAATACATAGCCCTGTTGTGCTCGCATACCCTTAATGACAATAAAAGTGTGAACATTTGGAAATTTCCTTGCTTTTGTACATTTAGTGTATATGAATTTTCATCTTAACCCTATTAAGGGCATATGATTTCAGTATACTGGCATTTGTCATGGAATGTCACTACTTTTGTAAAGGCTATGCTTCAATACAATGGTCATTTTTAAGGTCTTTTGGAATTTTCTGGAAAACTAAGTTATATGGTAAACCGAAATTAAAATGCCATCAACTAGACCCTAGAACCTCTATCTCTGTCAAAAATCAGCTGAATCCATCAAATAGTTGATGAGATACAGGGTGGCACATATGTACGTAGTACGTACACACGGATAACATGATTTCATGATTGAACTTTCTGGATCACTGGGTTGCCTTGACTAATGATGCTGAAATTCTACACACTTATAGAACCTATCAAATAAAAATTTTGTGCAAAGTTTTAACTAATTTGGTTTATTGGTTTTTGAGTTATGATTGATCAAAGAAATGATATTTCCAGTATAGGCCATTCGTGAAGACTATTAAGGGCTAGAGCGCTCTTGCACCTCCCTTGATTTAAAATAATCACTGGTTGCATCCCCTACCTCTAACATATATATTCTTCATGGCCTTTTTAAAACTTATTTTTGATTGTTAAAGATTAAGCAAAAGTGATTATAAATAAAACATTATGAAATAAAATTCTGTTCGCTATTGATTTTAAAATCCATATCGATCAGTCGGGTTAGGGTATATGATTTCAGTATACTGGCATTTATCATAGAATGTCACTACTTTTGTAAAGGCTATGCCTCAAGACAATGGTCATTTTTAAAGTTTTTTTTTAATTTTCTGGAAAACTAAGGTATATGGTAAACTGAAATTAAGATGCCATCAACTAGACCTTAGAACCTCTATCTCTGCCAAAAATCAGCTGAATCCATCAAATAGTTGAGATACAGGGTGGCACACACGTACGTACGTACACACGGATAACACAAAATCACTCCTGACCTTTCTGGATCTCTGGGTTGCCTTGACTAATGATGCTGAAATTCTACACACTTATAGAACCTATCAAATAAAAATTTTGTGCAAAGTTTTAACTAATTTGGTTTATTGGTTTTTGAGTTATGACTGATCAAAGAAATGAGATTTCTAGCATAGGCCATTCTTGAAGTCTATTAAGGGATAGAGTGCTCTCGCGCCTCCCTTGAATATATATATATATATATATATATATATATATATATATACGTAAAAGGATTATTTAGGAATCAAACAATAACAACGCTTTATGATATTCGGTACCAATAAATATCAAAAAGATTTATTGAAATAAGTTAAGCATCACAGAATACATGAAACGTAGGATTATTTTGGCAAAATATTCTGGTTAAATATAAAATATCTTGTAAGTTCAGAGCGTTAAAATCCATTTTTAGATAAATCCTGGGGGAACACTTTGAATTATCTCCCCTGTCATTTAACTCTTCAAAGTTAAAGATATTTTTTTTCGGCCCTATAATAGAGAAGCCCCCTTTGTTTTTTCTTTAAAGAAGGCTTCAGTTTGGTTAATTGCTGCCGGAAGAACATAGTTTTTGCTAGTCATTTTAATAAAATCCTCTTCACAAATAAATAATTAAATTAATAAACATTTATTCTTCCCTCGGTAATAGAGGGAGAGAATAGCCCATTTTCCCCCCTAAAACAGATTGTATCCGTTTACTCAACAAACTAGGTCACTCTTAAATGCAATTGATACATGTAGGTATTTTTTTAAATAAAGTCTAGTGTAATTCAGGAGTGACTGTAGTGGGTGTCGTTTTACACCGGTTCTAAATGACAGGTGTGTCATTTCCATTATCAGAAACTTTGCAATGTCGTCACATAGTCGAGCCGGTGATTAATAATAACTTTAAAATTTATAGAATTCAGTCACGAATTGATTTAAATAGCTTCAAAGAAAGAAAGAAAAAAAACGAGAACGGGCATTTGTTGCTTCATGACATGACCATCCCTTTTTTTATGTTATGCAAACTTTTATTATATAAACCAGTCCTTTCCCAAGTTTTAGTTCAAATAGCTGTTTTTTAATTTTTTTTATTTATTTAAGATTTTCAAATTTTCTTTTTGAAGCAAAGTTGTCGCTATACATTTTGATAATTGACAAGAGAAGATAACTCATGATATGACTAATGAGTTTTACGATTATTTTAGTATTTGGAAACATACCCTTTGTTAATCTGAACACCAAGTCCAGGATGGCGGTTAAGAATGCTGGGATCAGGGTCAAACCCTTAAACTTGGTTTTGCCTCATAATTCATGACTCTAAATTCAACTTTGCCTCCTGCACAGGTAGTAAAAAGATAATGGTTACCTTTTTTGTAAATTTGTTTAAGAAAGATGAAAATCTTTTAACATTTTGACTACAATACAAACTTGTTTGTTTTCACAAAACCTTCGAATAATACATGTTTATGCAGTAAAAATAAAAATAAATTAGAAGTTATTTACAATTGTTATTATGGTTTGTTATGTCAAAAAAACATTAAATATTCTGAAGGCACATCCATTAAGAGACAAAAACGCGATTTGAAACTCGAGCATGGCGGAGCGACAAAAACGCGATTTGAAACTCGAGCATGGCGGAGCGACAAAAACACTATTTTAAACTCGAGCATGACGGAGCGACAAAAACGCGATTTCAAACTTGAAAGACAAAAATGTTATTTTAAACTCGATCAACTTAGAAACGAAGAGACAAAACCTCTGCAAGATTTGCGTAACCCTAACCCTAACTTCTGCAAAATTTGCGTAACCCTAACCCTTAAAAAGAAAAAAAAAAATACAATTATGATTTTCACCCTCTCCCTCTGAAAGTGATTGTTAATAAAATTTATTTATCAGTTGTCAAGAACAAAATGTGGCTACAAAAGGTGTCAGCGTGATCTCTAACGGTTTGAATTTCCAATGACCAGACAGGCACATGAGCTCAAATTTGCTGTGTTGATGTCAACTAAGACAATCTCTCCAAATCTAATGATGCAGAACGTCTGGGCATAACTTTATATTTGAACTATAAAGTTACTGGAGGAACCGGTTTTCTTCGGTTTAATGAGTCATTTGAAATCTTCAACCGGGGATATTTTGATATTTTATGAATCACTACAATTACGTCATTGAAAGTTTGAAATTCTTTGAACATTTTCAGTCAATTGTTATCTAAGTCGCTTTCTTGTCCTTTTGGCCAAGATCAAAGTGTAGTATCTGTTCCGATGGATACTGCACCCCATACTGGTATTGTCTTGGCCTGCGGGTTTTGATTTACGCCGGTCTATGGGTCTGTCCTGTGCAGTTCTGGAAGGTTAACCCCCTCCCAGTCTTTGCCTCCCCCTCTTTGGGGAGGAGTAAGTTTATTGCTTACTGCCTGAGGCGCCCTGCCCAGGCAATTTTTAAAGAAACTCTGTACTCTTCCTCTAGAGTGCAAATTCCCACTTTCCGACCTTGTGTCACATTCTACTTTGTGGGACATAGATAAATAGGAGTTTTTAAAAAGACTCACAATATCGGTTTAAATTCAATGCAGGGGTTACATTGATAAAATTTGTAAAAAAAATAAAATGCTGAAAATAATACTGTAGCAATATTTAAATGCAGGTGTGAAAAAAGAAAGGTTAGAATGGGAAATTTTCACGTAATGTTACATTTAAGTAGAAAGTCGAATTTTCCATTAGAAGTCAAGTTAGAGCTACGTGTAGAGGAAATTACGTTACAGACAAGAGGCGAATATGTGAATCAGATTTCTTTTTCTTTTTGAACCGTGGGAGAGAGTGGTCGGTTTCGTGAAAGCATCCCCATCCCCCTAGGTGTGTGTGGGCGAGGGGTGATAAATGAGAGATGATCTATGCTGTATACTTGAGAATAAAAATAAAAACCCTGAAACCTTTGTGCTGGCATTTCTTTAACAACGTTTACGACCACCATTATTAAGAAAAATAAAACGAAGACAAGGAGAGGGAATGAATTTCTGCTGCGTGTTATCTATACAACAAGATTCCAACTGTTTGTGTGAGAAGCCGACATCCGGATAATCTGCTTGGATTGAAGAAGAGAGAGAAAGAGAAAGAGAGAGAGAGAAAGAGAACGAAATAGAGAGAGAGAAAGAGAAAGAAAGAGAGAGAGAGAAAGAGAAAGAAAGAGAGAGAAAGAAAGAGAGAGAGAGAAAGAGAAAGAAAGAGAGAGAGAGAGAAAGAAAGAGAGAAAGAGAGAGAGAGAAAGAGAAAGAAAGAGAGAGAGAGAGATTTTTTAAAAAAGAAGCTTTTTATCATCATGCCACCTTTACCGATGAAGACGCAGGGCGTTCGAAATATTGAATAATAACAAAATATAAAAAAAACAAATATATCATTTTATGCTTTAACAACCACCCATTCATCATTAAAATATCTTAATAAGCAAACGTGAAACACCATACTATTCATATTCATATATATATATATATATATATATATATATATATATATATGGGCGTGATTTTGTATGGCAGTGAGTGTTGGCTCTCACTTAGGCCTCACTTGCCTGCCTCCAGAGAAATGACAGGGCAATGATTAGGTGGATATGCAACATCAAGCCAGATCAGATCCAGAACATTAGGTCAGACACTCTACTTGAGAAATTGGCCATCCCCAAACTTGATGTCCTAATAAGGGCAAACCGTCTTCGCAAGGGGTATATCAGCACATGCAGAGACTTAAGGCTGGACAGCAAAAAGAAAGCTGGACGCCCTAGGAAGACCGTAAACAGTGGCAAATGGATACAGTCAATCCCCACAATCGTGATCACTGGAGACTTCGCATAAGGACAGCCAGACAGTGTCAAACCTCTTGTCGAAGGGAACATAGACGATAAACCTGAATAATGAGTGAGTAATATATATATATATATATATATATATATACTAGTTGGCTTTTCCAGCTCAAAGTTCACTACTTGAAACCAAAATTTTAAATAATAAGCATTTCATTCATAACTTTGTTGCTTGTTAACAACAAAGTTATGAATGAAACTTCACATTTATTCATATAAATAGAGATTAATTTTGATACAAAGTTATTTATCTTTTAAATAAGTCGTAAAGAAATGAAAAGAAAGAAATCAATTTGCCCTAGAAATGGTGTGTGTGTGTTTTTTTTTAAAAATTATTTTTCGGCCTATTTTATTGGGGGGGGGCCATCTGGACTTAGGGTTAGTGTTAGATTAGGGTTTTATATATATATATATATATATATATATATATATATATATCTATGAGCCAGAAACACGTGTCCATAGATTACTTTTATGCATGTATAAAATTAATAAAAATACGTCCTATAAAGTTAAGGGCGACTTATAATGCAATCTTCTGCATCTTAATCACTTAGGAAGTGAAACAATCGAAATAGTAGAAAGCTTAAAGCAACAAACGCTACAATCACCTATAAATGAAACTATTTTCATTGTAAGGGACAAATCCCCCCCCCCCCCTTAGTTTCGCATTTAATAGAAACTTACTACTTAAGTGAAGAATTCTGGGTAATTAATCTTATCTTAGTATTGATTTAAACGATTTATAAATAAATACTAAACATCTTCCACAAAAAACACCGAAGTATAACAATCTTAATAGTTGCTTGAATGGATGGCTGAGTCTATGAAACTGGCTCTAAACTGTTGAACTTAAAAGAGACCAGCTCCGTTTTTAGCTTCGTATCCAAATGACCTAAATAGACATCTGAAGGCTAATTTATGTAACTTTAGAAAGTAAAAAAATAACCCTCAAGTGAATTCGAATTTTTATAAATAAATTATAGAACTTATTAACTATTTTAAGAAATATTACTGAATTAAAATTTATAAATGTCCACACAACTTTTAGGATGTACTAGCTCTGAACGAAAAATTCGAAATGGCGTATTAGTGGGTTCCCCCACGTGTGAGTTTGCTTTTTTCTTTGTTCGGTTTCGCCCAAAAATGAACCACTGTATAGTGTAGGTTTTTTGAAGACACTTTAATCCAAGAACTTTTTACTCTTTGTGAATTTTTCTGATTATTTTGTAATGTTGCAGAGACGATATTAACAGAAAAATGTTTGGCACAAGACAAATGAAACGGACCATAAAAAATATATCTTACAGAAATGTTGTTTTTTGGAAATGTGAAAAAATAAAAATAGAAATAATAAAATAAAAACATGGTTATTGGAATATAATATGAACCTGAATTATATATATATATATATATATATATATATATATATATATATATATATTGGTCTTTATTATAGAACAGAGAATGGTATTTCTCATATATATATATTTTTTTTTTGTTTAAATCAGAGTTGGTCAATTTTCACGCACTGACACAAAAAAAAATAGCGGTAATATGTTTTGTAGGTGGTGAGAATGAAATTGTGTTTTATATTTGTAAAATGCTTAAACAGTGAAAACAAAGAAAACATAAAATGGTTGAATGAAAGATAAAGCATGCATAAGTTTAAGGAAGAATAAAACGTAGTTTAAAAGTAACACAAAATATTTATATATTTACAAATTACAGAGCATTAAGTGTTCATTTCAAGTGTTCAGTTAGAGAAACGATAAATGTTTATGCCTGTAATTTATGAGTGCAAATGTGCGTGTGTAGTTGTACGAATGTGTGTACATGCATGCGGGAGTTGAAAATGATAGGGCGTGTATGTGCCTTTGTCAGCAGTGTGTGTGGTTGCGTGTGGTAAACAATATGTGTGTGTGACAGTGTGCGTGCAAGCGTAGAGTTGAGTTGATACGTCGTTTAGGCATTTGTATGTGTGTGTGCCTTTGTGTCAGCAGTGTGTGGTTGCGTGCGTTGAAGAATGATAGGAGTGTAAGCCTTTATGTATGTGTGTGTGTGTGTTTCGTAGTCAGCCAAGGCGTCCCTCGCCCAAAGGCGAAGAGTGGACTGACGTCCTCTCTGTTAAGCGTCCGAATGAGAGAGAGAAAAAAGAGTAAAGAGAAAAGAGACAGATTTTGCTGGTTTTACATTGTTTCACCAGTGGTTTGGCCAGCATGGAACAGCATGGAACACTGGCTTTTTCTCACACCTTCCTGTCACGTGACAGCTATTTTTGGCTTTTTTGCGCCTTTTTTTTTGACTGGTCGCTGGGAGCTGGTTTTTATGGCCCCAGTTTTAACTTTTGTTGTTGAAGTGAATTCGGGTTGGTTTATGTTTTACTGCCGTTGATTGATGTCAATCCGATAGTTTTTGAAGTAAAGAGTAGTTAAGTATGATTGACTGGCTTTGACCACTGAGATCGGTTGCAACCAACCAAAACTTGAACAGTTGAAGCTATTCTATTATTTAACCCATAGTTGGAGGAATGGGGGGGGGGGGGCGGTCATAACTTTCCGAAGGTTTTTAAAGAAAATGACTTTACAAGCTTACAGGATCTGGACTTCCCAAATGGTCACTCAGCAAAGTCCTGCTGTTGTTACACTATTTAGTCTATTTAAATGATCACAGCCTTCAAAAAAGTCAGAGAAAAAAGAAAAGACTTCCTGATCAGGTCCTGCATAGAGAATAATACAATGTGTTTTTTAAGGTTCGGTGTTGGTTTCAAATCCAAGAGAAATTGAAAGCTTTTTCTCCTCTTGTTTGCTCTAACCCTAACCTTTAACCCTAACTCTAACCCGTCCTCCAGACTTACAATTTCTCCTACAAAAGTGAGAAATATAAAAAAAATTACTAATAAAAATGGACTCATTTCAATAAATTCTCTCCCAAGATTTTTGCAACAGTTATCAGACGAGTGTTGTCAGAATTCAAATCTGTGTATTAATAGAACTGGGCTTTTCGTTTGTGGAACACGTTACCCCTGGACTACTTCCCTGCTGATTGCAACTTGGTGGTCTTCGAATCAAATATCAACAAATTTTTGTCATGGACCGTCCCAAAAAGGACAGATTTCGCTTCCCTGAGTGGAGAAAATATTTTAGACACCGAAAGTTGTCTAAAACATTTTTCCTCCTAAATACCAGTCGAGAATACGTTCTCAACAATCAGTCCCACAGAGACGGGCTATTTCGGTGGCCTTTATCTGTCGGGCTGAGGTATTATGTCTTTGGTAGTCCTAGGAGGTTCACCCTCCCAGGCCTTGCCTTCCCTCTTTGGGAAGGAGTTGGTTTATTGCCAATTGCCTGAGGCGCCCCTACCGGGAAATGCCGACGAGACTGCCCAGGCTATTTTTAGAGGCCAGCCTGGAACACTGGCTTTTCTCACACCTTCCTGGCCTTGTGCCGCATCATACTTACGTGGGAAGTATGTAAATACTAAACCACCCCAAAGGTAATCAAACTGGGTTCATACCATTGATCAATGTTAGTACTCCCATAGTGTTCCTCATCTTCATTCCCGTCGCATTCACTCTTATCCTCAGGTTCTCTTGGCCTTGATAAGCAGTGACCTCGATAGAAAAAAAAATGGAAAATCTTGTGCATGTGTCTGTTTCTCACCTGTGTACTTATATATATATATATTAATATATATATATATTAATATATATATATATATATTAATATATATATATTAATATATATTAATATATATATATATAAATTAATATATATATATTAATATATATATATATAAATAATTATATATATATTAATATATATATATTAATATATATATATATAAATTAATATATATATATTAATATATATTAATATATATATATATAAATTAATATATATATATTAATATATATTAATATATATATATATAAATATATATATATTAATATATATTAATATATATATATATAAATATATATATATATAAATATAAATATATATATATATTAATATATATATATTAATATATATATATATATATAAATATAAATATATATATATATTAATATATATATATTAATATATATATATATATATTAATATATATATATATTAATATATATATATATATTAATATATATATATATATTAATATATATATATATATTAATATATATATATATATTAATATATATATATATATTAATATATATATATATATTAATATATATATATATATTAATATATATATATATATATTAATATATATATATATATTAATATATATATATATATATTAATATATATATATATATATTAATATATATATATATATATTAATATATATATATATATATTAATATATATATATATATATTAATATATATATATATATTAATATATATATATATATATTAATATATATATATATATATTAATATATATATTAATATATATATATATATATTAATATATATATATATATATTAATATATATATATATATATTAATATATATATATATATTAATATATATATATATATTAATATATATATATATATATTAATATATATATATATATATTAATATATATATTAATATATATATATATATATTAATATATATATATATATATTAATATATATATATATATATTAATATATATATATATATATATATATTAATATATATATATATATATTAATATATATATATTAATATTAATATATATATATTAATATATATATATATATATATATATATATTAATATATATATATATTGGCCGCGCGGTTAACGACGTTGGATTTAAGTTGAAAAATACTTGTAATCCAGGGTTTCGAATCGTACGACCGGTAGTGAATAGTCATACTTTTATGCTGATGAGTCTCGATTGAAAAGGGACGAAACGTATACGTACATAGATAATAAACAATAACAAATATTTTATATTTGTCGCTCCTCGTAAAATAAGTAGAGCACTCTAAATGGTAGTACAAACACAGTATGACGTCACTTGCTTTATATGCATCATTCCTTCTTTAATAGAAGTTGAATGCCTGGACATTGTGCCGCTTTTAAATGTGTTAAAATTATCGTTGTTTATCGGCTATTCAAATATTGGCCGCGCGGTTGGATTTGAGTTGAAAAATACTTGTAATCCAGGGTTTCGAATCGCATGACCGGTAGTGAATAGTCATATCTCTATGCTGATGAGTCCCGGTTTAAGGACGAAATGTATACGTACATAGATAATGACCAATAACAAATATTTACACATATATATATATATATATATATATATAGAACAGATATTTATTATATTCCAATAACCATGGTTAGTTTTATTACTTTTATTTTTGTTTTTATTTTTCACATTTCCAAAAATTCCAAATTTCTGTGAGATATATTTAACGGTCCGTTTCATTTGTTTTGTGCCAAAAAAATAAAAACAAAAATAAAAGTAATAAAACTAACCATAGTTATTGGAATATAATAAATATCTGTTCTATATTTTGCTCTGTTATCAATAATTGACAAACATTGAGCTGAATCTTCTAAGGAGACTACAAACTAAAAGGATCTGATGATATATGAGTATACATATATTGTCTTCAATAATTAATTATATATATATATATATATATATATATATATATTTTTAATATTTATTTTTAATATTTTTACCTACGTATGACGTCGTTTTGAGCTTATGGCTCTCATCAGCGAAGGGAAATAACAATCTCAGACGGTCATAGGGCGTGAACCCGGTTCACAGATCCATCTTGAATATGTAGGCGTTCACCTAGTCCCATTAGGCCACGAGGGATTGTCACATAATAACGGAGAAATTAAGTGATGTTTACATTGAAATAGCGGCGAGTGTTGACACCTAAACATTCGATAGCAACCATAATAAAATATGAAACTAAAAGTATACTTTTAGTAGATAGAACCTATAGTGAAATGGTTTGAGCTCAATATACGAGATAGAGCAATTATAAAGATAAATGAAAGAAGAGGGATAAACATGTACGAATGACAAATTTATTTCAACTTCGATTGTTCACAATGCAAGGTATATTCTGTAATAAAATTATGTTTATTATACTTTCCTTACGCCAAGGCTTTTCAAAGATTAAAATCTTATCATCAGAGGAATTACATAGATAAGTTGGCAGTATATATAAATAATATATATATATATATATTAATATGTGAAAAAATGACAAACAGAAAACAGGTTAAAGTGCAGGAGAAAAACAAAAACAAGAGATTTGACCGGTTTCGTTCATGTTGGTGAAACCGGTCAAATCTCTTGTTTTTGTTTTTCTCCTGCACTTTAACCTGTTTTCTGTTTGTCATTTTTTCACACATTTTGTCCACCACGGTATTTCATTTTCATGAATTATCGTGTACCTTACCCCATATATATTAATATATTTATTAATAGACTTACACCTTTCTTTGTTTTGTGTCACCCTATCAGAAATAAAGAGGTATATTCTTCGTTGCAGGTCTTTGAAGCATGCGGTCATACAGTTTCCCGACTTCTTTACACGGTCATTTTCATTATCATTGAACTTAGCAAGATCTTTCAAGCTGCACTGATTAGATAATAGAGGGGAGACGGGGCAGTTGTCACCCTTTATGCCACAATTTCGTTGCCATCTGTTTGTAGACTTCTATGCGTTTATAGATGGTAAATCTGTATGTAAACAAAACTGTTTGCAGATGGATACAGTATCAGAACGTGGGTGTGTTATCCTGTACATATACATACACGCAGGTGTGTATGTGTATATACATATATGGTAGAGGGTATGTGTTTCTAAGCATTGCCGTGAATGATGGCTCTGTGAGCGTATCTATGTACCGGGTACGACCCCAAGGATTCGCCTGTTCCCCAACAAAAAGAAATATCTAGAACACTTAACAGAATTTTTCCCCATTATATTGCCAAAAAATAGATTTACGGTAGCCCCACCCTATCACCAGTAAACAAGCCGGCTAGGCCCAGGGGAAAGTTTGAGGCAATTAGCTAAAAAGATAATAAAAGCAAAAAATAAAAAAATTAGAAAAAAAAATAATCTAACACAATTTTAAAAATAACTCGAGTCACATGATTACTTGCTTCTCCTGATTTCTAACAACGTTCTGTTATTAGTTTTTTTTCTTTCATCTCTAACAATCTGGCCTGATGAGGCTGTAGCCTAAACATGTTAGCACATATGTAGCTTTTAAACTTAAGCATAGGTATAATTAGGCAGTTTTGATTTGAATGGGTTAGATGTTTTCTTTTTCTATTACTTTAACATCACTTTTCCCTTGTTCAGGGGTCACACGTTGAATGATATTTTATTTTTTTTAATGATATTTCACCCAAACAAGGCAGGGCACCACTGTAGACGTAAGGGGCTACTGAGAATTAGGAAGTAGGTTTATGGTGTCATCCTAAGTTGGTAGCTGTGTAGCGAGATGTCTGTTTACATTAGTTTTGAACCTCTGCATGTCGGTACTGTCCGAGAAATAGGGAGCAGGGAGGGAGTTCCAGAGGCCGGCAGCACGAGAAAAGAAGCTGCTGGAGTAGAAGGCTCTCCAGCATCTGGGGACCTCCACAGTGAATGGATGGGACCTAGCTGATTGTCGGGTTGTTCTAGTGTATTTGCGTCGAGAGAGCACTAGAGCAGCTAGTTCATCGGAGCAAAATCCATTGAAGTATTTGTAAAACACGCACAAGGATGCTACATTACGCAAGCTTACTCTCCACTTCTCACGGTTCAGCAGGTCAGCAGTCTCCAAATTCCACTCTGTGCGGTCTTGTCCAATCATTTGCTTCCAAGTCTTCTTTGGCCGGTCAATCTTCCTGCGATTTAGGACATTCATACTTCTGCAACAGTTTATCCAGGAGGATTAACGTTCCACACGACTATACCACCGTAACCGATTCATCCTTATGATAACCTCCATGCTGGGCAAGTACAGTGCTTTCAGCAAATCCTTTGACCTGATGTGTTGGGTTTGGGCAGATTTCACATTTCAGATCCATCTGATCATGGATCTGTCATTGCGCTGCAGATGGGCGATAAATGACTGGGCGAGAGCCCAACATTCACTGCCATATATCATGACGCTCCTGATACAGCTGCTATACAACTTACCCCGGATGCAGAGAGAGACAGCATGTGATGTTATGTAATCTCTCTTTTTTTTTTAAATTCATAAATAAGTTTTAGATGCATCCTTGCATATCCAGAAGAGGTGGGGGTCGCTATCTATCCGGGACATAGAGAAACAGACGGCCAGCTTCACACTTTATTGAATGCAAATTATATATTAGAGGCATGGGGGAGAAAGAAGTTGAATGGGAAAAATCCTCTGAAGGCCGATGATAAAACAATAAAAATACTTAACAATAACAATATTTATTTAGTGTGTGATGTGTGAGAGAGATGCTGTACATGTGTATAAAGAATGGAGAGTTTATTACTGTTACGATTGAGTCGTATGATTCCCTTGCCGATCACTTGGAGAAAAGGAAAGCGCGCAAGCGAGTCTTGCCCTAACCTGACTGCTAGTAAGAGAGGAGGAAGGCGTACGTAAACAACAGTGACCACGGCGTGCTTGGTCCTTTCTTTCACTTCTCATCCCTCGCGCAGACACCAGATGTAGTTTCAAAGGAGCGACCCGGAAAAGGGATATAACAAAACAATAGAGAAGGATACGAGTGGTCATAGCGTACAGTATGCTAATTCCTTGGCCAAAACCATGGCACAAAATAAAAGGATTTTAATAAGAAATCAGTTTGAGAAAATATTTTGAAAATATTTTGAAGCGTTCGTTCGGTCGAGAAAGCCCTTTTATGAAAAACTCGGATTTGCTTACGGAATCATCGTTTTCTGTCTAACGTGGGATTTTATAAGGACAAGAGGGACATCGACATATCCTCGAGCTAAGTAAAGTAACCCTAACCCTAAGTAAAGTAACCCTAACCTCTCATCTCTCTCCATACATATTCGCACATTGGCCAACAAACTTTTTTTCCATTTTCATATTGATACACACAGTGCATCATATTTTGTTTAAAAAATAATATGTCTATCTCCTATCCTTCGAGGACCACATTTCTGAAATAAAAATTCCTTTAGTTTTATATATCTTTGTTTGTGTTTCTTTCACCGTGTATTGGGTTTCGTGTTTTTGCTTATTAGTTCTCGTCCGACAGACGACTCCTCTAGCAAACAGACCATTGTTAGCTAGACTGATGGAGTTGCAAAAAGAGCCAATAATATAAATATCTTTAGTCACGAATACGGGTCGTGACAATTACAAGTATTAGTTTTGGACGAATTGTTAAGTGCGTGCCAGAATGGATATAGATGGAGTGTCGATAGAATAGGTAAAAATAGCCATCTCCTTAGGACAAATGAATATCACATCTTGTTAAGCCGAAAGAAACTATAGAAAGATAGGAATGTCGAACAAACGTCCTTTCACCTCGATGTGCATGAGAAAGATCGTCACATGACTGACGTCACATGACTGACGTCACACCGTTCAAAGCTAGATTTTAACTTGTATTGTCCACTACAGATGCGTTTTGTTTTCAGCAATCTGTCATGCTTAAAATTGGTTTGTGACGCTTAAGCATTTTTATCGCTAAACACGTACATTGAATGAACGCATCTTAATATCTGTTTACATCAATAAGTTATTTTGAGTGTGATTTGTTTTAGATTCCAATCGCACTGAAAATATGTGTTATCTTGTTGTCTTTTCAAAGCGATTATTCAGAACTACAAAGTGATGGTGCTAGAAAATTCACGCCTACGCTCACCAATCTATGAGATACCAGACTTTCATTAGTAGACGATACTACATAAGCAAAATGTGTTTGCTTTTCTGAAATCACAAAACATCAGAGAATCCTCCAATTTTATTCCACAAATTATATCTCCTATATAATAGGGTAGAGCCGGTCTGTATCCTAAACCTGTATGATTGATGGTTTTGATTCTGACATATCATTATTTAATTCTGACTGGCTAGTTGTGTTTTGGGTTTAATGGGGGGGGGGGTCGTTACACCATGTTCTTGACAATAAATAAATGTAATTCGATTTAATTCCTTTCAGAAAATACTTCATCCAACTTGGAAGAGTTTTCAAATGGATAACATCTTTAATATATTTTTCCATAATGACTGGTTGTTAATCATATTTCAAGCATTTTCATTGGCTACCGATAGAAGTGTAAGGGAATGGAAATATGACCAAACTAAAAAAAAAATAAATAAGTGTTTACGGAGAGAGAGAGAGAGAGAGAGAGAGAGAGAGAGTGAGAGAGACCAACAGAAATGATAGAGAATGAATAAATAGCCAATCTAAAAATAACGCAGCATCCGTTTTTCCTTTTTGATTTGACCTACTTACATGCTAAGATTTCATTAGGATGTTTTATAATCTGTGCAATAAAAAAAAATGGCGCAGTGCCCAACTTGGTAGAAAAGAACGCCTGCCTACTAAGATGCCATTCCGAGTTTGATTCTGATTTGAGGAAGCAACATATTTTTTACATTTATTCTTATTTCTATATCACGGTAATAATAAATTGTACATTTGTAACATGCGTCAAATATTTCAGTGTATTACTCGTGCGCATAAATAAATCCAGTTATATTTTTATAAGTTTTGTTTTTAGTCTTTTTTGTTTAAGAGACTGATGAATTTGTATAAATGGTGACCCCAACGTGATGTTCGGCAGACATTTGTAACATGCGTCAAATATTTCAGTGTATTACTCGTGCGCATAAATAAATCCAGTTATATTTTTATAAGTACGGTTTTTAGTCCTTTTTTGTTTTGTTTCTCTCTCGTTGTGTGTAAAAGAAATACAGATACTGATAATTAGCTTAAAACTAAAAGACGCAAAAATAAAACTTAGGCCTCCAGAGCACTACTAAAACAATTCCTTCTGCTCCTCTCTCCCCGTTCGAAGATAGGTCCTGCTACATACGTTCCCACCCAGGAGTTGCAAGTTATTTTTTTTAATCTATAAAAAAATTATATATAAACAAGTAAATGATGAGAATAAAAATTGTGTAAAATATAATATCTATTACGTCATCAGTTGTTCAAAACAAGGGGTTTTAAAGAGAAATTTTATTATTCCTTCCTTAAACCATGGCTTTTCAAAGAATGATATGTTATCGTCAGAGGAGAGTAGACAGATAAGTTGGTAAAGGAGAAATTACTCTCTTCTGATGATAAGATTTCATTCTTTGAAAAACCATAGTTTAAGGAAGGAATAATAAAATTTCTCTTTAAAACCCCTTGTTTTGAACAACTGATGACAATAGATATTGTATTTTACACAATTTTTAGTCTCATCTTTTACTTGTTTATATAATTGCCCTATCTCGTATATCGAGCATCAATTTTTCATAAGTTCTACTTAACTTTACTTTCCTGTTCTCCCTCTCTCTCTCATATATATATATATATATATATATATCCCGGCTTGAGACACTAACTGGTCTAGCCGCACTGATGAGCTGTGAAACAGCGAAACAGGCTGTATGTGGATGACTATATATATATATATATATATATATAGAGAGAGAGATAGAGATAGAGATAGAGATAGAGATAGAGATAGAGAGAGAGAGTCCGTAGTACGTAACAATATAAAAAACAATACTTTTTATAGTTCAGATCGATTCTTATATATGTATTTCTCTGACGATAAGATTTCCTTCTTTGAAAAGTCATGGCTTAAGGAAATAAAATTAAATTTATTTTATTTGAAACACCTTGTTTTGAGCAACTGAGGACTTTAATAGATTTTGTATTTTCACAATCTTTATTCTCTTCCTTCATTTGTCTATATAATTGCTCTATCTCGTATATCGAGCTTCAGCTCTTCATGATAGGTTTTACTTTAAAGGTATTTATCATATCTTTATTCTATGAAATGAATGATGAGAATAAAAATGGGAAAAACAACAATATTTATTGAATCATCAAGTAGTTTAAACAAGGAATATATTAAAAACAACTTTTTCCTTTCCTTAACCCATGTATTTTCAAAAATGCAAACTTTTATCATCAAATGAGATCATCGGAGTGAATCAGTAAAATTATATTACTGTTTGCATGGATTTGAAAATATAAAAAAAATACATAAAAATACAAAATACACAAAATTTATTTTTTGCTCTATCTCGTATATTGAGCATTGACTTTTCATGATAGGATTATTTGAAAGATAATATTTTATCGTTATCATCTCTCCATTTTATTTATTTTATATGTGTGTGTGGGGGGGGGGGCTGTAAAAAGTTTGCTTTTCTATGCCTGGAGTGATAGATCACGTGATGATGCGGCAGTCTTAATATTTTATTTAATTATTGACAGTGAAATAGACTTTGGTAGGTTTGGGCATTATTCACAAACAGCATATTGTTACTTAAAACCATATTAAGTAAAAACGAATTGATTAAAAACAGTAATAAAATTGTATCCGAGAGCCGTTACATCAATATTTACTTTTAGCAAACATAACGTTACTCAAAAAGGTTGAAGTAACCGGAAACGAAGATCAGGATTATCTCCCCTTCAGAAATGTGAATTAATTTTTAACCAAAAATATTTTAGTACACAATACGGTGATTTTCTAGAATTACGGAAACATTCGAAAAAAAAAAAAACGACAAAACAAAAAAAAGAACACCCAAACTGAGGAATATCTGATGTACGTATCTGTCACGAACTGAATATATCGTATACCAAAATTCACGTAAATTAATAAAATAGTTTTTTATTTTATAAAAGAAAATCAAATTTTACTGATGATGTTGATATGGTTACAAGTCAAAACGTCACCAAATTCTTTAAGTGATATTTATCGTCAAATAATTTGTTACTTGTACCAGTGTTCTACTTTTGTAATAATGAAAAGGTTTTCAAAAATATGAAGCTTTTATTAATAATAAAATATACAAAAAATATATTTCTAAATAGCCGGCATGTAGATCCGAGATGCTTTTCGAAGCAAACTTAAATCACCGTTATCATATTCGACCCACATTGCAAACAATATTATTATTATAATATTTTTTATAAGTTTGGTGACTAGTGGAAACGGGAACAGGTCAAAACGTCACCAAGTCAAAACGTCACCAAATTTTTTGATCCCCGTTCTGGCGTCGGAGACCCCCTCTCGACGGCTAGCCGCACCACTTCTGGGGGTGTTTCCACTCGTCACCAAACTTATAAAAATATTATAAGAATATTGTTTGCAATGTGGGTCGAATATGATAACGGTGATTTAAGTTTGTTTCGAAAAGCATCTCGGATCTACATGCCGGCTATTTAAAAATATATTTTGTATATTTTATTATTAATAAAAGCTTACTATTTTTGAAAACCTTTTCATTATTACAAAAGTAGAACACTGGTACAAGTAACAAATTATTTGACGATAAATATCACTTAAAGAATTTGGTGACGTTTTGACTTGTAACCATGGAAACACCCCCAGAAGTGGTGCGGCTAGCCGTCGAGAGGGGGTCTCCGACACCGGAACGTGTGCCAAAAAATTTGGTGACGTTTTGACCTGTTCCCGTTGATATATGAGCAGTATTATTGGTCATATTCAAGAGAGCTAAGGAACTAACATCCAAAATTCAAGATATTTTCCCCCTTATTCGTTTATCGATCAAAAAAAATTTTTTTTATAAAATAAAAACTACTGATTAATTTACGTGATTTTTAGTATAGGATATATTCATTCCGTGACAGGTACGTACATCAAACAGATATTCCTCTGTTTGTTTTTTGTTATTTTTTTTAATGTCTCCGTAATTCTAGATAAGCACCCACAATACCTATTTCATTCAGAAACTAAGAAAAAAAATGAGATTTAATATAAGAATAATCGTCTTAATTTTATTGCATCTTACGCTGATGGATGCGTGTCGAAAAGCGAAATAACTATGATCTACATTTCCGGTTACTTCAACTTTGCGGTCGGCGCCATGTTTGCTAAAAGTAAATGTTAATTTAACGTATCTCGGATACGATTCATCTTGCTACAAATTATTGTTGTTGTTTTTTTAATTGATTTATTTTAATCAAAAGAAACAATAAGTTGTTTGGGAATAGTGTTCAAACCCATTTCACTATCAATAATTTGGGTGCCTAAAGTAGGAATTTTCCGAAAACGGACGGACCCCTTGCTAAAAATTAAACAAGTAATTTTTTTTTTAGAAGTCACTTTTATAATTTGAAAATAAGTTGCTTTTTGACGATTGCCGGTTGCAAAGAATTATTTCTTTCTTATTTTATTAAAAACTGTGTTCTGCGGCTACGGTAGTCAAATGACATCCCGTAGCTGCAATCAGCCCTCCATCCTAGTCCCAGGCCATCTGGCCTTGTCATGCGCAAGTTGTCGTAGGCAATGAAGTTGTTTCGCTTTTACGTAGTGGTCCTAGGCCCGCCTGCTTGAGGTCAGCAATAATAAAAATGTCAATGTTTCTAAAAATAAAAATGATGACAGTTTTGGCAATTATTTTTCCGTGTTTTTTTTTTTAAATATTTTTTTGATAAATTATATACGATCATTTAAAAAAAAAACTTAAAGAAATATATATCTTCAATAATTTATGTTAATAAAATTAAATATGGTTAATTTCAGTCACCAAAATTATTTAGAGTGAAATTGGTTTGAGCCAAACCTTACTTTTAAGTAAATCATCTTTTAGTAAAAAAATAAATTAATAAAATCACTAAGTTATAACATGTTTCATCGTACACGTGAAACGCCGAAATGAAAACGCCCGAAAAAAATATAGTCGCCATTTTTATAAGTTCAGAACCATCTCTATGAGTTCAGAAAAAAAGCTAACTAAGGAAGGATGATAACTCAAGTTTATAATTTTTTAGTTAAGAATAGGGTTATGAACTAGAGTTATCGTTGTTTCTTAGCTAATCTCTTTCAGGACTTGTTGGGCATCTTTAGCAAGAGCGAACACTAACCGAACGAAAAAAAGGGGGAAAACAAAAAAGGCAACAAATAAATGCTACCAAAGGCAAGCTAAGTTACTCTTCTACCTACCTGGATAAGTTTATTTTAAACGGCCCCAAATCGGAAATTAAACAAAAATATAGGTAATAAAATTTATAGGGTAATATTTATTAGCTGTATTTTTGTTTAATTTTCGATTTGGGGGCGATTCATGTAATCGCCTTTGAAAAAGCAGAATCTCATTTTGGTTTTATAAATAAGATGTTTTGGAAGATTGCCGAACGACATTTTTTAGGATTCTCCTAAAGTCAAAATTATTAACCTACTTTTCAATACCTTGATTTAGACATTTTGGTTAAATAGAAGGTATCCACTCGGTCATAACCACCGTTTTTGAAATTCAAAATTCACAACTGGTGTTTATGAATAAAACGGTTTCATTATATTTTAGGCCAGATTTTGTTGTCGCTTCTCGATTGGAAATAAATTGGGAGACTGTTTTTGGATAAACACCGGTTATCAATTTCCGATTTCAAAAACGGTGGCGATGATCGAGTGGATACTTTCTATTTTACTGACATTTTTTAGTTATGAATATTAACTCGTCCTTCCTACTCTATCTGGTCAGGAAATGGTGGTCATTTTACGTTAAACTTATATAATAAAGTGATCACACAGGTAAAATTATCATTTCCCAACCAAAATGGCGGACAATAAATCGTTTGCAGTTTTCCAACCTCACAAATGAGTAAGTAAACCCAAATAAATTGTTTTGGACTAATTTAAAATTTACCTTAAATTATTTAAAAGAAAATACATTTGGGAAATTAGTCCAAATTAATTTATTTGAGTTTACTTACTCATTTGTGAGGTCGTAAAAAAAATCAGAAAACTGCAAATGATTTATTGTCCGCCATTTTGGTAGGGAAACGAGAATTTTACCATCACACACTTTAAAATCGTTTTGGTTTTAATAACTTTTGTTGTTGGAGATATCTTTTCAGGGGTAAATATTGAGATCTAACGTCGGGAACAGATTGCGATAAATAAAAAAATGTGTATCGATGATAAAAAATAATTTTATGTTCTGTTTTATTTAAGATCATGACATGCTGAACCATTTCGAGTAAAAATCTATTTAGTATTAGGCATAAAATCTGAAGAAAAACACGTTTAAAATGAGTAAATACGATAACACAATAGCGTTTTTCTCAGATGGCGGGAACACGTGAACGGAAGTAGGTTATTATGTAAAAAGTGGAATACGGTGTACGTTACCTGAAACGAAGTAAGCACTTTCATTATACCAGAATACAATTTTAATAATTGCCAGAAAACAGTATCCACTTCCAACTGTATTTAATGATGACTACTGCTTCTAGAATGTGCTAAACATCTATTGTACATGATATGACTTAAATAAATTATATTTATAATTCACTAAAAGACTTTACTTTGTTTCATTACACATCGTTTACGTTCCAGTTTTTTGTATCGCTCACGAAGCCATGATCGTTTTTTTGTATCGTTCATGATGGAAGAAGTGTTAAAATGCGTTTTCCCTCTATTATTACGTAATATTAAATTGATTTTTAACTCAAAAACGTACATCGTGTCATAATCTTTTTAAAATATTATTATCGCCTATACACAATTTTTATTCGCATTTTCGAAGAAACTGTTTCCGACAGCGATCTCAATATTTACCTTTTCGGGCCGCTGATTCATAAAAAAAAAAATAGATTCACATCTTGGGCATTTTTAACGACAGCTAACAGAAGGAAAAAAGGGGTAAAAAAAAATAGTTATCGGATTGACATTCTCTATTTTATCAACAAACGGCGTAAACACAAAAACTGAAACCAACTCGAATTCACTTCAACAACAAACGCTCAAACTGGGGCTGTAAAAATCAGCTCCCAGAGACAGTCTAACAAAAATGCGCAAAAAGCCAAAAATGTTGATCACGTGTGGTGCTCTGTACTACGTCCGCCAAACCACTGTGAAACAATATAAAAGCAAACTTTGCGACAGGCTCTTTCTCTTTTTCTCTCTCCTCTTTTTCAGAGGATACAAGTTCGGCTACCCCCTCGCCTTTTGTCATCAAATAAATGTTATCAAAAGCAAGATAAGTTACTCTTCTACTAACCTTGATAAGTTTATTTGTGTTTTAACTTATTTTAAAGAGTTTTTTTTTGTTCAAAACAAACCTGGTGTCCACCTGTTCAGTTAGAACAAAAAACAAAATGGCTGAAATTACAGTTTCGAAAATCGCTAAAAAAAAAAGTAAATTAAGCAAAATACTGGTAAAACATTACATTTTCCCACGATTGGTGACATTTATTGGATGTGTTTCTAACACTATTTTGTTTATTGTTCGATTTTTCACCGATTATCAACGGTCCTCGTGCATGGCTCATGAACAGGCATTTTTGTTTTTTTCTGACTAACTGAACAGGTGGAAACCACGTTTGTTTTGAACAAAAAAAACTTTAAAATAAGTAAAAACACAAATAAACTTATCCAGGTTAGTAGAAGAGTAACTTATCTTGCCTTACGTAACATTTATTTTTTGCCTACTTTTTTTTTTTGACCCCTTTTTCGTTCTGTTAGCTGTCGTTAAAAATGCCACAAACTGACCTTGTGTCTAACTTAGCCCTCGTGGGGAGTCACGTCAAGTAAATAAAGCGAAATGTTTATGTCGTTATGATTAAAACAAAAGCGAATTTTCGAAAGATTCCGAATTATTTGGTTGTTGTTCCGCAATGCAGTAAAAATAGAAATCAGTCCACGATGACGGTCCGCGGCCTCTAAAGAAAACATGAAACAATAACAGGAATTTACGAAGAGGAGAGAAGAAGAAGAATAAAAACTGTGCTTATATAGACGAGGCCCCATGGCTGCCAATACTGGCACGGTAAAATACAGTAACAGATTACAAGAGCCAAAAAGCCACCACACAAAATGAAACTAGAGTTCATGAAACAGAAAACGAAAAATAGAAAGCATTCAATTTATTTATTTATTTTTGTAAATTTTATTTTATTTTGTTTTGTAATTATTGTTTCTAAGAATAATTTTCTTTTTCATGGGGACAGTTTGTTTTGGGTACTTATGCAGATTAGGACCCAAGCTAACTCTAAAGCTAACCGACGCCAAGTCGATAACTTGGGTCCTAATCTGCATAAGTACCTTTTTTTTTTTGAATAAAATAAAAAGCATCAATTTACAAACAAATAAAAAAAAATACAATGCAACAATGTAAATATACAATGTGTTTTCGTTTTTGAAACCCGGATTTCATTTTGTGTGGTCGATTTTCGGCTGTTATCGTAACTCGTTACCGGATTTCCTCGAGCCAATATCGTCCATCATGGGTCTGTTGATTTATATAAGCACCCCCAAAAATTAAGTGTAATTAAGAGAACTGCTAAACACATACACAAAAACTGATGTGTAAACAGAACATGCCATTGAATGAACAACTGTGTAAATAATTTTTTTTTTTTTAAACACGATTTATCTTAAATGCGCATAAGAGACTTACCCCCCAAAAGAGAGAATATTAAACTTCAATGTTTTACCATCTCTAGAAATACCATTTTTCTTTTAAACGAACCATAATACAAGACATTTGGGTAGACATTTTGCCTATAAACAGAAGTGACTTTCGAATTGACAGTTTTAAGGCGAGATCGGATTTAATGATTAAAATTAAAGTTTATAGGCCAAAGTCAAGTATTTTTGTTCACTTGTGCTCACTCATCAACCTTAGAAAATAAAGAAATAAAAACAGTATTTATTTCTTGAGACTGAATAAGAGACAATATTCGAAAAAAATAAATAAATAAATCAAACATTTAATAAACATTTGGTAAATCTGTAGATTAACACCCCCCCCCCCCGCTGAATTACCCCTCCACCTCAATCCGAAAAAAAATGAGATTCTATTTTTTAGGCGATTACGTGTGAACACCATGAAAAACTTGACGGAAAGAAGAAAAAAATAAGTAAATAACAATTATTTTCGAATTTAGAGTGGGGGATCAATTCCGTATATAAATTTAACGTAAAAGATCCAGATCTTCCATTTCCGGATCACGGATCATTCTAGCATTTTAGTGAAGTTACCCTATGGGAGATAAATTCTGTGCGTTTTTTTGTTTTTTTTTAGGTGGGAGGATACTTTTCTTTTTAGGCAATTACGTGTGGTTTTACGACCTTGCTACTCATATTTAGGGTTAGTGAAGAAAAAAATTGGTTAACTGCTCATAAATGTTAGAATGGCACGGGAATGGGGGGTCATTTTACGTTAAATTTATGTGAAACTGATTCCCCACTCTAAATTCTAAAAATAATTTTTTTTTTTTCTCTTTTTCTTTCCGCCAAGTTTTTCAGAGTGTTCACACGTAATCAGCTAAAAACAAACAAAAAAAAAGGTAGAATCTCATGGGGGTGATTTAGAAAAGGGGTGTTAATCTACAAATTTACCAAACAACCAATATTTTAAAACATTAAATAAATAAACGTCACTTTTGGGTCAATAACAGAAAGTATGGGCATGACTGCATGCTCAATCTTTTTAGTGTTGGGAAATAGTCTTTTTGTGATAAATATGTCATTTTTAGTGTAAAATTTAAAAAAATTAAATGGTACTTATTCAGATTAGGACCCAAGCTAACTGTAACGCCAAGTCGATTTCAGTCTGGATAAGTATTTTTTTTTTTAAAGTTAATATTTTCATAAATCCACTTTAATTTAATAAATATATTTTAAATATTTCTAGAAACCCTATATTTATATTTAAAGAGCCTTTTTTAAAGTTTTTTTTTTAATGTGAAAAATTTTTTTTTAGTCATTAAAGTTTGTTTTTTTAATGTGAAAAATTTTTTTTTAGTCATTAAAGTTTTTTTTTCTTTCTTAATACTTTTTCCTCAAGATTAACTTAAACTTATCATCTTTCATTTCAACAAGACAATAATCACATTTTAATTGATAAACCGAACCTGAAATTATAAATCCGTTTAAATTTTAATTCGTAACGAAAAAAAAAAAGTACGTGTGGGAGGGGAGCGGACACTTAACATGATAGAAAACTTATTTAAAAACGATGTCAACTGATTCTTAATTCATCGGACCCGAAAAATATGTTTACCTCTCGCAAAAGAGAAGAGCCATTTATTTGTTAATCTCCCCACCGAAAAACAAAGTTTCAAACGAAATCCTTAAAAAAAAAAAAAAAATGAATAAATAAATAAATAAAAACACCTAAAAACTGAACGAATCAATTTCAAAAAGTTAATTTTACTTACGTCCTTCTGAATTCGTTCCTAAAGTAAAAAATCTTTGTGTTTGGTTCGTCGTTACAAGAAAATGTCTTATCAACAAATACAAATAATCCGTGTGATTCGGTTTTTTTTTTTTGTTTTGTTTCTCTTTTACATTCCTTCTTAAAAGTCAATAAAATCCCCCGAGAGAGTGGGAAGAGAAAGAGAGAGGAGGGGGGAAGATATGTACATACAAAAAATGTAAAATAAATCTTACCAAAAATGATATTAAAATAATCCGAAAAAAAAAAAAAGCACCTAGTTCTGCTTTTAACTTTTTAGTGAGAGAACCCGAAAAAGTGACGTCAATGTGAATTTTGGGGTCGGAAGAGAAGAAAAGAAGGAATGAATAGAAGAAGTGGGAGACGCTAGACGCACTCTAAAAACCTAAGTGCGCTGTTGCTACGATATTTCAATTCCCAGGAAGAAGAGGCCCAACGATTATTACTAGCAGTAACATCACATCGACATCGCGATTATGCATTCTAGAAAACAAAATCGTAATTCCACACGCACGCACGCGCGCGCGCCGTGTGTTCGGCTAAAAGTCAAAAACCACACAAGAAAATACACTTATAAAGCTTACATCATCGGGTTCAGTGTGACCCTCCCCCCCAACCGACCTGGTTATTATTGTACAAAAAAAAAAAGAAAAAAAAAAGTGATTCTGCTGTTTCACACTGACATTAAAATATTTAAAGAAATGTATAAACTTTGTTATCTACTTACGTGTTAGCTGAAAATAAAATTGTACAGAAAAAATTACACAAATTCATCCAGTATTTATTAGATTATAAGAAAAAGAAGAAAAAAGAAACGATTTTACGTATCGTTAGACGTTTTGTAACCAGTTTACGTAAGGGAGATAACTCGATTTTTTTTTTTCGATTGAAAGATACAAGATGCCGACGACTGATAAAAATCGTTTTTTATTTTTAATTTAATAAATACTGGATGAATTTGCGTAATTTTTGGTGTACAGTCTTCTTTTAAGCTACCACGTAAGTACAAAGTTTATACATTTGTTTAGCTATTTGGGTTTTGTTTTTTTAAAGAGAGGCCTAACATGTCATTGTGAAACAGTAGAAGCACCAAAAAAAAAAACTAATTCATTCCCGTGAGGTCACCATGGACCAAATTAGTGCGGGAGAAGGGGGTTAAATTACCTTTTTTTTTTCAGTACTTCTGCAGTTTACAGACCGTGCTAAAATACTAGCATTATTATTTAGAAACCCATTCTTAACATTGGGGGGGGGGGGGCGTTGTTAACTATTCTGTACTTTATCTAACAATTTAATAAACAAAAGATACCGTAAAAATTGAATTTAACTTGAAAATCCTATCTAAAAAATAACACGGTCCGTAAACTGCAGAAGTACCTTTTTTTCATTCTTACTGGTAGTTGTTTCAAAAACAACACTGAAACTCAGTTTTCCTTTTTTTTTACTCTTTTCTTTCTTTCTGTTATATTGAACCAGTTGCCAGAGGGAAAGTGAGAGAGAGAGGGGGAGGGAAAGAGGAGCAGTCGGAGGGAGAGATAGAGAGGGGGGGGGGTAAAAGAAAGATATTACACATACTTTTTTTTAAGTCTTCTATTTTGTTATGCATAATCACTACCAGGCAACACCAGGTATCCTTGCTAGTCTATTATATTAGGGCAGTTTTCTGTGCGTCCAGCTAAAAGTCAGAAACTACATAAGACACACCCACAAAACATTTTCAGCATTGCCACGGACATAATATGGACACATTTCTTTTATAATATTCATTCTTTTTAGGGTTACCAGGAACAACATTTAGAGAGATTTTTTTTTTCCATCGACTTTTGGTGCAAAACTCTAACTAAAATACACTTTCTTGATCTTCGGGCTGGGATCAAAGTGTAGTATCTCGGTCGAAGGAGGGAAAATCCTTCTTGACAAGGGGGAGGAGAAGAGAGGTAGTCGGAGGGAGGAGATAGATAGAGAGGGGGATAGAGAGATGGAGGGGTTTAATAGAAAGATGTTACGCACACTTCTATATATATGTTAGGCAC
Organism: Sepiola atlantica; assembly: GCA_963556195.1. NCBI lineage: Eukaryota > Metazoa > Mollusca > Cephalopoda > Sepiida > Sepiolidae > Sepiola > Sepiola atlantica. The sequence goes on from OY744538.1 coordinate 12,583,644, forward strand.
ACTTCTATATATATGTTACACACACTTCTATATATATGTTACGCACACTTCTATATATATGTTACGCACACTTCTATATATATGTTATGCACACTTCTATATATATGTCACACGCACTTCTATATATATGTTACACACACTTCTATATATATGTTACGCACACTTCTATATATATGTTACACACACTTCTATATATATGTAATGCACACTTCTATATATATGTTACACACACTTCTATATATATGTTATGCACACTTCTATATATATGTTACACACACTTCTATATATATGTTACACACACTTCTATATATATGTTACGCACACTTCTATATATATGTTATGCACACTTCTATATATATGTTACACACACTTCTATATATATGTTACGCACACTTCTATATATATGTTACGCACACTTCTATATATATGTTATGCACACTTCTATATATATGTTACACACACTTCTATATATATGTTACACACACTTCTATATATATGTTACACACACTTCTATATATATGTTACGCACACTTCTATATATATGTTACACACACTTCTATATATATGTTACGCACACTTCTATATATATGTTACACACACTTCTATATATATGTTAGGCACACTTCTATATATATGTTACGCACACTTCTATATATATGTTATGCACACTTCTATATATATGTTACACACACTTCTATATATATGTTACACACACTTCTATATATATGTTATGCACACTTCTATATATATGTTACGCACACTTCTATATATATGTTACGCACACTTCTATATATATGTTATGCACACTTCTATATATATGTTACACACACTTCTATATATATGTTACACACACTTCTATATATATGTTACACACACTTCTATATATATGTTACGCACACTTCTATATATATGTTACGCACACTTCTATATATATGTTATGCACACTTCTATATATATGTCACACGCACTTCTATATATATGTTACACACACTTCTATATATATGTTACGCACACTTCTATATATATGTTACACACACTTCTATATATATGTAATGCACACTTCTATATATATGTTACACACACTTCTATATATATGTTATGCACACTTCTATATATATGTTACACACACTTCTATATATATGTTACACACACTTCTATATATATGTTACGCACACTTCTATATATATGTTACGCACACTTCTATATATATGTTATGCACACTTCTATATATATGTTACACACACTTCTATATATATGTTACGCACACTTCTATATATATGTTACGCACACTTCTATATATATGTTATGCACACTTCTATATATATGTTACACACACTTCTATATATATGTTACGCACACTTCTATATATATGTTACGCACACTTCTATATATATGTTATGCACACTTCTATATATATGTTACACACACTTCTATATATATGTTACACACACTTCTATATATATGTTACACACACTTCTATATATATGTTACGCACACTTCTATATATATGTTACGCACACTTCTATATATATGTTACGCACACTTCTATATATATGTTACACACACTTCTATATATATGTTAGGCACACTTCTATATATATGTTACGCACACTTCTATATATATGTTATGCACACTTCTATATATATGTTACACACACTTCTATATATATGTTAAACACACTTCTATATATATGTTATGCACACTTCTATATATATGTTACGCACACTTCTATATATATGTTACGCACACTTCTATATATATGTTATGCACACTTCTATATATATGTTACACACACTTCTATATATATGTTACGCACACTTCTATATATATGTTACGCACACTTCTATATATATGTTATGCACACTTCTATATATATGTTACACACACTTCTATATATATGTTACACACACTTCTATATATATGTTACACACACTTCTATATATATGTTACGCACACTTCTATATATATGTTACGCACACTTCTATATATATGTTACGCACACTTCTATATATATGTTACACACACTTCTATATATATGTTAGGCACACTTCTATATATATGTTACGCACACTTCTATATATATGTTATGCACACTTCTATATATATGTTACACACACTTCTATATATATGTTACACACACTTCTATATATATGTTATGCACACTTCTATATATATGTTACGCACACTTCTATATATATGTTACGCACACTTCTATATATATGTTATGCACACTTCTATATATATGTTACACACACTTCTATATATATGTTACACACACTTCTATATATATGTTACACACACTTCTATATATATGTTACGCACACTTCTATATATATGTTACGCACACTTCTATATATATGTTACGCACACTTCTATATATATGTTACGCACACTTCTATATATATGTTACGCACACTGTCTAACTCTTCTATTTTCTTGCCCATGTCCACAGGCAACACCGGGTGCCCCTGCTAGTTCAAAATGAAAAGTAAAAGCTAGAATCTGTCAACTTTTTTTAACTGCATCTGTTGGTATCTTTGTTTTAACATTAATCAAAACACTTTCTCACACCTGAGGCTATTCTCTATCTCTAAAAAAACTACAATCACACCATTTATGGAGTACTGTTGTCATATTTGGGCTGGTGAATCTCTGTCCCATTTGAGGGTTCTTGATAAGGTGCAGAAACGTATCTGTAATTTGATTGGCCCTACCCTTTCTTCTCTGCACTCTCTCTCTCTCACGGACGTGATGTTGCTAGTCTTAGTCTTTTCTATAAGTGGCATTTGTTCTTTAGAATTGTGTGATCTATTCTCTGCTTCCTTTGTTCCAGCTTGTTTGACTTGTTGGTCTAGTGGTCTCCATCAATTCACTGTTTTGTTACCTCATTGTAATACAGCTTCCTATTCCAGTAGCTTCTTTCCAATAACTGCAGGCTTGTGGAACTCTCTTCCTGCTGATTGTTTACCTCCTACCTATGACCTTGGTCTTTTCAAGACTAAGGCCAATAGGCATTTCCTGTCTTTCTGATAATCATCGTTCGTTCTTGTTAGCTCCTTACATCAAGTGGCTTCATGCCTTGTCTGGAGCGATTTCCATAAAAGATTTTTTTTTAAACTTTGAATTCGTATCATCAGTCTGGAACCCCCATCTTGCTAAAAAAACATTGTTCAGCTGGTAACCAGTTAGATACGTGCAACCACGCGAATACCCTCCGTCAGATGTTTGCCATACTCTGAATGTATTGCTTCTCTGGGCTTGGATTCATTGAAACTGAAATGTCTAGCAATTGACTTAGGTTTCGTTGCTGCTGGCTTTTGTCCCTTGGCCATTGATCGATAACCACATGGACGCCGGATTTGGTTTTTAAAAGAGTTTTATTTAAAACAAGACAATGACAGAAACTGGAAGTAGTTTGTACGAGAGAGAGAGAGAGAGAAGATGGAGAGAAAGGGAGAGAGAGAGGGGGGATAGGGGGTGAGAGAAGTCTAGAAATAATGAATTGGAGAAAGAGAGGAACCCTTAGCATATAAGTTAGGCCATTTTTGGCTCTACTGCACTCCACCTCCCCGGCCCCACTGTTGGGCTGGCAGAGGACCGTCCGTTTCTCGCGTCTGTTTCGTCGGCGGGTCGCAGGCTAAAGAGGCAGACCGCTTTCTAAACGGAAGTGACGTGATTTTCTCGACTTCCGCTTTCAGCTACTCCCACCTTTTAGGTCCCTCTCCCTCTGGCATCCGCCCCCCCCCCCTTCGTTATCTAACATTACTAAACAGTCACAAAATTATTAACCGTCTCACCAACAACAACTCTGAGCATCTTATTGATTTCTGGATGTCTAACACGTGAACATGTCTACAAAGTACGAAAACAGCACAGCTTCCATGACTTTCGGAAAAATTTTGTTTGTGCCCAGAATTACTAAACCACAAAACAAACTAACCCTAACCCTAACCCTAACTCTAACCCTAACCCTAACCCTAACTCTAACCCTAACCCTAACCCTAACCCTAACCCTAACTCTAACCCTAACCCTAACTCTAACCCTAACCCTAACTCTAACCCTAACCCTAACTCTAACCCTAACTCTAACTCTAACCCTAACCCTAACCCTAACCCTAACTCTAACCCTAACCCTAACTCTAACCCTAACTCTAACCCTAACCCTAACCCTAACCCTAACTCTAACCCTAACCCTAACTCTAACCCTAACCCTAACTCTAACCTGTCTGCATCAGTTGTTAACTGCCGAGACACTACATCCTTTAAAATCCTCATGCTTCCTGAAATTTGCCAAAACTACACCTGATGTCGCAATCCATACACATACACGCATGTATATCATGACTCATACACTGTTCATTTCCCTGACAATTGCACATGGCCCCATGCACTCTACATGTACTTTTGATAAGCTGTAGTGCACCTCCAGAGCACTACACACAATGATTTCATTATATTATTTCAAATTGATCAAATAAATCAAAAGTTTAATTTAAAATTTTACTGAAAAAAAGTATCTATTAAATAAATGTTTAAAAAGTTTGTGTAGGTTAAAAGAGAGAGAATTTTCTCCCTGATTTTATTGGTTATGGAATCAGGGCCGAACATTTAGATTGATAATCGATCAATCTTACGTTGGGGAGCATGTTAGTCCAAATTGTTAGTACAATAATTTATAATGTGTACGGGTTTTAGATCTATGTTGAATGGGGAAAGCTTCAAGAGACAGGCAGACATTTTTGTCTTTCATATTGTTATATATCACGGGTTCAAGCCACTCAAATGTGATGCGTTTCCATAATACACAAGGTATGAATCATCGGATTCAATGAAAAATTGTTTTTTGATTGTATTCTTTCTCAGAATTTGTTTGGATAGAAAGCACATCCGATAAACAAGCCGCTGAAGAACAACACTGACACAAAGGGTTATATAAAAATGTAATATTTATTTACAGGAATGATAAATATACAAATATACAAAAAAGAAGAACAAATGTGATAAGATATTAATTTGGGATAGGTGGCTATCTAATATTATCTAGCAAAAAAAACCGTCATTTACATACAATCAAAGGTAGAATAACGTATTACTTTTCTTTGGTGACGCAAGCGTGAATTTAGGATAATAATAAAAGAAAAGTGTTCATTTAATCTGAAAATCAAAATGTCTGCCGACCCAGTGCAATTTAGCGCAATTGCTGTGAATGTTATACTCTAGGGAAATGTAATCTCAATATGAAAGGATAGAATGTCCTTTGGCTCTGGAATCCAAGATGGCTGCCTTTAAAGCGGGTTTATGGGGAACGGAATCGTAAATCCAAAAAAAGGGTGATATTCGTTTTCATTGCAATCAAATTTCGGGAAATTCAACAAAAGTTCAAGGTTATATGTTCAAGGTTTTAGTCTTGTAGAGTTGATGTTGAGGAAAATGTCGAGATGGACATTTTGTAGTATTCATCTAACGGGTCTTGAAGAAGAAGAAAAACATGATTACCAGAATTCCATTTAAAAAAAATTTTTTTAACATGGTTCACCCTAAGAGAAATAACCCATTAGGAAAAAAATCAGTTACTTTTGTTCTTTTTTTTTTTTTTACATAGTTCACCCCAGACAAGGCAGGCCGCCACTGTAGACGTAAGGGGCTATTGAGGAAAAAGAAAAGGGGAGAAGGTTGGGTGGGTAGGGGGTCAGCCTAAATTGGGATCTGCGCAGCGAGATGTCTGTTTACATTAGTTTTAAATTTCTGCATGTCAGTACTGTCGGGGAAACAGGGGGCAGGGAGAGAGTTCCAGAGGCCAGCAGCACGACGAAAGAAGCTATTTGAGTAGAAGGCTCTCCGGCATCTGGGGACCTCCACAGTGAATGAATGAGATTTAGTTGATTGTCGAGTTAGTCTAGTGAATTTACGTCGAGGGGGCACCAGAGTAGCCAATTCATCGGATCATAATCCATTGAAGTATTTGTAAAACAAACATAGGGATGCTACATTGCGGCGATGGGACAGAGACTGGAGCTTGGTTGACAGTGAGGGACCTATTAGGTTGGCGACTCTTTTTTGGACCTTGTCAAGGAGGGAGGTAGATGATGCAGCAGCCCAGATGTGGCAGCAAAATTAAATCAACTTTATTTAAGAGTTTCATCAACACAGGAACAAGAATATAAGACAGGTTGGTTCGGCTGGCATGTATTACTATAGGAATAGAATTGACTCCATCGTTTTAGTCTCGAACGGAATTTGTATCTTGCCTTCTGCCAAGTCATGGCAACAGGCGAGGAAGGCAATATGGTGTCTTGTCGCAGCAACAACTCTCGAGGAACTGCTGTTCATCGTAGGCGCGAAATAAGCTCGGGCAGAAGTAGCTGAAAGATGCGCATGTGCAGTGTTCTCATTGTCCGATGTACTTCTACGTGAGTTTTGACATGCCTGTTTTAGCCAACCGAATCACATACCAATCACTACGTCAGAGATTACAAATAGATCTCAATCATGTAACTGCTACATAATCCCTTGCGGGTCGAGCTGGAAACTGTCTTCTTATTCCTGTACTGAAGATGACTCTGTTGCATAGGACAGACAGAAAGTAGAAGAGTTTTATGTGTGCATGTTGTTCTGTCTCAAGTTATGGGGTGTGGGTGGGTTAGGGTTAACCGCCAATTAACTCGATTAGTGTACATTTTGCTGATTTGTTTCCACTTTACCTTGATATGTATCATATACATTTCTTTCTCTCTTTTCGTCTTTAGGGGCAAAAGAAAGGTTAAGAATGCCCCAGGGGTCGATAGTTGGGTCTATATTATTCCTGATTTTCATAAACGACCTCCCCCCAGATTCAATCACGTCTGAGATGGGTGTATTTGATAATGGCAGCATGCTCTACCCCCAGCAAATCGAATGCCCACATATGCAAGGCAATGACTGAATCCTTGGAAAATTACCTCCAGTCTGTAGTAGAATGGGGCCAAAAATGGATGGTCACATTTAATGCTACCAAGACAAAGCTCCTTTTCAAAAATGGATGGTCACATTTAATGCTACCAAGACAAAGCTCCTTTTCAAAAATGGATGGTCACATCTAATGCTACCAAGACAAAGCTCCTTTTCAAAAATGGATGGTCACATCTAATGCTACCAAGACAAAACTCCTTTTCAAAAATGGATGGTCACATCTAATGCTACCAAGACAAAGCTCCTTTTCAAAAATGGATGGTCACATCTAATGCTACCAAGACAAAACTCCTTTGCAAAAATGGATGGTCACATCTAATGCTACCAAGACAAAGCTCCTTTTCAACAATGGATGGTCACATCTAATGCTACCAAGACAAAACTCCTTTGCAAAAATGGATGGTCACATCCAATGCTACCAAGACAAAGCTCCTTTTCAACAATGGATGGTCACATCTAATGCTACCAAGACAAAGCTCCTTTTCAAAAATGGATGGTCACATCTAATGCTACCAAGACAAAACTCCTTTGCAAAAATGGATGGTCACATCCAATGCTACCAAGACAAAGCTCCTTTTCAACAATGGATGGTCACATCTAATGCTACCAAGACAAAGCTCCTTTTCAAAAATGGATGGTCACATCTAATGCTACCAAGACAAAACTCCTTTTCAAAAATGGATGGTCACATTTAATGCTACCAAGACAAAACTCCTTTTCAAAAATGGATGGTCACATCTAATGCTACCAAGACAAAGCTCCTTTTCAACAATGGATGGTCACATCTAATGCTACCACGACAAAACTCCTTTGCAAAAATGGGTGGTCACATCTAATGCTACCAAGACAAAACTCCTTTTCGAAAATGGATGGTCACATCTAATGCTACCAAGACAAAACTCCTTTTCAAAAATGGGTGGTCAATCTAATGCTACCAAGACAAAGCTCCTTTTCAACAATGGATGGTCACATCTAATGCTACCACGACAAACCTCCTTTGCAAAAATGGGTGGTCACATTTAATGCTACCAAGACAAAGCTCCTATTCAAAAATGGTCACATCTAATGCTACCAAGACAAAACTCCTTTTCAAAAATGGGTGGTCACATCTAATGCTACCAAGACAAAACTCCTTTTCGAAAATGGATGGTCACATCTAATGCTACCAAGACAAAACTCCTTTTCAAAAATGGGTGGTCAATCTAATGCTACCAAGACAAAGCTCCTTTTCAACAATGGATGGTCACATCTAATGCTACCACGACAAACCTCCTTTGCAAAAAGGGTGGTCACATTTAATGCTACCAAGACAAAACTCCTTTTCAAAAATGGTCACATTTAATACTACCAAGATAAAACTCCTTTCATTTAACAACTATAAAAAAACCTTTTCAACCACCGATTGGCATGGCTGATAGCACCTTTTCCGGGAGTCCAACATTCAAACTCCACAGCCTGACATGGAGTATTTTGGCCACATCTGGGCTGGTGCACCAATCACTAGCCTCTTCCTCTTGGACAGGGTGCAACAAAGATTTCTAACCTAATACGTCTCATACTGTCGGCCAAACTCCAGTCTCTGTCCCATTGCCGCAATGTTGCATCCCTGCGCTTGTTTTACAAGTACTTCCACGGAATGTGCTCCGATGAACTTACTGCACTTATATCCCCCTCAACGGAAAGACTCCCGACCCCACCTGACTAGCAGCAAAATCCCACCTCTACACTGTAGAGGTCCCTAGATTGTCTACTCTGATAAACATGGGCTGTATCGGCAAGCATTCTCGAAAGAGCCATAATTAGATGGATCTGTCATGTCAGGTCGGAAGACGACACTCTCTTCGAGACTCTTCTCTCTAGGCTTGATATACAGGAAATAACTGATGTCCTTAAGCTGGGCAGGATGAGATGGCTTGGCCATGTCGAGCGAGCTCTAGCTGGATCTACCAGGTCAGAAACATGTCCATCGCATCAAGTCAGCAGACCGGAAGACCGAGGCTTTCTTTGGATGAGCTGTGTAAACATGACCGTGCAGTCCTGGGGATTACAAACTTAGATCCTCGCGACTACCGAGCCTGGAGTGGAAGACTTCGATCAAGACTGACAGGCAAACCTCACCCTCTTATAGAGGACTAATCAAAGGTCTGTTTACAAATAAATCGGATGAAGAAGAAGAAGAAGAAGAAGAAGGAGAAGAAGAAGAAGAAGAAGAAGAAGGAGAAGGAGAAGAAGTCCTTAGAGTACTCAGCAAGAACATGAGGTATCATTGACTAGCGACTAATTGTATATCTATCTTCTAGTGAATAAGGTCGGGAAAAAAGTGTGAGACCTCCTCACTTCTTGCATGTGACGTCATAATTACGCTCGACGTTTCTCTTCTTTTGCCCCCAACCACCCACCTCCTTTCTTGTTTCAATATGTCACAGTATTTATCTTCATTGAGAAAATCAATTTCATTCATTAAGGCGGCAAAGCGGATTGCAGACTTATGTTTGCCTTTTTAAGTAATTCATTAATAAAATATTTTATTTTAATCATTTTTTTTCATTTTTTTTTTTCTATTGTGAAAAAAGAATTCTTTCTCTGGAGTTACCGTTTATGAAAATAAAAATCTCCTCCCAAAAGGATAAAACTAAATGAAAAATTCTAAATGCAATCTTACTGGTTCGTAACTTAAGAAACCAGAAACAAAGCAGCAGCAGCAGCAGCAGTTAAACCAATCACAGATTAAAAGCAAGGCGATCCATATTACAGGCCTGGCAAACATGCGACTGGGGTTCACGACTGGGGGTGGACATGTGAAGACCAAAATTACTACTAAATAATAATTACAGAGAAAGGTTTTAGTAAGAAATTTCTTAGTAATGTCAAGTAATTAGCAACTATACATATTATTAGGAAGCAGCTTACAATAATCGATTTATTTCTATCAAATCAAATGTAAAAAGTACAAAATATAAAAGAAATAAATTCACAAAAAATCACTTTATTCACCATTAATTAGGCACATTTTTTAATATTTCAAAAATCATGAGTCAATTTGTTTATATTGACTACTTGATTACAGAAAATATAATGAAATAATACAATCAGAAAGCAAATTCAACATTTCACAAAATCAAATACTTTATGAACAAAATAATGTTCGGAGAAACAATTTTGATAAGTTTTACAAAATTTGTTATGTTTGTTACATATACAATTTGTTTTTACAGAAGATGAAGAAAATGCTTATTTCTTCATGATACACAGTCTTAATAATAAAATCAACTCACAAGAACATAAAAACTATAAAAAAATATGTAAAAAGGAGAGAAATGTAAAACATATTTAGTAATTGCTTGGAAAAATGATACATTATTAATACAGATTATGTTGTCATGAGAATTGTATAAACATTTTTATTTATAAAAATTTTATTCATAAAATTTAAAAATTTTAAAAATTAAAAATTTTTTTAATTTTAACATTTTAAATTTTTTTAATTTTAAATTTAAAAAATTTTATTTAAAAAAATTTTTAAATTTAAAATTTAAAAATTCTAAAATTCAAATTTTAAAAATCTTTTCTAAATTTAAAAATTTAAAAATTTTATTTATAAAAATTTTTATTTATAAAAAATTAATTTATAAAAAATTTTATTTATAAAAAATGATGCATTATCAATACAGATTATGTTGTCATGAGAATTGTATAAACATTTTTATTTTATAAAGAAATATTTTAAGATAATTTCAAAAGGTTTGGTTAAAGACAAAATCATAGGAAAGGTTAAATGACGACCAATCAATGAACATAAAGAAGCAGACTTCCTGCGCACAATTCGACCAATCACATCGTTTTATGCGAAAGCTAATGCTTCTCTGTTTTCCCAATTTTCTTTTCTCTTTGTTTTTGCTGGGGATGAGGTGTTACATTTTCGATCGTCCATGTTCGATACTTCTCATCGGAGATGATACATTTTCGATCGTTGAATGTTCGATACTCCTTATCGGCGATGTTACATTTCTGCTTACCTTCGAGTATCAGCTTTTTGCTCGTTCATGTCTGGCCGGTGTCCACCATCATAACCACCATTATGGAAAACTCACACGAGCACTGTGGATGGGTTCTAGACGATTTATTTAAACTCAAAACAGATGTCACATTCTGTGTTTGCGTGCGAGAGAGAGAGAGAATTAATTACTGAGCAACGATATTCACTGTCATGTGTGCCCCACCGCGGAGCGCTGCTCCACACGTCTTTCTGCTTTAATCGTCAGGAACATAAGAGGCCGAAATCAACGTGAACGGAAGTGATATCACTTCCGTCCATTTGCTACTGCCACTCTCTCTAAGGGCGTCGTCTGCAGCCACCACCACCACCATTATTTAACATGAGGCATTCTAACAGATGCCAGGCATTCACCCGCTATTTCAGAGACTCCAAACGAGATATCTTTTTAGGATCCGAACCATCCCTTTAAGTGCAATTGTTTGGATCCGTCTTGCACTTGGTTCACTGGGTATATTTGCCAGATAGTTCTTTAAGTCCCAGCAGCTCCTATAATTACAGGAATGATTGAAATCTTCTTACAGTTCCAGTTTCTTTTCATGTCATACATAATATCTTTGTATTTACTTCTCTTCTGTCTCTCAGCCCTGTTTAGGCCGGCATCATTGAGGACACTGACTTCAACTAGGGTTGCTACTTTTTCCCTTTTGTTCCATATCACTATGTCAGGTTTAGCAGCTCCGTTTTCTAAGTATATAGCTCGAATGTTCCATAACATTTGTCATAAAGTTAGAATTTAAACATGCCAGTCTGTAGTGCCCCCTCGACGCAAAACAACCCGACAATCAGCTAAGTCCCACCCATTCACTGCGGAGGTCCCCAGATTCCAGAGAGCCTTCTACTCCAGCAGCTTCTTTTTCTCGTGCTGCCGGCCTCTGGAACTCCCTCCCTGCTCCCTGTTTCCCCGACTCTACCGAGATGCAGAGGTTTAAAACTAATGTAAACAGACATATCGCTGCACAGCTCCCAACTTAGGATGACACCCTAAACCTACTCTCTAATTTTCAGTAGCCCCTTACACCTACAGTGGCGACCTGCCTTGTTTGGGGTGAAATATCTTTAAAAAAAAAATAATAAGATGTAGCACAGAACTCACTTCGAAGATCTGTGCGATGAAGCAGGTATTTTACTTATCCATCAAGCTCCAATGCGAGGATGACCAACACCGGTCTCATGCGCAATACGAGGCCAACATCAACACAACAAAAAGTTACGATCTCAAGTCCAACACAAGGCAAGTCATACGATACATCGCAAATGCAGCAATGTGCATGCAACAATTGTCAGCAGCGACAAATGAGTTTATAAAATTAAATATCTGAATATACTTTAACCTGAAATGTTATGAGTGTTTTCAAAAATTTTAAAAGCACTCATTTTAACACCTACCTGTATATTATAACTAGCAGGGCTACCCGGCAATGCTCGGGAGCATGGATCAGAAAATAAAAGAGTTTTAAAAGAGTGTTTCTTTTTAAAACTTCTCTCTCTCCAACTACTACCTTACTCTCTCTCTCTCTCTCTCTCTCTCTCTAGCAACTGGTTCAATATAATTGAAAGAAAGAAAGCAAAAGAAAGCTGATTTTTTTAGTTACTTTCAGTGTTGCTTTTGAAACAACTACAAGTAAGAATGAAAAAAAATAAAATTTTTATCACTCCACTGCAGTAGTTTAGTTTCTTGTGATCCCCCAAAAATGAATATTAATGTGTTTTTTTTTTACCTTAAGAAGGTTGAGGGTGACACTGAATCCAATGATGTAAAGTTTGTATCTTGTGTAGTTTCTGTCATTTGGTAGGATACACAGACACAATTACTGTTACATAACGAGGGTCGTGCTTGAATAGCAAAGTTTAGGTGACACTTAAGGGTTAGAGGTGATCCCAGACAGAAGTCGCAAGACCACGTGATTTCTGAGCAGAGATTTTCTGTCTTTGTCTGGCGATACTTCAAGCAGGAAATACATGTCTACGGCGCTGTTCCCAGTGAAGGACATGTAGCTGAGTTTAGCAAGACAAGCTGTCCATCTTTCTATCTATCTGTCTGTCTGTCTGTCTTTCTCTCTCTCTCTTTCTTTCTCTCTCTCTCTCATGCATAAACACGTAAGCCGTCGTTCCGATGTTTTCTGTGACCGTTCTTTTCTTTTTAAATAAACCATTTCATAAATCAACCGAGTCGTTTTATATCCACAGAAAATCAAGAACAACAACGATGACACGGGTGTATAATTGTTTATACACGCCTCAGTAAGTGAAAATAAGCTTCCTTTTCATAATTGTTTATACACGCATCAGTAAGTGAAAATAAGCTTCCTTTTCATAATAGACTAGCAGGGCTACCCAACGTTGCCCAGGGAAAAAGTGTAACATATTTGTATTAAAATTTCTATCTCTCTCTTTTTCTCCCTCCCCACCTGCTCTTTCTTCTCCACTCAACCCATTCCTCTCTCTGGACACACACACACACACACACACACACACACACACACTTTTAGAGAGTACTCAAGGAATGAGTCGGTTTAAGGGATATAACTTATTAGAAAAAAATCAGAGTTATTTCCCTTTAGTTATTGGGGAAAAAGATGAAAAACCAAACCCCCTAACAAAGTCGTGGCCAGTTTACCCCTAAAGAATAGATATTTTTTTCTGAATTTGAGATATTATTCATTCCGGGCAACGCTGATCAAGAACACACACACTTTGTGGGTTTTTCTTGGGTAGTTTTCTACTTTTAGCTGGACACACACACACACACACACACACACACACACACACACTTCCTTTTTGTAATAGATAATAATAGCTGTGTTCTTCATGCTTATATTAAAAATAGCATTTTCGTCAAGAAAAGGTTGAATAAATGCATCTTACGATTGAACCCGTTCTTGTTAAATATGTTTTTAAATATTTTACAAGTCTTTTCGCCGATTTAAATGCTACGATTATTCAATTTGTTTTTAATCAGGCATATTTGCATGTGTTCGTCAGACTGTGATCACCTGCTACTCCCTATTTTGAATCATGGACTCGTCCAGATGAAAATAATAAAAATAAAACAACTATCGGTGCTTCTGCATTATTATTATCTTTTTTTTTTAACGTAGTTCACCCCAAACAAGGCAGGCCGCCACTGTAGACATAAGGGGCTACTGAGAAGAAAGAATGGGGGGGGGGGTCAACCTAAACTGGGATCTGCGCAGCGAGATGTCTGTTTACATTAATTTTAAATTTCTGCATGTCAGTACTGTCGGGGAAACAAGGGGGCAGGGAGGGAGTTCCAGAGGCCAGCAGCACGAGGAAAGAAGCTATTTGAGTAGAACGCTCTCCGGCATCTGGGGACCTCCACAGTGAATGGATGGGATTTATTGGGGACAGATGAAATTTTTCGTTTTTATTTTAGAAGAGTCAGTTGAAAGGGGAGATAATTCAAACTTTTTTTTTGTTGTAACCATAACCCATAAAGAAAATCCAGAGAATTAGTAAGAAAATAAATTTAAAAAAAGGCTACTTATGCAGTTTACGGACCTGGCTGAAATAATAACGTTATAATTTAGAAAGCCATTCTTAACATGGGGAGGTGGGGGTTTATTAACTATTCTCTACTTTCACCTAACAATTTAATCAACAGAATAGTCAATCAACCCCTCCCCCCCCCCCCTGCACCTCCTTATGTTATGAATGGCTTTCTAAATTATAACGTTATTATTTCAGCCCGGTCCGTAAACTGCATAAGCACCCTTTTTTTAAATTTATTTTCTTACTAATTCTCTGGATTTTCTTTATGGGTTATGGTTACAACAAAAAAAAAGCAGTTTGAATTATCTCCCCTTTCAACTGACTCTTCTAAAATAAAAATGAAAATTTCATCTGTCCACTATAATACAGAAGCACCCAACTATCTGTTAATGCTAAAGTTTATCTTTTCAGTTTTATTTCAGTGAGTTCATATGTGTTTCTCTTTTAAAAAATATTACGTTACAATAGGAAAATATGCTAAATGTACCTCGCAATAATTAGGCATTTAAAAAAAAATTTGTTTTTTCTCTTCCATAAAATATGGCAATGGCAGATATTAATAAGTTGACAAACGAAAAAGCAACTCAAACAAAATAGGAACAATAATAATAATGTGCGATTTTCATGAATCCAAGTCACACACACACACACACACACACACACACACACACACACATATATATATATATATAGTGAACGCTTTTATTCAAACATGTACAAGGTCTGCTACACTGGCATGTCGATGTTATCGATCTACAGCTCTCAAGAGCTGAGGTCTCATCAGGCAGAAAATTATATTTTGATCCAACCTGGTTGCTGAATTCCAGGGAGAATGAAGTCAAGCAAAAAAGAAGAGGAGAAAGAAATAAAAGTCATTTTTATTTTATTTCTTTCTCCTCTTCTTTTTTGCTTGACTTCATTCTCCCTGGAATTCAGCAACCAGGTTGGATCAAAATATAATTTTCTGCCTGATGAGACCTCAGCTCTTGAGAGCTGTAGATCGATAACATCGACATGCCAGTGTAGCAGACCTTGTACATGTTTGAATAAAAGCATTCACAATACAGCTCTATATTTTTTATTGAGCACTCTTTTATAAACCCGGTTTGATTCCCTTTGGATTTTTACCCTGTGGATTTTTACCCTACCTGGATTACTATATATATATATATATATATATATAAAGTGAGTTAAGATAAAAAAAAAATTAGAACATTATCTATATCAGTTTCAAGAATCCAAACGTAACGATTATTTGGCATACGATCGTTTCCAAGACAATTTGGAAAAATTTTATTTTGTATTATACTTTACTATATATATATGTGTATGTGTGTGTATGTGTGTGCGTTTGGAAATTAAGCTAATATATATATATGTGTGTGTGTGTGTGTGTGTGTGTGTGTGGATCAAAAAAAGAGGATCTTGCAGTTAGGATCTTGGGTACTTTCACAGATTACGACCTACGCTAACTTTGACCGTAACCCTAACCCCCACCCTTACCATAACGATGGGGTCAAAGTTAGCGTGGGTCCTAATCTGTGAAAGCACCGGATCTTGTATACGAAAGACGCCCCCCAACATGAGACTAAAAAAGATACTGGAGTTTTTTTTTAAGGGGTTTTTCAATGTGTAATTTACTCCTCTCCAGGAGTTAGGCACAAGGCCAGTTTTTATCCTACTCCCACAAGTAAGATGTGACCCAAGCTCGGGTCGGAAAGTGGGGGTTGAAAAGCCAGCGCCCGAGAGGTGAGCACTCTGACCATCAAAAATTGCCTGGGCAGCCCCGTCGGCATTCCCCGGTAGGGGCGCCTCAAGCAGTAAGCAATTAACTTACTCCTCCCCAAAGAGGGGAAGCAAAGCCTGGGAGGGTGGACCTCCTAGAACTGCACAGGACAATCCCATAGACCGGCGTAAATCAAGCCCCGAAGGCCAAGACAATACCAGTCTATAGGGTGCAGTATCCATCGGAACAGATACTACACTTTTTCAATGTGTTTTTCTTCTGTTTGTGGCAACATATCCTAAGGGCTTGTTGCTGGACCGATAAGGATTTCGCCCTCCCCCTCCCCCCCCCCCCCACAAATATGAGCCACAACAGCCAACATAATAAAACTAGCATAGTCGTTCGATTTAGGTAATGTCAATCATGTTTTATTCTCAACAACAACAAAAGAAAAGATACAAGCCATCACCTTGCTGGTTCAGGAAGCTGGCATACCCACTTGGTTTGGTTAACGGCAGATTTCTAGACCAGTCGCTGAAATTGTCCTGAAAAGCGACAACTTATCGCATGTTGTAATTGATAAGACTTGTCCTGAAAAGGACAGTTTATGAGAAAAAACTGATAGAAAAACTGTGAACAAAAATAAGACAAGACATTGAGAGTTTGCATAACTGCTATTGTACCTGCTGGTTTAGTATTATTAAACTGGGCTGGCATTCAAGAGAGTGAAAAAATATATTAGATCATAGGTTGTTAGGGGCTTCCGTAACTTTTAAAAAGCCTGATTTCCATATGTATACGATTATAGGTTTATAATAAATGTACAAATTCCTATCAATATTTACAGGGTTTTAATGGTATGCATAATACTTACAGGTTTTAATATGTATAATATTTACATGTTTTAATGGTATGTATAATATTTACATGTTTTAATGGTATATAGATAATATTTACATGTTTTAATAATATGTATAATATTTACATGTTTTAATAATATGTATATTTACAGGGTTTTAATGGTATATAGATAATATTTACATGTTTTAATAATATGTATAATATTTACATGTTTTATAATATGTATATTTACAGGGTTTTAATGGTATGTATATTTACAGGGTTTTAATAGTATATAGATAATATTTACATGTTTTAATAGTATGTATATTTACATGTTTTAATGGTATGTATATTTACAGGGTTTTAATGGTATATAGATAATATTTACATGTTTTAATAATATGTATAATATTTACATGTTTTAATAATATGTATATTTGCAGGGTTTTAATGGTATGTATAATATTTACATGTTTTAATGGTATATAGATAATATTTACATGTTTTAATAATATGTATAATATTTACATGTTTTATAATATGTATATTTACAGGGTTTTAATGGTATGTATATTTACAGGGTTTTAATAGTATATAGATAATATTTACATGTTTTAATAGTATGTATATTTACATGTTTTAATGGTATGTATATTTACAGGGTTTTAATGGTATATAGATAATATTTACATGTTTTAATAATATGTATAATATTTACATGTTTTAATAATATGTATATTTGCAGGGTTTTAATGGTATATAGATAATATTCACATGTTTTAATAGTATGTATAATATTTACATGTTTTAATAATATGTATATTTACAGGGTTTTAATGGTATATAGATAATATTTACATGTTTTAATAGTATGTATAATATTTACATGTTTTAATAATATGTATATTTACAGGGTTTTAATGGTATATAGATAATATTTACATGTTTTAATAGTATGTATAATATTTACATGTTTTAATAATATGTATATTTGCAGGGTTTTAATGGTATATAGATAATATTTACATGTTTTAATAGTATGTATAATATTTACAGGGTTTTAATGGTATATAGATAATATTTACATGTTTTAATAGTATGTATAATATTTACATGTTTTAATGGTATGTATATTTACAAGGTTTTAATGGTATATAGATAATATTTACATGTTTTAATAATATGTATAATATTTACATGTTTTAATAATATGTATATTTACAGGGTTTTAATGGTATATAGATAATATTTACATGTTTTAATAGTATGTATAATATTTACATGTTTTAATAATATGTATATTTACAGGGTTTTAATGGTATATAGATAATATTTACATGTTTTAATAGTATGTATAATATTTACATGTTTTAATAATATGTATATTTGCAGGGTTTTAATGGTATATAGATAATATTTACATGTTTTAATAGTATGTATAATATTTACAGGGTTTTAATGGTATATAGATAATATTTACATGTTTTAATATGTATAATATTTACATGTTTTAATAATATGTATATTTGCAGGGTTTTAATGGTATATAGATAATATTTACATGTTTTAATAATATGTATAATATTTACATGTTTTAATAATATGTATATTTGCAGGGTTTTAATGGTATATAGATAATATTTACATGTTTTAATGGTATGTATAATATTTACATGTTTTAATAATATGTATATTTGCAGGGTTTTAATGGTATATAGATAATATTTACATGTTTTAATAATATGTATAATATTTACATGTTTAAATAATATGTATATTTGCAGGGTTTTAATGGTATATAAATAATATTTACATGTTTTAATAGTATGTATAATATTTACATGTTTAAATAATATGTATATTTGCAGGGTTTTAATGGTATGCATAATACTTGCAGGTTTTAATAATATGTATAATATTTACATGTTTTAATGGTATATATAATATTTACATGTTTTAATAGTATATATAATATTTACATGTTTTAATAGTATGTATAATACTTACACATTTTAATGATATATATATAATATTTACATGTTTTAATAGTATGTATAATATTTACATGTTTTAATGGTATATATAATATTCACATGTTTTATAATATTTACAGATTTTCATAGTATGCATAATACTACATGTTTTAATGGTATTTATGATATTTACAGGTTTAAGACAGTTTTCCTCATCTTGGTTGTTACTATTTTAATACCGATTCACCCACTTGTACTCTGTGCCCTAAGCTCTCCTCGTGTTGTGACAAATTCTGTTTTCCCACCTAGGTGTACCTCCAACTTGTTGTTTAGACAAATCTAATTCTTTTGAACTTTCTGGGGAAAGTCCTCTTTTTAGAGGAAGCTCTAACCATTGTAGCCATTGGTAAAAAGACTGGCCAGCTTACATTTTGAGATGATCACATGATTCCCTAACTCTGACCCTAAACTCCTTCCATCTCGATATGATCACTTGATGGAATCAGAGTGAAATTAGACATTTGTTTATAAATCACCTATTTATAACTGAAATTAACAGGTCAAAGGACTTTGACCCGCAACAACGGCAAGACAATAGCTTAGCATCATCCGCTGTTAGAAATGCTACGACCTTCTTCAAATGAGCCGTAAGTCTAAAAGTATTCAACCATTCCAATTAAATTAAAATAAAATACACTTTACACTAAAAGTTCTCATCTGCTGAAATTTTTTGTATGAGAATCAAAGACCTGTAAGTTCGGATGGAATAATCTTAAACTGATTTGAAATGCCCATTGAGTAACAGTCGAGAATTCCAATATTCATTCTGTAAGGACGTGGTCTCTCAGCACACCAATTGCCCACATAAAACCGCCCATGTTTCTCTGTATTTCTTTTTCCAATATTTTCTCTTCTCACAAAAATATAATTCTGTAAATATAAAAGACGCATCATCATCATCTGTTTTACATGTTGGCATGTGTTGGACACCTTTTAGAAATTGACTTCTAAACTAACCTATCTCTGACCAGGTCTTTATTTATCCCTCTTTCTCTCAAATCCATCCTTATCACTTCCTCCCGTGTTTTTCTTGGCCTTCCCCTGCTAACTGACCCTGTTACCTCAACTGTTCTATATCTACAAATCCAAGAACTCTCATTCATTTTTTCAATGTGACCAAACCAACAAAGTCTCCTGTTCTGCACGCATCTCCCTATACTGTCCAGATTTAATCTTCCTCTGAGGTCATCAGATCTAGCCTATCTTTAAGACTCATATTACACATCTATTGTAGCATTCTCATATTTCTCTCCATGCAACGCTTGTCCGCAACCCTCACCGGCCAGGTTTCACTTCCATAAATCATCATACTGCGTACACATGGCTGATAGACTCTTCCTTCGGTCTACAGTGGTAACACTCTGCTTGTTAGTAATGTAAATATGAAAGACTATTTAAAAGAAAAAAAGATTCTGATGGATTAAGTTAGATCCTTGAAGCAGCGTTTCCTAAATCTTTTTTTTTTTCAAACTCTCCTCTCAAGTGGTCTTATTTTGATATTGAATGATAATTAAATATTAGGTTGTCTGGAAAATTTGTGCCGAATTTGAAAGGAAATGGAAAGTCAACAAAAAATATATATGCCATTAAATTTTTAATATGCCATTAAATATTTAATCAAATCGATCACAGGCCCGATGTATGACGGTGTTTGCTTTCTGGGTCGGAAATCCGCTGATTTGGGACGCCACTTGTTCCGACTCCTTTTCACCAACAAGGATTGCGGAATCCGTGGTCAAGCCCGGCACAGCGGCCCTGCTTGCCGAAACAAGGAAGCACGGCAAATACAGCTCGCTCACTGACCGATTCATCTTCCAACCAATTTCAGTTGAAACGTCAGCCGTGCTTCGTCCCGAGACTGTTAGATATTTTCAAGACATCAGACAGATGATATCAACTTCTAGGAACGAGCCCCGAGAGGCAGCTTGATTTTTCCAACGTATCTCCGTGGCTGTCGTTCGTGGCAACGCAATGTCAATTATGGTGTCGTCCCGGAATACATAGATGTCATTCGAGGTCGTACATGTGTGTGGTGTATGTAAAAAAAAAATTAAATGCATATATGTATATGTGTGTATGTGTATATATGTAAAAAGAAAGAAGAAAAAAAATCAAATGCCCATGAATGGTAGATTTTGATATGTCAAACGTTTCTACTTGTTGACGTGTTGTATAATGTGGGTTATTCTCAATTAATGTATTAGTTTATCGTCATCCGTAGAGGGTGATCTGCCTGAGCGATCTACATCATTAAGGCTAAAATCTCTACCTCTAAACTTTGCGAACCGCTTCCGTACAGGTCTGTCAGTTAAAGCATCTGCACATATTTTTTTTTTATTGTTTGCGAGGCAATAGAAAAGCATCAAGTGCCTAAAATTGGTCTTACAATATTCCATTTTCAAAGAGCTCCAAAATTAGCACAAGTTAAATAATTTTTTAATTTTCTTTCTCAAGAGATAGTGGAAGTATGCTCTAACCGGAAATGTAAGTATAATTTATCTTACAATAATTTGACATGTTCTAATGTTTACTAAAAATCGGCACGAACTTTCCAGACAACCAGATGGTATAAATCGATAGTTTTATCCAAGTTCAAATTCAAGAAAACTTTTGTCATATATAACAGTAAATCTTGGCCTTTTGGCTAAGATCAAAGTGTAGTATCTGTTCCGATGGATACTGCACCCCATAGACTGGTATTGTCTTGGCCTTCGGGGCTTGATTTACACTGGTCTATGGGTCTGTCCTGTGCAGTTCTAGGAGGTCCACCCTCCCCTCTTTGGGGAGGAGTAAGTTTATTGCTTACTGCCTGAGGCGCCCCTACCGGGCTGCCCAGGCAATTTTTAAACCCCACTTTCCCGACCCGACCTTGGGTCACATCTTACTTGTGGGAGTAAGATAAAAACTGGCCTTGTGCCTAACTCCTGGAGAGGAGTAAATCAATACTCTTATAGAGAACGCACCGCGTTTTCGTAACTTTACGTTGTCAACGTTCGGGCAGGTCTCGGAAGCGCCCAAGACTTGACGAAACTATTAACCAATCAGGTTGCAGCAGGCATTAGACAATCAGGTTGCAAACAAGCAGACGATAACTTTTGGAAGAAATTAATTTATACGATCTGCAGTGCGTAAGAAAAAAAAAGTGAATTTCTACGATCTGTGTCAGCGTGTTGAATCTCCCCAAAAAATCATTGAGTTCTGTCAGCAACGGTCACTTCTAGCGAAAGACTAACCCTTACACCTAACCTAGAAAATGTTAAAAAGAAAAAACATTGAAAAAAAAAAATGAAGAAAAAAAAACAAACAAGAAATTGTTTAAAAACAGAGGTTTTGTTGTTTGTTACATAAAAAAATCATATTTTGAAACTTTTCGGTGCACAAAAAAAAATTTTTATTCAAAAACATTTCATTAACAATGGTTCCTTTGACAAAAAAATAAATTAATTAATAAACGTCTAATTAATAACAGTTGTTTAGCTATGGTTTGTTCTAATCATTAAAATCACATGAAATATTTTTTGCAATTATATTATGTTTTTGGTGAAACTATTGATTAAACAATGCTTTATTCAATAATAATATCGCTAATTCAAAAAATAAATTTTTCTTCAAGTTATAGTGATTTTATTAACACGGAATTTAGGAGCCTTTTTCGTAATATATACGAAATATTAAAAAAAAAAATTTAATTGTTAACATCTACAATGCTTTATTTTCATAAAAAAAACAAAAAAAAATAATGCATTTTTTATTAATATATAAAAATATAACTTTAGTAAAGGTGTATTTTGTTTTAAAAAAATAATACATTTTCACTAAGATTTAAAAAAAAAAAAAATGGTTTCATTATATTCCGTGATTGTTGATTAATAAATATTGAAAATTTAATTAAAATTGGTTGATTTTCTGAATTTTAGTGAATTTTTAAGTGAAGGGGGGTCAAAATGTTTTTACATTTTGGGAATCGGCCATTGATTTTGCACGAAATTCTTTGGGTGCCCATTCATAACAAGTACCTTGTTTTGTTTTTTTATAAAGTAATTTTTGTTGCTTAGCCTTTCTTTGACTCATACAATTTTCTATCATTCACTAGACTCCCATGATTTGACAGATTTGAAAAGAAATTGTTAGATCATTTAGTCAGTAACGTATTAACCCGTTAAAGTTTAAAAAGTATTTGTCCGATGAGAAATCATATTCCATGAATCCATCTAAAGACATTTCTATGTTTGAAGGGAGATAACTCTTTTATACCATGAAATTAACTGCCTTTGTCAAGTGACATTGAATGAGGATTATCTGCCCTTGCTAGAGACATTATGGGATGGAATTTCACAATGTATTCTACCGATCGTTAAATCAAGTTATCATTGTTTAAATTATCCATTGTACTGTTTTAAATAAACCACTTTAAAATGTGATCCCTTAAAAAAAAAAACGTTTTCATCTGTTCTTTTTGTTTGTTTCGTGCCTCACAACTCAACAACTTTTCACTATGAAAGCAGAATGGTTTTTATACCAGTCGAGGATACGTCTTCGACGATCAATCCAGCAGAGGGGGGGGGGGCTATTGTGGAATCTTCTGACTCTGCTCTGTCGGACTGAGGTATGGTTCTGTGCAGTTCTAGGTCCACCCTCCCAGGCTTTACCTTCTCACACTTTAGTTTATTGCTGATGGCCTGAGGCGCCCCTACTGGGGAACACCGACAGGGCTGCTCAGGCGTTTTTTGTAGGCAGAGTTCTCATCAACCTCTTGGACGCTGGCTTTTCAATCCTCACTTTCCGACCTTGTGTCACATCTTCCCGCCATGGAAGGGAGATAAAAAATAAAATTATACCAACTAGTGCTGTTATGGTTGCAGTACACATCTGACCTTTCAGAGAGAAAAAAAATTCACTATTTAATATACGAGTAATTTCCATGAACAAAGTTTCTTTCTAAGGACGTTCCCATCTGTGGAACACATTACTACAGGACTGATTCCCTGCAGACAACAACATGGGCGTCTTCAAATCCAATGTCAACAAATACTGAGTCATACACCGTTCCCATAAGTAACCAAGCTTTGTTTATTCCACTAATTATTTTCAATCCTCTCATCATTAAACACGCAATCCATTCATCTAATTAACCATCATCCTCGAGTGGACTTTGGCCTTGATTCTTCTTCTATTCATTTAACGCCACTTTTCCCTTGTTCAGGAGTCAGGCGATTAATGATATTATGCAAGCTCACTCTCTACTTCTCACGGGTCAGCAGGTCAGCAGTCTCCAAATTCCACTCTGTGCGATCTTGTCCAATCACTTGCTTCCAAGTTTTCCTCGGACAGCCAATCTTCCTGCTATTTAAGACATTCATGCTTCTGCAACAGTTTATTGTGGAGGATGAACGTTCCACATGACCATACCAGCGCAATCGATTTATCCTTCAGATAACCTTCATGCTAAGCAAGTGTAGTGCTTTTAGCAAATGACCTGATGTGTTGGGTTTGGTCAGATTTCACATTGCAGATCCATCTGATCATGGATCTGTCATTGTGCTACAGACAGGCGAGAGAGGATTGGGTGTTGGCCCAGCATTCACTGCCATATATCATGACGCTCCTGACACAACTGCTATACAACTTACCCGGATGTAGAGAGGGACAGCACGCGATGTTATCAAAGACAACAACTAACAAAATTTCGCCAAAGCTGCCGTCACTCTTGTGGCTGTACTGAGTTCACATCCATCACCCGCACTCAGCATATCTCCGAGATAGCAGAAAGAGTCTACCTCCAGGGTATTGTCATCTAGTGCCATCTCTTTGTGGGGACGATTGTCAATAGGATGCACCTGTCCCATGTATCTCCTACACTGGAAGTTTGGGTTCGGGGCTAACTTAACCATTCATTAGTAAAAAAAAAAAAAAAAAAAAATCTCTTTGCATTGCAATAGTATCTGATCTAAATTTATTTTATTGTTCATTCGAAAACTGTTAGAACTATTAAAGGATTTACTGTCACCGAAAAGGTTATGCAAGATTAAATGTCTTTTTATTAGACAAGAAGTTTCCAAATTCCGTTCCTACTTCATCAGCATCCCGCATTACTAAAGGGAGGGAGGTAAATAGTGTAAGGATACCATCGCAGACTATAAAATCAGTTACGCAGAGTTTAAATCTTATCGGATCTATTACGTTGAGTTATACACTAATACTGGTAAGGGGAATAATGCATTTTTTTTTTTAAAACATAGTTCACCCCAAACAAGCCAAATTGCCACTGTAGATGTAAGGAGCTACTGAGAATTAAGGTGAAAGTTTAGGGGATCATTCTAAATTGGGAGCTGTGCAGCGATATGCTTGTTCACATTAGTTTTAAATTTCTGCATGTTGGTAGTTGGGGAAACAGGGAGCAGTGAGGGAGTTCCAAAGGCTGGCAGCTCGAGGAAAGAAGCTATTGGAGTAGAAGGTTCTCCGGCATCTGGGGACCTCCACAGGGAATGGGTTGGTCAAGTGTATTTACGTCGATGGGGCACTAGAACAGCAAGTTCATTGGAGCACATTCCATTGAAGTAATTGTAAAACAAGCACAAGGATGCAATATTGCGACTATGGGACAGAAGCTGGAGCTTGGTGGATAGTGAGGGACCTATGAGATTAGCGAATCTTTTTTTGGACCTTGTCTAAGAGAGAGAGAGAGGCTAGTGGACGGTGCACCAGCCCAGATGTGACAATACTCCATGCATGGGCGGATGGTGGCTTTGTAGAGATATAGGATACTGTCAGGTATGAGATGTTTTCTAGCACGGTAGA
Source organism: Sepiola atlantica (assembly GCA_963556195.1). NCBI lineage: Eukaryota > Metazoa > Mollusca > Cephalopoda > Sepiida > Sepiolidae > Sepiola > Sepiola atlantica. The sequence goes on from OY744538.1 coordinate 12,609,560, forward strand.
GGGAGACCACTTTCTTTGCAGCAGCCTTGGCAATGTCTTCTATGCATTTGTTCCAATTCATGTTACTTGTGAATGTTAGGCCGAGGAGTTTGAACGTTGGACTCTCAGGTAGGGTGTTATTTGCCATGGCAATCGGTGGTTGAATAGGTTTCTTGTAGTTGTTGAAGGAAAGGAGCTTTGTCTTAGCAGCATTAAATGTTACCATCCATTTATGACCCCATTCGACTACAGACTGAAGGGTTCAGCCATTGCCTCTGATACATGCACATCCATTTTACCCACAGGACCAGAGTAGAGCGTGGTGTCGTCAGCAAATACATTATATCATTATCCATATTGTTTTTCTTCGGACTGTTGACTACATCAATGTTCATATTTGTACAAAGGTTTATTTATGTAGCGTAGTGTTTTTCCCATGTTTGGGTATGATTTTTCGGCACTTCTGCCGTATATATGAAGCAGCTGCCGATTAAGAAATCGAAATTGAAGAGTTCCGTTTTTTTTTCTCCAAGTACCATTCATTCAGAATTCACCGGAAGTTTAATTTAGTATTTAGAAAATGGAGTTAAATGAGATTAATCTTCGAGACATTGGTAATTTAATGAATCAGCCGCAAAAAACAATAGATTTTTTACAGGCACACCGCCTGATTTCTTAGGGTTTAGGGTTAGGGTTTTTTATTAAAAATTTTTTTACTTCAAAAAAAGAAATTGTTAATTGTTTGTTGTTACCCAAAAACAAATCAGTCTTGCATTTTTTTTTATGTTGTAAAAAAATGACTTCTGGTTGAATTACCTCCCTTTATTTTCAGTAGAAGGACAGAAAATCTGCTGCTTTATATATACGGCAGAAGTGCCGATTTTTGTTATTTATATACCCCTTGTCAAATATGCCGACTACACCTCTACAGAGGGATAAGAATCCCCCCTCCACCCACCCACCCCTGACGGGGTCATTTACTGGCAACACATGCTGTTGAAGGATGGGATCTTAGTGGTTGAGCAGTCCATGTCGTAGTTGCCTAAATGGTCACGTTATTTGCAACACTCCACTTTGGCCCTTCCTTGGGTTAGATGGGATATCAGAGAGACTCAATCTGATCAAGAGGCTGGTTACGACATGCTTGTGACCTTTGCGACAGAGACTGTCGCTTCTGTTTGCGTCTCTTCAGCCACAAGCAGTTCTGCTCCAACCAAGCAAGAGTTAGGAGTGGATGAAGTTCAGGGAACTTCTGCTATAAATAACAAGCACTTTTGACCAAGGGAAGAATCGATCAGGTATGTGTACGCAGCATAAGGATGTAGGGATATGAAAACTGGCCAGTGAGGGTTGAGGATATGCGTTGCATGGAGAGAAACGATATGAGAATGATACAATGGATGTGCACTGTGAATCTTAAAGATGGGCTTCAATCCGATTACCTCAGAGCTAGTATAGGGAGATGTGTGCAGAACAGGAGACTTTGTTGGTTTGGTCATGTTGAAAGAATGGCTGAGAGTTCTTGGGTTAGTAGATGTAGAAGGGTTAATTGACAGGGGAAGACCCAGGAAGATCTGAGCGGAAATAATAAGGATGGATTTGAGAAAAAGAGGGATAAATAAAGACCTGGCTAGAGACAGGTTAGTTTGGAAGTTAATTTATAAAAGCCGTCCAACACATGCCAGCCTGTAAAACGGATGTTAAACCGAATATAAAGATTTTTGTTTTGCATTTGTGAAAAAAAAAAAAAAAAAAAAGAAGAAAAGTTCAAGTGTTGGATGTCCTAGTTATGGTCGATTGATAGTTTAGTGGCTATAGCGTTGCAAACAATTAAAGCTGGATCAAATTACGAAGATGGCTTTTTTTTCTTCTTTTTTTTTTAAAACATAGTTCACCCCAAACAAGGCAGACCACCACTGTAGACGTAAGGGGCTACTGAGAAAAAGGGTGAGAGTTTTTTTTTTTTTTTTTTTTAAGGGGGTCCAACCTAAATTGGGAGCTGTGCAGCGAGATGTCTGTTTACATTAGTTTTAAATTTCTGCATGTCAGTAACGTCAGGAAAACAGGGAGCAGGGAGGGAGTTCCAGAGTCCAGCAGCACGAGGAATGAATCTTTTGGAATAGAAAGCTCTTCGGCATCTGGGGACCTCCACAGTGAATGGATGGGATTTGGCAGATTGTCGGGTTGGTCTAGTGAATTTGCGCCGTGGAGGCACCAGAGCAGCAAGTTCATCAGAGCACAGTCCATTGAAGTACTTGTAAAACAGGCACAAGGAAGCAACATCGCGGCAATGGGACAGGAGCTGGAGCTTGGTGGATAGTGAGGGACCTATTAAGTTGGCGACTCTTTTTTGGACCCTTTCTCGGATGGAATTTGTTAGCACTGAAATAGTCAGGAAATTAAAGTCCCTTCTGACTGAACGAAACAAACGCAAGTCATTAATAGAACAAACACTAATTTTCAAATTGACAGTTTGTTCTTTATTCGGGTTTTCATAAGTCGGCACTGCGAGGGAAAAAAAGAAAGACAACTTGTTTGTTTTAACATTTTTTTATGCCTATTTCAACTCTCTGAGAAAATCTTTCTTTTTTTATATCATTCTTCTTGTGATCAATACTTTTCTCACTTCCTGTTTTTCCGTTCACATGTTTTGTACCATCTGACCTTGCTAGACAACCCTTTGCCCGTCTGTCCTTGAATGCTTCTAAGGACATCTCAACGGAATTTAACAATTTCAAACTAGCTGAAATACCCAACATTCAATATACAACACAAGTAAAAAAAAAAAAATAAATAAATACAATAAAAAAACAACATGTATCTTATAGTCTGAAAGTAGATGGCATGCTTTGCGGAAATTATTGACTTTCTGCAAATCCCTGAACTGCAGGTGTTAAGGTACCAACAAAATGGTAAGGTCAATTTTTTTCAAAGGAAAAAAGTGAAAAGGTTGTGTAAAAAAAAAAAAGAAAAAAAAAGGTGTCATAAATGAAAACAGAAATTAATGAAAACAAAAACAACAGATTTCTTTGTTTTTTTTTTTTTGTTTGTTTGTTTTTTTCTATTAAATATCATATATTTCATTTATTTTATTTCAATGAAGATGGATACAGAAAGTCAATTTGATACTCTGGAAAAAGAAGTGAGACAAGAAGTGGGAGGATAGAGAAAAAGAGAAAGAGAGAGAAAGAGAAACAAAACAGATGTGAGTGTGAAAAACATTACAGGGACTGTACAGAGATATTAACATGGGGGGGAGGAGGAGGGGGGGGGGGCAATGCCAGAATGTTTGTCAAGAGAAGAGGGGGGGGGAGATTGATGATTATGACGAAGTATAAACAAGGATCACTTTTTGAGAAGGGGTGGGTGGGAGTCTGGTGATGAAAGGCAGGAATGATAGGAAGGACAAAAAAAACAAATTTTTTATCCTCCAAATATTTAATATAGCCCTTCTCTATAAAAAAAAAAACAATTTTTTCTTTTATTTAAAACAAAAAAGAAAAAATAACAAAAAATTTCTAACAAAGATAACAAAAATTCATTTTTTTAATAAATGAAAGCAGTTTTGGAAAACAATTTTTTTTTCGCCATTAAAGTGAAATCTACTTTCATTTTATTATCGCGTGAACAAGATTTTTTGATAGCTTTTCATGAATGTAAAAACGATTTTGTGTTATATGAGTTTTTAGTATATATACATACATATATATATATATATATATATATATAAAATAAATAAACTGCCAAATTTTGGTGTTTGCAGTAAATTTGGTAAATCGTATGTAATGAATCCAAAAGTGCTTAATACTACGCAAAGTAGAGCAGTTATTGTATACGACTTACATCAACACTGCTCATCAGTGTCCGCATCTCTACAAGAAGATCTGCTTGTTGGTTGGTGTGCAACGCTTAAGGATAAAATTGCATAACTTTGGGAATGAAAGGACACTTAAGAATATGCGCCGACACACCGGTTCTCGTTCGATCACTGAAGTTAAGAGATGTTGATCCTAGTGTTAGTCCATCGATGAGTGACCATTTGGGAATACTAGGTGTTGTAAACAAACGCTCCACCAATGTGCATGAAGGAGTACCGAACTTGCTGCAAAATATAACTGCCGACAGACTACTGTCCTGTCATGAGGATGGTCCAGGCTCTCCATTTCGCTTAACACTACAAAAACTAGACTAAGCAACGGTCGGTTTAGAAAAGAATCGTAAGTTTACGTGTCATGTCCTTGCTTTTCATGTTGATGACATCCTTAAAGTTCTTATATTTATCTACCTCCCACAAGGTAAGATGTGACACAAGGTCGGGAAAGTGGGATTAGATAAGCCAGCGCTCGAGAATTTGAGCACTCTGGCTATTTAAAAATAGCCTGGGCAGCCCCGTCGGCATTTCCCGGTAGGGGCGCCTCAGACAGTAAGCAATAAACTTACTCCTCCCCAAAGAGGGGAGGCAAAGCCTGAGAGGGTGGACCTCCTAGAACTGCACAGGACCAGACAACCCCCAATAGACCGGCGTAAATCCAGACCCAAAGGCCAGGACAATACCAGTTTATTAGGTGGGGTAAAAATACCTCTGGTTAGTTTATAGGCTTTTATATGTCTGAACGTGTGGCGAAGGTGCGATGGTTACAAGTACAGACTGTGGGCTCAATCGGTCGGGTTAGAGTTATGCCGAGGGTATTGCATCACTGTCACTAATACCCTTGGTCTAGCTAGGGTTAAAATAGTAGGGTGGACTAGACTCAAACCTGGATAGGACAACTAGTCTAGGAGAAGGTAAATTATGAAATAACACTTGCAACCAGGTAGGTTTGACCCGCGGCGCCCCGTGCACATAAACGGACAAAACTTATTTGATGGAAAGAGTGCATCGTGTTCTCCATAATTTGTGATTCACTTAAAACAAATTCCCGTATCATTTTCATTATCGAAAAACTATGAGTATTATTATTATTATAATTTACTTTGTAAAAATATCTAAATTTATCTAACTTTGAAATGTTAGAATCAGTTAACATGATGCGAGATTTTGTTAAAAAAATAAAATATTTATTAAATCATAAAAAAAAAAAAAAATGATTTAATAAATAGTTCATTTGTTTAGCAAAATCTTGCGTCATGTTAACTGATTCTAAAATTTCAAAGTTATCGTTTCAACGGCGCTTCTAAGCTGTAGTTGAATTTAAATCTCATTATCCTAAATTCATCTGTTTTATTAACATCTTTAATTATATTGTATAAATCCTTTTGGAAGTTATTACAATATTTGCTATGTTCACAATATTTTGCGGGTCCGTTATGTCGAAACGTTAGCAGTATTGATGTAAGCCGTATATAATATTATGTGTGCGATTCCAGTTATTTAGTTAATTGAGCCCGACCTCTACTAAATATTAAGCAAATAATCTATTAAATCAACCAGTCACCGAACAGATTCTCTCCTCTCTCAAAAAAGATGGGGTGATTTGTTGTGACAATTTTCCGTCTGTTTTAAAAATCAAACAGTGCACAACAGATTTTAATTCTCCATTTTTCATGCAAACTGCAGATAGCTCGGGTCTATTTTTGACTCCATGACGCCAAGAGAAATTGTTTCTTTCGGTGTTCATAATGATATCAGGAGAAACATTGAATAAAGATAACAAGGCAGGGCTAAAAATATTAGATGAGATATTAAAAGTATTCTACAAATATCCTATGCTAAAAGAGATACGTTGAGAGATGTTTCTAAGACAAAGTAAAACTGATGAACTAGTCGTATGTGTGTGTTTACTGAAATGTCCTCATGTGAAGAGTGGCACCTCCTGCATCAACTTAGTAACACACATGAAAACCTGGCTTGAGTGATTGCAACTGGTATGAACCCTACGGATCGGACCGCATGAAGAGCCAGCATGAGACGTTGCCTGGTGTTGCCCACCCCAGAGTCCGGGACACTCACATCACTTAAAATACCAAAACCGGATGATGATGATGATGATGACGATGATCTCAAAGTAGATACGTTGTATTCAATGAGAAGCCATTTTTTTTTATATTTATATATACATTTATATCAACTTTATAAATTGAGCTGTGGCTGAGAAAAATGTAGTTTCTGACAGAATTGAAAGGCGGGCTTCAAAGATAACACGCTCATAGAATGTGCTATTTACTGCTCGACTACGGAGGCTGACTGTTAACAAGGCTGAATTTATATCGAGACTATAATCTTGCCAACATAAACTGGGCCTTCTAATTGCCTGCCTTTGTAGGTGAATGTTAAATAGCAAACTCGTGTTTTTGAGGAGTGTTCTTTCCGAGCACAGGTTTGAAACCTGCTAAAACATCCACCTTTATTTTGTATTCAATTGTTCAGGCGTTGAGTTGTGTACACGGTAAAGATAAATGCATATGTACATATATAAAAAAATTTGTCTTTCTCCTTTTTTTTTTTTTACCAACAAGTAAGAGACAAACATAACACTTATATAACGCGTGATTATCTGTGATCATTGCAAATCGGAGAGAGAAGGAAAACAAAAAGTGACGATCTTAATGGAAAAAAAAAAAAAATGCAGCTTATGAGGATGGGCTAAAAACGAATGTTTTTGTTCCAAAATTCTTTTTTTTTTAAATAAAAAAAAAAAAAAAAAATTGCAGCTGATGAGGATGGGCTAAAAACGAATGTTTTTGTTCCAAAATTCTTTTTTTTTTAAATAAAAAAAAAAAAATGCAGCTTATGAGGATGGGCTAAAAACGAATTTTTTTGTTCCAAAATTCTTTTTTTTTTAAAATAAAATAAAAAAAAAAATGCAGCTTATGAGGATGGGCTAAAAACGAATGTTTTTGTTCCAAAATTCTTTCTTTATTTTTACCCTGGCTTTCACTGGATTTATTTCTAATGTCTCCAAGAAAAATAACAGCCTTTTTCTTTTGGATTTTACATCGAATTTGACCCATAAACCGACAAGCGTAGACACGTGTTTTACCTTCAGCCCTACGGGGTGAAGTTTCACATGGCCTTGTGAAACCACTGGTATTTATGCTTATTCAAATCACTGTAGAGTAATTATATAATAAATATATTATGCCCTCACAGAAGTAGTTGAGCACTCTGGTCATTTCTCTCTCCAAAAACAGTTATATATATATATATATATATATATATGTATATATTACATAAAAAGATGAGTTGTTTTTTATCCCACTACCATGGTTTCACGTTCGATCTTAGTTGGTCTAATCTCCGAATTTACGATCGGATTCCGTGTTATTTTTCCTCATATATGGAAAATCGGTTTATGGATACGTGGATAAGCAAGGCAACTAAAACTAAGGACACAAACACATCATTAAAGCTGGACAAAGATATTTCGGTCGGAAGGTTTGACTATTCATTTTTTTCTTCTATCAAACGAATGTGATCTGAAATATCTTGGTCCAGCTTTAATGATGTGTTTGTGTCCTTATTTCTACTAGCATGTTCACTTGCATTTCCATAAACCCAATTTTCGTTTTGTCTGAAATTTTATATTTACTCCCTAACACACATATATATATATATATATATACAGGGTGTCCCAAAATAATGTATACACCCTTTGAATTGTTATAACTCGTTCAAATTACTGATTTTTATTTGCAAGATTCACACACAAACAGAAGAGTAAGAATATACACGTAAAAATACTGACAGTAAAATTAACAACAACATAGAAACTTAACTTTTAACAAAGATAAAGGCTATTTAGGATAATTTCAGAATGTTCATAAAATGAACCCTCACCCTAACCCGTTCTGCTCAATACACTTTCCATATAGTGAAGACGTGAAGAATTGTACCTACAAACGTCCTGCAACATTTACTCCTTGGGCACATTCTACTACAATTGCTACTCCCATTTGTTTGCAATTGCTTCAGGTTTCTTGCTTTAAACATTGTAGCCTTTACGTTTATTAAAAGTTAATTTTCTATGGTTTTGTTAATTTTAGTGTCAGTATTTTTGAATGTGTATTCTTACTCTTCTACTCTTTTATCAACCTTGTTTGCAAGTCAAAATCAGTAAATTGAACGAATTATAACGATTCAAAGAGTGTATACATTATTTTGGGACACCCTGTATATATATATATATATGTATATATATATATATAATGAGTAATAAAATGCACCTAGCTTTATGATTTTAAACAAAGAAAAACATTTTTTTTTTTTGCAGCTGTTGACTTATATAAAATTCTGAATGTGTCGTTCCACTCTTTGAGGCAGAGGCTGCCCCCAAAATAAATATATTTGGGTGTCGATATAAAGTTCGTTTCACTGTTTTAACCATTTTGGGCATCAGAGCTATTTTGGGTTATTTTATCGATAAGTCAGACGACAACAAAAAAAAAAAAAAAAAAAAAAAAAAAAAAAAATCAAGTGAGGCTACCCTGGTTTGGCTGAAAATATTTGAGGCAATTTAAATATTGTGAAAAATTATCTGAAGTCAGAGTCACACCGATGAACTATTAGCGTCGCCATTTTTGTTTTTGTTGACCTTCCAAAGATATCTTGTTAGTCGTTTGGGAAGGAGGAGGGTGGCCCAAAGATATCTTGGGTGTTAATGTAAAGGTGATAGTTATTAGTGATTTCAAGCTTCATTAGTTGCCCCCCCTCCCCTTTTTTTTGTATTAATAAGTTGGAGACAGATATGATGGACCTATATCATATTTATAATCATTGTGAGTTGAAGAGAAGGAAAGAAAAAACGAGAGAGAGAGAGAGAGAGAGAGAGAGAGAGAGAGAGAGAGAGAGAGAGAGAGAGAGAGAGAGAGTTTTTAATGGCATTTTTTGACTGGTATGTTTAGAAAGATGAGGACAATCAGCTCGAAATGTTTGCCGGCTTGACATCGAAGGGGTATAAATGTAGATTAGATTTGTCAGGTCATTTGATTGCTGTAGGACAAATGAATAAAAAAAGAAAGAGAAAGAGATAATAAAAGTCAAGTAGGCATAAAAAAACAAAAAACAAAAAAAAAAACAAAAAAAAAACAAAAAAAAAAAAAACAGTGGAAAGAACGGATCAAAAATTAACAAAAAAAGAAAGAAAGAAGAAAAAAAAAAAAATATATATATATATATATACACATTATTTACATGTTTCGGACCGTTTCCCCTCATCTTGCTTAAACTAACACTTGAAGATCAGGAAACTCAAAGAATCAGCACATATGCAAGGCAACAGTGACCTCTTTAGTAGACCAAGAGGAGAAACACTAAGAAAGAAAGGACAGATAATCCCAGAATTAGGAATAGTAATGCTTATTTATTGCCATGTTTTTCAACCTTATATTAGTTGTGCCCCTCCCCCCCCCCATCTAATGCAAGTTCTTCATGTCAATTTAGGACCCCCCCCCCCCCAAATAACTTTAAAACACAAACTCGAATTGTAAATCAAAGAATAATATTATTTGGATATTTTATCTGAATAAACTCATTTATTTACCTAGCATATATACTATCAGTGCCCTTTTATTTTGCAGTCTCCTTAAAAGATTCAGCTCGATGATTGTCAATTAGTGACAACAGAGCAAATATAAGTCAGGTTCATATTATATTCTAATAACCATGTTATTATTTTTATTTTTTCACATTTCCAAAAAACTAACATTTCTGTGAGATATATTTTTTACAGTCCGTTTCATTTGTCTTGTGCCAAATAGTATAGAAGATGCAACATGAGCATTAGACGAAGAAATAAATCAAAGAAAATAATACGAGAATTTATTAGCTTTACAACCCTAATCCCCGTCTTAGGTTGTCTTACGGGACACCTGGCCAAGTGGATACAGATTAAAAGATATTCTAGAATGAATTCTACCGAATGCTCGTGATAAGTAAAAGTGACGCTAAACAAGACGAAGATGATGACAAGAGTTCAATCCCTGTTGAAGAATCTAAAGAGAAAATGAACGGATCCGAGATATCTAAGAGGCATGGAACGCAGACGAGAGCAATCTACCCGAGTGGATTAAATAAAACGGTTCAATTCGAAATTCTACGACAAAACAAACGACAAAAATGCCGTAAATAATGTAAATACGTCATCTGAGAAACGGCATCAAATGTACAAAAGTTAGTTCGACTTATTAGTAGTTTAGAACTAAAACATTTCCATCGTATCCGTTGGGAATGATATACAGTCGGCAAAAAATTTAGTATTTCCCCATTTCCTAACCTTTATTCAATCAAATTAAGTCATGTATGGCAAAGGTCCCCAGATGCCGGTGAGCCTTCTACTCCGGCAGCTTCTTTCCTCGTGCTGCAGGCCTCTGGAACTCTATCCTGCTCCCTGTTTCCCCGACTGTACTGACATGCAGAGGTTTAAAACTAATGTAAACAAACATCTTGCTGCACAGCTCCCAACTCAGGATGACACCCAAAACCTACACCCTAATTCTTAGTAGCCTCTTACGTCTACAGTGGCGACTTGCCTTGTTTAGGGTGAAAGATCTTAAAGAAGAGAAAAAAAAAGAAAAAAAAGGAAAAAAAAGAAAGAAAAAAAGAAAAAAAAAGGCAATGGTTATCTGAAGATTTAAATTTCTACAAATTCTTACACAACAGAAATACATAAACTAAATTCATAACGGCATAAAAAAAAAAAGGATCATTAATGGCTACAGAAACGCATTAATGTTCCGATCAGAAATCTCACCAGGCCTGACTGAAATTGATTGCATTTGTGTAGCCGTTTTCTGCATTTAAATAAATTATTATTATAAAGCTCTACTATTGAGTACTTTTGGATTAAAGAACAAACCAAGTGAAATCAGAAAAAAAAAAGGTTGGATGCATATGACAATTTGCGTAACATATCTAACATGAATTATCTTGTCAGATTTTCAAAGTTAGACTCAAATAGCATTTAAGCTGATAAATAAATATTTGCTTCTGAATAGCCAATTTTCATTTGTTATTGTTGTACTGTGTTATTGGCAATAATACATACTTAGATACAATTTATTTTTTTAAATCACTTAGTCCGATGACTGCTTACATGAAACATTTTTAAATAATCACCTAAAAATAAAAATAGGCAAGGGATATAACTCATTTTAAATAAAAAAATATAGAGTAGTGCACCTAAGTTTAAAAGTATGCAAACAAATTAAAACTAAAATAACTTCACCGCATCCCAGAGTAGATACAGCTAGTATTGTGTGTGTGTGTGTATATATATATATATATATATATATATATATATATATATATATATATATATATATAAAGTGGTGTACTAAAAGCGAACTTTTAGGAAAAGTGAAAACTATTGTGAAGAGTATATAGCTCAATATTCATTATATATATATATATATATATATATACACACACACATGCATGGTCCGACGTTTCGTAGATCACTCTTAGCTGCTTGGTGGGTAGTCGCTGAATTCCGCTATTTACAGTTAGAGTTCCCCTCTATTTACTAACTGGTTGGCAATGGCCTGAGGGTAAGATCTCCGACTACGAATTAGTGGCGATTTGTGTTCGGGGTTCGCGCCCACCGACCGTTGAGAATTAGTTCCTAGACTGAAGAGTGCGTTAGCATGAAACATCGATGTCTCTAGGTATTTAAATATTTAATATTTATTTATAAAAATATTATTGTATATATATATATATATAATATGAGGAATAAAAGAAACAATGTTTCAGACAAAATGTAAACATAAAAATGGAATAAAGGATAAGCAAATCAACAACTAGCAAAAATAAACTCAAAAACACATATTGAATAGTTCTACCAAAATATTTCGATTGTTAAAATACAATCATCATCAATTGGTAGCAGAACTTTAATTAAAAACAGAAAAGTTTTCAAATTTATACAAAGAACGCAATTTGGATAAAAAAAATAGTCACGTGTAATAAACAGTAGAAAGGGAGAAAGAAATGCTGAAAAAAAAGAGAAAAAAAATCAACCATTATCATGTAAAAGCTGATCAGAAACTTTATTAACTTACAGCTTTTCCGATCGGCTTTTACATGCTAACGGTTTATTTTTTCTTTCTTTTTCTTTTTTAGCATTTCTTTCTTTCTCCCTTTCTACTGTTTATTACATGTGACTATATTTTTTCCCAAATTGCGTTCTTTGTATAAATTTGAAAACTTTTCTGTTTTTAATTAAAATTCTGCTACCAATTGATGATGATTGTATTTTAACAATTGAAATATTTTGGTAGAACTATTCAATATGTGTTTTTGAGTTTATTTTTGCTAGTTGTTGATTTGCTTATCCTTTATTCCATTTTTATTTTTACACATTATATATATATATATATTTAAAAAAAAATATATTTCTATACCCTTTGAAAGTAGATCACCTGAAAGAGATTATGCTAGATAAATAGTGTTTTATAAATAGAAAAGATGATCTGATAAATTACATCTACGAGTTAAATCTGCCAATGATGAGTCGTGTAATTCTATATTTCCTGACTTTTACGTTTTTCTGCGAATAATTAAATGCAAATGCATTTTAATATTGAAATAAATATTACTGCCCAGATTTTCTTTAATAGAGGATTTGAGCGACTAATCTTGTCGGAAGAACCTGGAAAAGGTAATCAGGGATGATCTGAAAGCCTGGAAGCTGAACCAAAATCTATCCACAGAATGGGAAATAACTGATGTCCTTAAGCTGGGCAGGATGAGATGGCTTGGCCATGTCAAGCGAAGCTCCAGCTGGATCTCCCGAGTCAAAAACATGTCAATTGTATCAAGTCGGCAGGCTAGAAGACTGAAGCTTTCTTGGGATAAGCTGTGTAAGCGTGACCGTGCAGCCCTGGGTATTACAAACTTAGATCCTCGTGACCGCCGAGCCTGGAGTAGAAGACTTTGATCAAGACTGACACGCAGGCCCCACCCTCTTATAGAGGATTAATCAAAGGCCTGTTCAAAAATAAATTGGATGAAGAAGAACGAACCCTCTAGAGATGTCTTGAAAGAGGCCACCAAAATGCCAATGCGCGTGACAAAAAAAAAAAAAATAAATAAATGATGAAGTATAAAGTTTTACAAAAGAGAATTATCTATCTTGCTCTTGTTTAGTGCTAAAGTCAGGGCCCAGTGTTTTGATTGAAAAATTAACCAATGCCACACCAGGGGAGAAATCCTCAGAGTATGATGATGTTCAAGTTCGTATGAGTTTCAGGTCTGCATTTGATGGATAAAAGAATGAAAAATGGAAAGACATGCCTTCTAAATATCGCAAAGAAAAACGCATGTAGCCAGACAAAGCCATCATCACCAAAAGAGATCCATATTGTGTTTCTTAAACGGCCAACCGCCTGTGACGCCATGCACATCCTGTGCAAGACATTTGAAGCACAGTTGGGAACTTAAACTCTGCAACTTTTGGAATTAATTAATCGTCCATTATGATTTTTTCGTCAGCTTCTGGTGACATAATTGCACATTAATCTTCATGCCCCATTTGAAGTGTGCGCCATACGTAGTTATATGCGCTGGTCTGGGGACCGAGCTATAATCAAAGATGACAGATTTCTTAACTGTTACATGGGAAACTGCAGCATGATAAATACCAGAGACACAAGCTGAAGAGACATTCCAAGGATATTGTCAAAGAAAACTTAAGGCCCGAAGCATGAATGTGGACAATGATTCAAAACAATGGTTTGACGGAAGCACGTTTATCGTGGCTGTGAGAGCTTTGAGGTAAGCAGGTGAGACTACTACAGCTGGAGGCATGTCGAACATCCAACACACATTTAAGCTTGACCATGTGTGTTGTGCCTATGACAGAGATTGCCAAAGGCAAGTCTACTCAGTCACAACTGATACCATGACAGCAACAATTGTGATAAAGAACTAGCAAGGTTTGTAAAATTAAATCAGGGCTGCTGAGCTATTTGCGTGCCTACAATCGGGCACAGCATCTTTGTAGAGATGGCCTTCTTCTTTACAGAAGTGGCAATGAATATGATATAAATTTGCCCACCAAATTCGTCTTATTTGAACGACACACAAAAACAATATTAAATATATTTATACCTAGAAGGATTAATACAGACCACAAAAGGTTTGCTCGAAAGCCGATGTTGATAACGTGAAAACCCGAGAAACTTGTGTGGCGGATGTGCGACACACCACCTCGAAACAATCTTGGTTCTGAAACTCATCAATAGACAGAGTTTTATCTTGTGTGTCCTGGCGGACCAATCAGTCCTAAGTGCCAACCATGCAGCAATGGTTAACAGGCTATTTACATCAAATCTTACATATATACAACTTCTGATCCTCATTGGGGGATGGGAGGAGGGATAAGAGGACAGCTTTTGGGGGTCGTGAACCAGGCAAAGCCTAGCTTAGTAAGAAAGGGTTACCTGATGGGTGAGGTAGTTGTGTGTTTCCCCCATCCTGCTATCATCCAAAAGCAAAGTCAAAAGCCAGAATTTCAAATGCCGATTTTCCAGTTGAGCAGATTCTCTCCGTTACAATCTTCATATCTTTTTGTCTTTTGTTGCTGCGTAAGATAACAAGGATTTTATAGCAGAAACAAAAAAGCCGACATGAAACGTGGGAATTTATAATACGATAAAAGAAAATGGTAATCCACGTCTAAATGAACGGTGTTTATCTGTTTGTATGTACGTCCGGCTAAAACTCCAAAACGAAAAGACTTATACAGAAAAAAATAAAGCAATTATTAATAAAAAAAAAAATAATTATTATTATTAACAATTATTATTATTAACATTAATTATTATTATTAACAATTATTAATAAAAAAAAAAAAAAAGCAATTATCAATTCTGCTTCTTTTCAGCAAAATTTTGTAGAAAGAATTTTAACTGGAAACGTCGTACGAGCAAAAAATCTTTGCAAATAAAAAAATAAATGTAAAATTCGAAATAAAGAAAATAATACGATAGCATTTCAAAAGTTACGGCAGAAAACAAGGAAAGTGTTTCAGAATTTGTACATTTATTGCGTATATAATAATACGGGAAGACATTTCTCGTACGTACGTTATCACCTTTCGCACATAAAAAAATGAGATCGTCCTATGGTGATTAATCTAATGTCGCTAATATAAAAAAAATCATTACGCATTTTAAAATGAATTGTTCCAAAATCGAATTCTATTATCTCGTTGACTAAAACGTTACAATTTTAAATAAATACATTTTAAAAAACTGACATTCGTTTTGGTTATAAGAATATTAAGCTGACATTTTTACGGTAAGACAGATAATATTTATTGTTTAGAAAATCAAACTGCTACAATTTTAAATAAATAAATAAATAAGAAGCATATTTGTTTCATTTATTTAAAGAATATTTAGATGACAATGACAATTATTTGGTACTTGTGCTGTTGAGCGGCCGTATTAAAAAATTATTTTTTATAAAAACAATATTATATACTTATTCAGCGTTATCTTCTTACTCACTATACAAAAAATTATCCACTAGAACTTTAATTACAAGTATTTTTCCATTCTGCGCATCATAACAGCGATTCGTTTACTAAGCCTCCATCTTCTTTCTTAAGAAGATTTCGAATTATCTGCCCTTGAAATCTTAAGAAAGAAGATGGAGGCTTAGTAAACGAATCGCTGTTATGATGCGCAGAATGGAAAAATACTTGTAATTAAAGTTCTAGTGGATAATTTTTTGTACAGTGAGTAAGAAGATAACGCTGAATAAGTATATAATATTGTTTTTATAAAAAATAATTTTTTAATACGGCCGCTGAACAACACAAGCACCAATTATTTTTAAGGAAGAAGTCATTTTTGTGTCTTAATAGTATATACCTTTACAGACATTTATTATTTCAAGTGGAATATTATTCTAGTTTCAATAAATGTTGTAACCCGAATATCAGCGTCAAGAGACAAAAAAAAAAAAAAAAAAAAAAAAAATGGGGGGAAAACTAAGTATGAACCCATACAAATTCCAGTTAAAGAGAATGGGGTTGAATTTCATTATTTTTACGAGCAAAAAGACCCGACATTGCCTGGAGTTGAATGACAAACTTTATGTCATCTCGCCAGACAATAAAACAATATTTCATTTTATTCGTATTTTTAACATTTTATAATATTCAATTTTTAGTGTGGGGCTCAAGGATGCACTCAGCATAGATTGTGTGAAAGAGAGTATAAGTACAATGCCGTTTATTGAAACAATTTTTGATAAATTTATAGTAGTTCCCCCCCCCCCCCTTCCTTGAGGCACACTCCGTGTTTCCTGGGAATCAATGAGGACCCACGTGTATTCCAACTCCAAGCCTCGAACACCCTATTACCATTTGTATTCTTATTTTAAAATTTCTATAATTTTAAAGTTAAAAACATTGTATTTCCTTTTCATGGATGTCTAGCGCAGACACAGACCTCAATATTATCACATACTTTGTATAATGTAGTTTCAGAATAAATATAGTTATGGGAGTCGACCCTAAAACCTAAGTAGGAGTCAGTGAACAAACAGACAGACGGACGGACGGACAGGAACTACAACTTCACATATATTTATATATAGATGTACTTATTGTATATTTATATTAGTTCCATCTGCTTAAATATAAATACATTAATAAATTTGTACATTTTTAAATATCAACTGATTACTGAAATTGTCAATTAATTGAGGGAGCAAATTAAAATATATTTTACTCCAAAAATAATTTGAAGAAAACTCAAATTTGTACATTTTTAAATATCAACTGATTACTGAAATTATTAATTAATTGAGGGAGCAAAATATATTTTACTTTTAGCTTTATAGATTTAAAGAATATTTACTTTTTGCTTTAAAGAACCCATGGAAATTCCATGGTGTAATTAGAAGTAACTACAAAGGACTAAAGATCAACATTATAATTTTACTTTAAAAAGAACAAAAAACAAAAGCGAGATGCGACAGATAGAGACAGGGTGAAAGTGAAGGGAGGGGGTAAAGAGATAGAAGGAGAGAGAGGGAGAGAGAGAGATAGAGGGAATAAAGATCACCCTTGCCAAGTTTTTTTTTTTTTAACATAGTTCATCCCAAACAAGGCAGGCCGCCACTGTAGACGTAAGGGGCTACTGAGAAAAAAGAAAAGGGGAGAAGGTAGGGGGCGGTCAACCTAGATTGGGATCTGCGCAGCGAGGTGTCTGTTTACATTAGTTTTAAATTTCTGCATGTCTGTACTGTTGGGGAAACAGGGGGCAGGGAGGGAGTTCCAGAGGCCAGCAGTACGAGGAAAGAAGCTATTTGAGTAGAAGGCTCTCCGACATCTGGGGACCTCCACAGTGAATGAATGAGATTTAGTTGATTGTCGAGTTAGTCTAGTGAATTTACGTTGAGGGGGCACCAGAGTAGCCAATTCATCGGAGCATAATCCATTGAAGTATTTGTAAAACAAGCACAAGGATGCTACATTGCAGCGATGGAACAGAGGCTGGAGCTTGGTTGACAGTGAGGGACCTATTAGGTTGGCGATTCTTTTTTGGACCTTGTCAAGGAGGGAGAGACTAGTAGATGATGCACCAGCCCAGATATGACAACAATACTCCATGCATGGGTGGATGGTGGCTTTGTAGAGATACAGGATAATGTCAGGTGTGAGGAGTTTACTAGCACGGTAGAGGGAGCCAACCTTCTTTGCGGCAGCCTTGGCAATGTTTTCAATGTATTTGTTCCAATTCATGTTACCTGTGAAGGTTAGGCCGAGGAGTTTGAATGATGAACTCTCAGGTAGGATGTTATTTGCCATGACAATCGGTGGTTGAAAAGGTTCCTTGTAGTTATTGAAGGAAAGGCGTTTTGTCTTTGCGGCATTAAAAGTTACCAACCATTTATGACCCCAATCCACTACAGCCTGGAGGTCATTTTCTAAAGATTCAGCCATTGCCTATTAGATTTATAAAGAAGGTTGCTGTTACTGTTATTAATTAATAGAAATCAAAATAATTTCCTCATTTAAATTTTAGCACAATTTAATGATATTCTGTATCAAATGTTATCATCATGACCCCAAAAATTCAGATAAAACAAAAACCGGTGCTTTGTTACTTTAGGACCCTAGCTAACTTTGACCCTGTCGTTGGGGTTAGGGTCAAAGTGGGGGTTAGGGTCAAAGTGGGGGTTGGAGTTAGGGTCAAAGTGGGGGTTGGGGTTAGGGTCAAAGTGGGGGTTGGGGTTAGGGTTAGAATCAAAGTGGGGGTAGGGTTTAGGGTTAGGGTCACAGTGGGGGTTGGGGTTAGGGTCACAGTGGGGGTTGGGGTTAGGGTCAAAGTGGGGGTTGGGGTTAGGGTCAAAGTGGGGGTTGGGGTTAGGGTCAAAGTGGGAGTTGGGGTTAGGGTCAAAGTGGGAGTTGGGGTTAGGGTTAGGGTCACAGTGGGGGTTGGGGTTAGGATCAAAGTAGGGGGTTGGGGTTAGGGTCAAAGTGGGGGTTGGGGTTAGGGTCAAAGTGGGGGTTGGGGTTAGGGTCAAAGTGGGGGTTGGGGTTAGGGTCAAAGTGGGAGTTGGGGTTAGGGTCAAAGTGGGGGTTGGGATTAGGTTTAGGGTCATGGTCAAAGTTAGTGTGGGTCCTAATGTAACACAGTACTCAAAAACTAAATGGAGGAACGTAGATAAATGTTATGTAATATATGCACCAGAGAGAGAGTGCTAGACTAGTACAGATGTGAAGTGAAAAATAAAACAATATGAAATCTAAAAACAGAAAACAGACATACAAGTTACAGAGTACACTAGCGGTTATCAAATGGATTTTAAAGATAAAATGATTACGAAAGAAGAGTCTAAAAATTGAAGCTGTCACTTTCCTCTTTGATGCCAGACGGATTGGACATCAAAAACATGCTCTCCACAATTCTGCCATAACTCAAGACCAACAAAGATGGATTTACGGGTGCAATAAAAAGATATCAGTTTATTTTCCAGATATTTTGGAGTTTGAGTATTTATTTCATGCTAACCTGCGGAAAGCCGATATTCAATAAAAATATTTTGCTTCTAAAAATTGTTACAATTTTGATAGGAATAAAAAGGAAATGAAATTCACTAAACACAGGTTTTCTTTTCATTTAAACAATTATAATGCAGAGTTTTTGGTCGAGGAAATTTTTAAGTTTTCGATATTAGGTTATTTTTTTATTTAAATTAAAAAAAATTTTTTTTTATGGAAATCGCTCTAGACAAGGCATGAAAACACTTGATGTAAGGAGCTAACAATAACAAAATATTATTATCGCAAAAACAGGAGATGTCTATTGGCCTTAGTCTTGAAACACCCATAGTTATAAGTAAGAGGAAAACATTCAGCAGGAAGAGAGTTCCACAAGCCTGCGGTTCTTGGAAAGCAGCTACTGGAATAGGAAGCTGTATTACAATGAAGTATCAAAACAGCGAATTGATGGAGAACACTAGACCAACGAGTCAAACGAGCTGGAACAAAAGCCGTGAATAGATCACATAATTCTGAAGAACACATGCCATAATAGTATTTATAGAAAAGACTGAGACTAGCAACATCACGTCTGTGAGAGAGAGGGTGCAGAGAAGAAGAAAGGGTAGGGCCAATCAAATTACTGATACGTTTCTGCACCTTATCAAGAACCCTCAAATAGGACAGAGATTCACCAGCCCAAATATGACAACAGTACTCTATACATGGTCTGATTGTAGATTTGTAGAGATATTTATACAGGGTGGGCCAAAATAAGGGTCCTATCTTTAAATTTGAATAACTTGAATTTGAATAACTTCCACAAAATAAAAGTGAAACTCACCAAACTTTATGTGTGTGTAGACTGACCCTTCCGAGATTTTTTGAAATAAACAAAACAAATTTTAGCCGAAAAACACTTCTTAAAACTTACAAAAACTAAAGTATTGTTTTTTACACTGTTTTGAGTTTTTTAAGCAAAAATAATGTTTTCTAAATGAGGGTACGTTCCTTAGGGCTAATACGGCTCATGCTTGCTTCGGAAGGGGTCCTTTACTTATTCTAAAAAAAAAAAAAAAAAAAATCAATAAATAAAAAAGTTATGAATTTTTAAAAATAGGACCCTTATTTTTGCCCACCCTGTATATTTCCAACAGTTTTTGCCATCTAGGTTGTTGCCATTTTAACAAAGTTTTGATTATTGTATTCTCGAGATTTCATTTTGTCGTAGTTTGGGAATTTTAAACTGAACCGTGTATTCAATACACTGGAATAGATGGATCTCATCTAACATGCCATCGTTACTTGATATCTATTCATGGAAATTCAGAGAAATCTACCCGAGTAGTAGAAAGAGAACGTTTTAGTTTGAAATTTCTAAACGATAAGAAAAGGCACCTGTACCTGCTGTAAACGAGTGATTGTATCCGATTAGTAGAGAGAGAAAAAAAATGACAAAATTTTATTATGTGTGATAAAAAAAAACAAAAAAACTTCTTGCTCAATTTACGTAATTTTTAGTGTACAATGTCTTTGTTCCGTCACGGTCACATACATAATACCAGTGTCTTTAATTTTAGTTATTATTTGTTTTTCCTTATTGAGGTTTTTCCGAAGTTGCATCGGAAATTTATTAAAATTATTATTTCATGAAATCCATGGTTTCTCTGAAATTATTTTCAGACTTAGCGATGGAAATTTCTGTAAAATCTCAAATTTGCTTTCTGACTATATTATTATAATATCTATTATTATATCTGACTATATTATTATAATATCTATTATTATATCTGACTATATTATTATAATATCTATTATTATATATATCCGACTATATTATATTTTTCTCTGCTTTCAATCAATTAGTATAAAAACAAATTGATTATTGCTGAAATAAAATCTAAAAATGTACCTAATTTACGGTGAATACATTGATTTCTGCGCATTTAATTTTTCATGATTGTCGACGTGAATTCTTCTATTTTATTTGTAGATTTGTTTTATAATTTATAATAAACAAGAAACAAGTCAGTTCTAAGCAGCACAAGGTTCTTCCTAATAATCAGTAAAGTTGGTAATTAAATAATTACTGGACATTAGTAACAAGTACCGTTTAAAAATTGTTCTCACTAAATGAGGATCTGTAGTAATTTGGGTTTCCACATGTTGTGGAGCCGAGTTGCATGGCTGCCAGACATGTTATAGGTTCGCCTTGGTTTTGGCATGGAGAGAGAGAAAGCTGAGCGGAGCAGATGGAAGAGAGAGAGAGAGCGAGGGGATCAGATTTAGAGGGAGTGAGAAAAAAAGCGTGATTTTTATGAACATCGTTATTTCCCCTTTTATGGAGGACAGTGTTAAGATGAATCTGAACTATGGAAAAAGAGATAGAGAGAAAGAAATGCTAAATGACCTATGAAGGGGTCAAGGGTTCACGTGCCTGGGCTTTGTGTTGATGTTATTGTTGAGTTTCGTTTTTGGTTTTTCGTAAGTGTCGCCACTTGTTTCATTAAATCTCGGTTTTTTGCCTGAAAAAAAAAAAAAGCCAAAATCAGAAGAAAAAAAAGAAAAGAAAAGAAAAAAGCCAAAATCAGAAGAAAAAAAAGAAAAGAAAAAAAAAAGCCAAAATCAGAAGAAAAAGAAAAAAAGAGCCAAAATCAGAAGAAAAAAAAGAAAAAAAGCCAAAATCAGAAGAAAAAAAAAGCCAAAATCAGAAGAAAAAAAAGAAAAAAAAAGCCAAAATCAGAAGAAAAAAAAAAAAGCCAAAATCAGAAAAAAGAAAGAAAAAAAAGCCAAAATCAGAAGAAAAAAAAGAAAAGAAAAAAAAAGCCAAAATCAGAAGAAAAAAAATTCAACAAACCAATAATTAGTTTAGTTAGTAAAATTAATTAGTTTAATTACTGTAAAAATTCATAGAGCTAACTTGTTTTCTTCTGCTGAGATCAGCAATATGAAATAGAACCTGTCGAGGTTTGATTTGCCCCTCCAAGCTGTCGACATGTCAGTACGAGAGGGTTCTTATCAAAATTCTATTATATATTAAATTATAAAGAATAAACTTGACACAAAACTCTACCCTAACTTCAATCGATAAAATAATGGCAAACTTAATTTTACACGTGCATAAAATAATGTTTGAAAGAGAATGAAAGCAAAAAGCAAAGTTATAAGTATTTTAAAAAAAGATTTCATTCAATTGTTGAGATAACAGAGTTATTTCCCCTTGAGTAATTGCCTCTGCATAGCAGCAATATTGGCCAATAAAAATCCATCTTGAGCTCAGTGAGTGTCAGAAACTGGTTATGTAAGCATTGTGCTTAGAAGGCCCGCAGGGTTGATCATCTGAGTAGAGGAATCTATGCTGAGGGAAATTCAATTGGAACAGCAAACCCTAAGAAATATGATTAAAATCATCACCTACCATTCGCGTTACGAAAATATTGTGTTCATTTTTAAAGTTGTATTTTAAATTTGTGAGGGGGAAAAAAAAAAAAAAAAAAAAATTTGCCTTGAATTATTTTTGTACAGCTCATTCTTCTTAATTTTCTGTAAAAAGAAGCAACTTTACAGATTACCCTTGCAGAGAATTTTCTCTTGACCCCCCCCCCCCCATATATACGAATCTTGATTCTACTGAATTACAATTACATCTACAATTAGATTCTAACAAAACGCTTGAAGAAAAACCAGAACGAAAACTACATAAGGACAAGGCATGCTCCTTTGAATGAATCCTCAAAACATTTCGCTAACTACCAAAGAAAGGCGAGCAAAACGTACTTGGAGAGGCACGTCTGGAGAAGAAGCAAACTTATAAGCAATAACTGCGGTAAAATTATGGGCACATACCTCTCTCGACAGCATCATAATTGATCTGATATGATTTGAACCCTGCACAGCCAATTCCATAGGCTGTTACAGGATCAATTAGGACAAGTTTTAAATACATTCTTTAAATAGAAAGGCTCACAGCACTGACCAACAATGTGGGCAACGCTATCAGCAGTAAGGTCCATCATAAAGATGCTTCAAAATTTACTCGAAACCTACGAAATCCTTTCAAACCATCAAACAAATTGATTTATCAACAAGTTTTGCAATGTCAACCTTCATGTGTATTATTTAAAGGGCCGATCATTTCAAATTGAAGAAGAGACAACAAACCGACTTGAATTGTTAGAGACCATAACAAGTGCGTCGTCAAGTCAACACTCATTGCACCTTCTGCCACGGGTGGTAGTCCCTATTGCAATTCGC
This sequence comes from Sepiola atlantica, assembly GCA_963556195.1. Taxonomy (NCBI): domain Eukaryota; kingdom Metazoa; phylum Mollusca; class Cephalopoda; order Sepiida; family Sepiolidae; genus Sepiola; species Sepiola atlantica. Next base: position 12,632,731 of record OY744538.1, read on the forward strand.
ACAGATGAAACCTAGCCACGGTCTCACCGGCAAATGCACTTTAAGGTCATACCTGACCAGGTTTCATCCGTGCTAATTGCAAGAGGGACTTCCACCTACGACTGTGTTGACTCATTGTTTTTGTAACAGTTCAAGTCAGCATGTTGTCACTTCCGATGTTAAATGATCGTCCCGTTAAATAACACTCAATCGTGCGAAGCAGGAGACTTCGCTAGTAGTTACAATCGGTCAGAGATCGTATTATAGATTTCAAGTTGCCCGTTTCGAGTCTTCTCACCTCACGAGACTGGGATGCCAATGATAAAGGAAATTGGTCACATTACAGTAGCACTGATGAGACACTGCCATGGACGTATAATTGAAGAAATATTACTCAAAATCATGTCAAACGCAAAAAAGGGGTCAATCATTTACAATCGAAGAAGAAACAAAACACTGACTTGAATTGTTACAGAGACCATGGCGAATGGGTCCTCAAGTCAGCACAATTGTATCGGCGTATTGTTGAAGAAATATTACTCAAAATCATGCCAAACGCAAAAGTCACAAAACAACAACGGCAAGAAAAACAAAATAAAGGCTTTTAAGAATTGACTTACGCTTAGTTCATCTATTTTTCTCATATGATCTTCTTGTAGACTGGTAATTTTGGTCCTGTAATTTCTTTCTTGATCATATTGAAAAGCTTTCAATTCTGTGATCTGTTAGAAGAAAAAAGAAAAAGTGCACGTGGGTTTCAGCTTTTAGAAAAATTGCATAATCGATGGTTTTTGGTCATTTTGTTTTATGCACTATCGACCTTATTTGCGACATTTAACGATAAATTCAGTGATTTGGTTTAAAGTTTTTATACTTAAAGCACAAAGGAGAGAGTTTGAGTAGCTGAAAGGTTTGAGAAGTAGGGTGGGTAGAAGAAAAAAAGCTAGAAATAGCCGGAGAAGATAGATTTCGGGGTGGGGATAAACACCTTAACCCAAGGATGTCCATGACAATGTAGTGGTGTGCGTAATTAAAGGTTTTTTTTTTTTTAAAGTTCACCCCAAACCAGCCAAGCCGCCACTGTAGACATAAGGGGCCTACTGAGAAAATTAGGGTGGAAGTTTTTTTTTTGGGGGGGGGGGGGGGGTAATCCTAGATTGGGAGCTGTGCAGCAAGATGCTTGTTCACATTATTTTTAAATTATTGTATATCAATACAGTCGGGGGGAAACAGGGAGCAGGAAGGAAGTTCCAAAGGCCGGCAGCTCGAGGAAAGAAGCTATTGGAGTAGAAAGCTCTCCAGCATCTGGGGACCTCCACAGTGAATGGATGGGATTTAGCTGATTGTCTGGTTAGTCGAGTGTATTTACATCGAGGTGGCACCAGAGCAGCAAGTTCATCGGAGCACATTCCATTGAAGTACTTGTAAAACAAGCACAAGGATGCAACATTGTGGTGATGGGACAGGGGCTGGAGCTTGGTGGATAGTGAGGGACCTATTAGATTAGCGACTCTTTTTTGGACCTTGTCTAAGATGGAGAGACTAGTGGATGATGCACCAGCCCAGATGTGGCAACAATACTCATGTATGGATGGATGGTGGCTTTGTAGAGATATAAGATATGGTCATGTGTGAGAAGTTTTCTAGCACGGTAGAGGGAGCCCACCTTTTTTGCAGCAGCTTTGGCAATGTCTTCTATGTGTTTGTTCCAATTCATGTTGCCTGTGAATGTTAGGCCGAGGAGTTTGAACGTTGGACTCTCAGGTGGGGTGTTATTTGCCATGGCAATCGGTGGTTGAAGAGGTTTCTTATAGTTGTTGAAGGAAAGGAGCTTTCTTAGCAGCATTAAATGTTACCATCCATTTGTGCCCCCATTCCACTACAGACTGGAGGTCATTTTCTACGGATGCAGCCATTACCTCGGATATGTGCGCGTATGTTTTGCCCAAATTAAGAGGTTTATCTATTCTGCATCTTTGAGCATTTTTTATTTTTATCAAAAATTACATTTCAATTTTTAACGAAAAAAAAAAAAAGAAAAAAAAGAAAACAAACTTTAGAAAATTTGGAAGAATTTATATTAACTTATTTCAAATTAATATGAAAACCACCAGTATCTCAACCAAACTGTGAGACTTTAAATAGTCTGATATCTATATTTAATGACATTTTGAGTGACTGATACTTGAAATCACGATTAAAACTTAACTTCAAATCCTTCCTGTCACATGATTAAATCAACCAATCAGATCAACTTCACATATATAAGGTTATAACATGTCAATCATACCCAATGCCTCTGCAAAATATTTCAACACTTAACGTGAAAAGCGTATTAATACTAATATGCAACAACATAACTGAAGATTAACTTGATGCAAATAAGTTACAAGTTTATAACAGAATTGTTTAAAAGATATTATTTGTTAGAAGACAAGAATGCAAAGGACATTTTTAGCGATGGAAATGAGATTTCAAACTTAAATATGACAGACGAAAGAAAATGTCATTTTGAATGTAAGCGTAACAGATCGAGGGATGTTCCGATCTATGGAGTAATCCTCTTACTGAAATGTTTAGACAAATCTAAAAAGTATCGAAATAACAAAATAATACCCCTACCAATTAAAGTAAAACGCAAATCGCTGCATTCATTCACGTAATTTGTTTTTTTTTTTACCTTGAGTTCTTTCTCCTTCAATTGCATATCTTTAGACAACAGTTGTTTCTTGTTCGCCTCAATTTGATCGTGTAACTTCTGAATTGCAATCACATGATCGGAACTGTTCGGGTCCATCAGGGCAGCATCAGCAAAGCTCAGGTTCAAACTACTAAAACAAGAAAGAACACAAATGGAACCAATTTCCTGGCAAAAAAACGTTTCAAGATTGGTCGATACGCTTCTAATTCTTTTTGGGGATGGCAGCGGGAATTTTATCGACAGAAAAAATTATTATTTCAATTTATTTTTTGTCTTGAATTTTCTATCTTAAAAATGTTTATTTGAAATTTAAGATATTTGCAAAAAAAAAAAAATCTGATCCAAATTCATAATTTAACTAATATAGCATTTCCTAAGTCTGGGATAGCAGTCGATGAACCAAAGTTTGGGGTTTAAAAAGCAAAACACTGGCTAAAATCGTTTGGCAGCAAGGACTTATTTTGTTGCTGTTAGGATGTATATTTACGCTGATTTTCGGAAAATAAAGTCTAATCGAATTATTCAAAATATTTTCTTTTTTTCTGGTAACATTTTGTGTGAAAGTAATTTTGGATATCTGAAACAGAATTTTTGTCACATTTTATTTTTTGTCAATTGTAACCCTTTGAAAATATTTCTGAATGAAGTCGTTCTTGTTGGTGACATTATTCCCACTTATCAGACTTTTATTCCAAAGACATCAAAGATATCAACAAAGACAAAAGGCGCGTGAACAAGGCCAGAGAGTATAACATAAAAAATGTGAATAAAACAAACAACGTGGATAACAGTCTAAAAGGGTTAGGGTTAGGGTTACCTTTTGTTTGTTGAGAGGCCATTACTTATGCTTTTTTCCATCTTGGACTTCTTTGTTGGAGGGGGACTATGTTCAAGTAGCCTAAAACAAAAAAACAGAAACAAGGAATTAAAAAACCCTTACAAAATAATAATGTCAAATGGCAGACGGTTTGAGAAAACAAAAAATCACTTCAATATTATCTAAAGATTGACTTTGATATCGTCCAACTATCATTAACAAGAATGGTACAGGCAACACTTTTCGAGCCGTAGTCCACACGAAATGACACATCATAAGACGAGTTGCACTGCTAATAAAAAAAGTAGTCAAAGTTACTTCAATCTTGCATGACAACCACACAATATGCACACGTAGGTATGTCACAGAATAATCGCACCTCTATAAACCCTAAAGACTTGCAACATGTCATATCTCTTACACTGTTGTTGGGTAAAAATTAAAAAGTAGTATAGTTTAAATTTAAGAATAATTACACAATAATTTTCAATTTCTATAAATTCAATTTAAACAATGTTTAATATTTATTCAGATTAAAGATTTTGAAGTAAAAACAATTCACAAATCTGTGATTATCCAATTTTAATAATTAAAAAAAATCAATAAAACATCAGGTATTCGATAATTTTAATGTTCTACTCAGAAAATAAAATTAACAGTGAAGGTTTTTATTTTATTTTGTTCCAGAATGAATTATTGAAAAATATCTTAGGTAGATTTTTTTAAATTGAAAAATAAATGCTAAGTAATATTGTATGTTTATAATTATCAATCCAACTATATTTTGTATTAGATATTAAATTTTGCACTCGACAAAATACACAGTAAACTTCTCTAGGAAAATTTATTTTTTTATTTGTAATTCAATGGTATTATTAGTTAATTGTTAGTTTCTGAATTTTTTAGGTGAAAATTACAACTCATAAGTTTCCGAGACTAGCCCCCCTATCATTCTTTTGCTATGGAAACATTCTTTCAAAAATGAATAGTAAAAGCATAGAATTTGGTATATTCCGACTACTGTTCTCATCTTGGGTGATTTTATCACAACGTTTCAGCCGATGTAACCCCCGACCTTCTTCAGGTGTACTTTGTCGAACTCAGGAATCTGGACGGGGTAGCATGCTCTCGTTCCATCTGCCATGACTGGGAAGAAGTCTTCAGTAATTCACAATTCTTCGTATCAGCCGCACTGAGGATTGAACCTTCAACCTTCAGATGACTGTCACTTAGAACTGAATTATACTTAGTACTATATCCATTGCGCCACAGACCCTTGCGGACAATTCTAGTATGAATTTTGGGAGCCTTAAACCTATTCTTGTTTTTGATCTAACTACTTATCACTATAGATCACTACTTATCTATTATTTATAATTATAGGTTCCCATATTGTATTGCATTTTATACTAGGTCTGCTTAGTAAGTCATTGTCGCCTAACATATGTGCTGCTTCTTTGAGTCGTCTTACACTCCACCGTTCTTCTCTATCTATAATTTTTTACTTCATCCCATAAGGGTAGATGGTTTCCCTTTTCCTTCCATATGTGGTCAGCCATACCCGACTTTTCCACGTATTACGGATTTCCGATGTTCTTCTCGCCTTACCTTTAGTGGACGACATGTCTCACCTTTGTATACTTTTCCACACTTACATGGAATCGCATACACACAGTTCTTAGTCATGACTTTTTCCGTAAGGGGTTTGACTCTCATAAGATGCTTTCGGAGAGTTGAGTCGCCCCTGAATACTATCCTGATGCTACCCCCGTGGATTAAATAAAGGGTTCCGTTCGAAATTCCGTCCAGATTCCCGAGTTCGACAAAGTACACATGAAGAAGGTCGGAAGTTACATCGGCGGAAACGTTGCGATAAAATCACCCAAGATGAGAACAGTAGTCCGAATATACCAAATTCTACGAATTATCAACCCTCATCTAAAAAATTCCGAAGCCTAATAGTAAAAGCATTGCTTTTTTTCTTCTCTGGGTTGTTTCTTTCCTTTTTTTTACGACAATTTTAAATATCATTTACGTCTTCTTTAAATAGATATAAAAGCTTGATACACATTTTTTAAGAAACGGAGTCACGTGTATTGTATCGTTTGTACATCCTCGTTAAAACACATGATTGTCTTCTCTCTCACGTTTGACAGTTTTTGTTTCGTTTTTTCCCCAAAATTTAGTTTTTCTTGCTACTTAAAACAGGAGAATAGAAAGTGACTAACTTGGGTTTACTTTCAGCAGCCTCGTAACTCTTGCTACCCCTATTTTGTTCTTCCATCCTCACATTTCATGAGCAATGTTTTTGACAAAGGGGGAAGAATTGCTGTTTTCTATCTATCTCACTTATCGTTGGTTAGTTTTTGATCTTTTAGTGATAATTTCTTCTTTTTTCTTTTTTAGCTCCTTACATCAAGTGGCTTCATTTTTCTTTTTAATGGAAATCACTCCAGACAAGGCATGAAGCCACCTGCTGTAAGGGGCTAAAAAAATACTATTTCAAGGTCAAAAACTAGCCAACGATAAGTGTTATATGGATAGATTCCGACCCAGAAAACAGCAATTCGTCCCCCTCTGTCAGAAACATCGCTCATGGAAAGTGAGGACTAAAGGACAAAATAAGGGAAGCGAGAGTTACGAGGCTGCCGAAAGTAAACCCAAGGTCCACTTTATACTCTCCAAAAAAAAAAAAAAAAAAAAAAAATTCTAACGGTGTTGAAACACCACCGATATCATTACTATCAAGATCAGAATATTCCAGATACTTAGATATGTTTAATTTACTTATTGGAGTATTCGTTTCTCAAATCTTCCCGTGATTTAAAACAAAGTTATCTAAATCATCCAGTCATTGGGCGCAGGTTTTCAAAATTTCTATCGGCAACAGATGTAGTGTGTATTATTTATTAAGTTTAGTTTTTTATTACTTAGACTTTTTTCACTATTACAGAAATTGTCAAAATGGCTAAAGATGTATTGGCAGCACTCAACAAGAATCAAGGAGTACTTATATAGGAACAAGAACATTATATTGATAACAATAATAATAATAACAGAAGAAGATAAAGAAGAAGATAAAGAAGAAGAAGAAGATAAAGAAGAAGATAAAGAAGAAGAAGATAAAGAAGAGGAAGATAAAAAAGAAGATAAAAAAGAAGATAAAAAAGAAGATAAAGAAGAAGAAGACGATAAAGAAGAAGATAAAGAAGAAGATAAAGAAGAAGATAAAGAAGAAGAAGATGAAGACGATAAAGAAGAAGATAAAGAAGAAGATAAAGAAGAAGATAAAGAAGATAAAGAAGAAGATAAAAAAGATAAAGATGAAGAAGATGAAGAAACAGTGGATACTCACGAACTGTTGAGAGATTTGTTTTTATGGGAATTATGATGGGATTCTTTAAATTCATCTTTTGGCGTACTCTTATGGGATTTGTGATGATGATGATGGTGATGGTGATGATGATGGTGGTCTTTTTGCGTGCCGTCCTTGTGGCGGTGGTGGTGGGGGTGCTGTTGCTCCTTATTCCCGCTGCCACTGCTGCCTTCCTTGTGACTGCCTATACTTCCCTCGGCGGCACCACCGTCGGGACTGCTGGTTTCGTCGACCGGTTCGAATCGGCTGCGACGGGTCCGTTTCGAGGCGTGCGACTTGGTCTTGTCCTTGCTCAGTTCGAATGCCTTCGTGTGCTCTTTGCCCCGTTCGGATCCCTTGCCAGGGTCTCGGCTTTTCTCTTTCATCATCTTATCAAACGATCGACTAGCGTCCATGCTTCGGTCAAAGCTGCTTCGGTGGTCTTTCGCTTTGTCGTTGCCGCCGTGATCCTTGCTTTTATCCGAGGTGGATCCAATCTCTTTAGCTTTATCGAAAGCGCTGTTATAGTCCTTGTTCTTTTCAAAGATATTAGTAAAATCCTTACTGCTTTTCTCAAAGAGGCTGACATGATCCTTCGATTTCTCTTTATTAGGCGTTTCCTGATTTGAGTCTTTCGGTTTACCGAAGCCGGAAGCATTGTCCTTATTTTTGTCCGTAGCGCCACCGATACTCTTACGAGAGGAACTGTTGATGTTATTGCTGCTATTGTTGTTGTTGCTGCTGCTGTTATTATTGTTGTTGTTGGAACCGACACTACCATCAAAATTACCCCAGCGCGAGTTCATGCTCTGCCTCGCCTCCTCCTGTCGATGCCGTGTCTTTGCCAGGACTCGCTTGTAAGCTTGAGTACACAGCCAGCAAAGCAATTTTCCATCGACCTGCGATTGAAGAAGAATAAAATTATTAATTGAGAGTGAAGACAGAAGCTTTTATTAACAGTTTTCGGATCAAGAGTACAATAAGGACCCCAGTTCATTAACACAACACGCGAACATGTTCCGGAAGTCACCGGCATCTTCCGGTTGACCCTGCAATACACGTGATCGCTATTTACAAAACAACTTGTAAATAAAATAAACGAAATATATACACTTTTTAAAAAATCGGCTGACTTGTAATCTTTAGTTTTGCAATAAACAAAACAATTTATCGTTTTTTTGTTTTACTTTTATTTACTAAAAAAACAAAAAAAAATTTTAAACGCAGAACATTCTATATTTCGTGTTGTGTATTTTAAGAAAAAGTGGAGGGCTATATGAAAATACTTTTTTTCTTTTTGTAGGGAGGTGAGTAGATTACACAAATTCCGAAATATAGAATGTACTGCATTTATTAAAGTAAATTAAAGGTTTATTTACAAGTTTTTTTTTGTAAATAGCGACCACATGTATTGCGAGGTCAACAGGAAGACGCTGGTGACTTCCGGAACATGTTCCGCGTGTTGTGTCAATGAACTGGGGTCCTTATTGTACCCTTGCTCCCAGTTTTCTTTTAACAAAAGTTCCATCCTATCACCGCATGCATTTATTACAACAGACTTTTATAGTTATGAATGGGCAAAGTATATATTTCTTTCTCCATCTCTCCTCTATACCAGTCCAGTCTAATAATACCTAGATGCATTTATAGAAGACTAGGCATACCGATGACCCGTTGGGTCACAATCACTACCACTATTTATTTATTCCACTTTGATTTAATTCAAAAATTAATAAACTGTAACATATCTGTGAAGTCATTCATGGATGAGTTTTAAAATATCGCAACGATTTCTAATCTGACGTTGTAACACTTTAAGCAGGAGATTGCGAGTTCAAAGGCGGCTCATGTTATTAAGAGACTTAATCCAAGCTGTATCTTAGCAAGTGCCTAGAAAACCATACGCCATGAATAAAAGTGTGTGAGTGAAATTGGGTATGATGAAACCGTCAGGATGCTTTCAGATTACATGCAACGTATGCTTAATTACCAGTGGTGTGATTATAAGACTTAGTATTGGATAACATTATTTTTTTTTACTACAGGATGCCACCTGTATTTAAAGTAGTATTGGGTGACATTTTTTGACTACAGGATGCCACCTGTATTTAAAGTAGTATTGGGTAACATTTTTTGACTACAGGATGCCACCTGTATTTAAAGTAGTATTGGGTAACATTTTTTGACTACAGGATGCCACCTATATTTAAAGCAGTATTGGGTAACATTTTTTGACTACAGGATGCCACCTGTATTTAAAGTAGTATTGGGTAACATTTTTTGACTACAGGATGCCACCTGTATTTAAAGTAGTATTGGGTAACATTTTTTGACTACAGGATGCCACCTGCATTTAAAGTAGTATTGGGTAACATTTTTTGACTACAGGATGCCACCTGCATTTAAAGTAGTATTGGGTAACATTTTTTGACTACAGGATGCCACCTGTATTTAAAGTAGTATTAGGTAACATTTTTGACTACAGGATGCCGCCCACAAAAAAACCCAGGAAATTTAGATTTAGGCAAACAATTATGTATTTACACATCCAAATGTTTTACGATATAAACCAAGTAATGGTAGGAGACGAATGGACACGGCACCAAGGCTCGTACACCCAAGGATACGTTACCAATTTTTTTTTTCATCATATTCGGTTTAACGTCTGTTTTATACATGTTGGCATGTGTTAAACGGCTTTTAGAAACTGACTTCTCAAACTAACCTATCTTTCACAAGGTCTTTATTTATTCCTTTTTTTTTTTTTTTTCTCAAGTCCATCATTATCAATTCCTTTGACCTTCCTCTGCCAACTGACTAGCTTAGAGTCAAATACTCTGACTTCATTGAACCAAACAAATGGTCCCCAAAGAGTGCAGCTTTCAGCGTTATGGATTTCACCGATTATACCAACTTCAATTAGAGACATAAAAATGCTTAAAAACTTAGTTGATAGATAGAGACTCGGAACAATATCCCACTTAAAGTCATCGAAAAGGCAACTGGAAGTTGGCGAGACCGTCTACGTCAGGGGCGGACAACCTTTTCAGAGTGAGGGCCAGATGAGATATTTGGAAGGAGATCGCGGGCCGGAGTGAAAAACGAAATCTCAGAATTACTATATTTTGTTTACATGAATAAATTGTACAAAAATTGCATTGAACACTCTACAAATCTGATATTTTTTCTCAAGAGACTTCTGTATGTGATGTTATAAAAGGCGCCGACGAAAAGCCATTGTGGAATCATAAAAAATAATGACGGGGGAAGTAGCAAGTTGATCCAGCATTCGTTTTGACACACCTCACATAAGTTCTGCTTCATGCCCTTTCCTCGTCTCTCGTTTACTCTTTGCCTCTCTCTTTCTCTTTTTATCTCAGGCCAAAGATTTGAAATTAATAGTTAAAGAAAAATGAAATATACATGCATCATCGCTCGCTGATGTTTATACATTTTTATGCCACTGTAAATCTTAATTGAAACCTACTTTTACGTCTATGTCACGAAATGAGATGAGTTTTACTGGGAGGTCCGCGGGCCAGATTGCAATAATAAAGCATAGCAGGGTGGCGGGCCGGACACTAAGCCTTCGCGGGTTGGAGGTTGCCCGCCCCTGGTCTACGTTGTTGTGAAGCTGTTCACAGAAAGAGAACATTGAACGTCTCAGCTAACATTTGTGTTTTTCTGCTGATTGAACAATGCTTCTGTTATGAACAACTGTTTTCTATTTCAAACAATTACACATGTGCATGTAAATTAATTGGGTCCTGTAGTATTGTATTAAAAGTTAAAATTTTGCCATCACAACAAAGTGAAAAATTCTGATATTGTGACTATTCTAGCACGTACGACATACCACCGGAAGTAGTAGTAGTAGCAGCAGCAGCAATAGAGGGTAAGTAACAAGTACGCTAACACTACGATAGCAAAAATGTCTTGAAAATTATTTGAATAAGAAACAAAAAAAAAAAAATGAAAAAAAAAGGGAGCTTACCTTTTTGCGACTATCATCACTCCTGTCAAAAGCACACCGCTGTTTGCATTGTTCACAAGTTTGTGGGGGACCCAATTTCTTTTCAGAGTTGGTACATCGTTGACATTTGTTCCCGATAAAAGAAGCGATCACATTGCAGTACTCACACGCTGTCGGCTACAAAAATAAACAAAAATCAAATTGTCACACGGCAGAATATGGACGAAGCAGCACACGAGAACCCCCAAGCTTTTTTCCGGTGGGGGGGGGGGGGGGGGGGGCAATGACATCTTGTGAAAACATGTTACAAAATAGTGAACTGGTAACTCGATATATCATGGTTTTTCTAACCTGCCACATCATTATGGCATCCACACGAGCTGCCTTGAGAATTTTATAACTCGGGTAGTGAAGGTCTTTTTTCTTCTTTTTTTTCATGTTAATTTAATAAAAAAAAAATTACATTCAAAATCAAACAGTTTTCCGGAAGGTGCTCGAGTAATTATATTGACTGATGTCACGTTGTACGCTAATAAAAAGGTTAACAAAAAGGTCCGAAGAAGATGGAGATGGGTGGCAACAAATGACCATCGTCCAAGTTTAGGTGCACATTTTCTTGCGGGAATTCAAAAGTCTATGACTAGACTCCAAACGTTAAACAAACAAACACAAAAAAACTCAGTTCAGTTCAATTCCTGTAGAAGCACAAAAACCTTCTGTGTAACTTTGAGCTCCAATGAACGAAAACTAATTCGGCTCACCGCAGAATCTCACTCAACACTAACTTCGCCTTCACTAATTATGATTAATAATCTTCTCTTTTTATGAGCAGATTTTCCTTCAGTTAATTCCGCTTAACCAATCAGAAAAAACATAAACCGCTGGCTCACTATTTGTCGTCAAGACGAATCCACGTATTATTGTGCAGCAACCAGTAGATTTGTTACTTCGAGGTTGCGAGTTCAATCCTCACTAGAAAACTAGTAAGCCAAAACTTATTTCCCTTTCCATCTGCAAGCCAGGCAAAGGCGGACCCTCTTACTGCGGGGAAGAACTAAGTCCGGGCCATCTCCACCGCTCGATTCTGGCTCAAGATCATCAATTCCGCCACAAATACACACAAGATATCAGAAAATTCTCCGACCGTAAGTTCACGGTTCGCCTGGATTATGGGCACAACTAACACATCTAGTATTCAACAATATTTTTAAGATGAGCTACACAGTTATTATTTATATTATTTACTGGTTTTAAATAGTTATCCTCATCTTGATTGTTATGTTCACAATGTTCCGTCCATTGTATTCGCCAGACTCTTTTTGTAATCTAATTTTCTAGAAAATTTTAACTTTTTTTTTTTAATGGAAATCGCTCCAGATAAGGCATGAAGCCACTTGATGTAAAGAGCTAAAAAAAATTTTTTTTTTTAAATACTACTTCAAGGTAAAACCCTAACAAACGATAAGTGTTAGATGGATAGATTCTGACCCAGAAAACAGCAATTCTTCCCCTTTGTCAGATACATCGCTCATGGAATGTGAAGACTAAAAGGACAAAATAAGGGAAGCGAGAGTTACGAATCTGCCGAAAGTAAACCCAACTGTATACTTCAGTGCTCTTCAAACTTTTTTTGTCGCGACCCCTTTTTGGAAAAAAATTTTTTTCGTGACCCACCAAAATTTTTTATAAATAAAAAATAAGTTAATGGAGTGAAAAAATTCCATAGTTATAATTTTGGCGACCCCCTTTCTATGGTTACGCGACTCCCCTGGGGGTCGCGACCCCCACTTTGAAGACCTCTGGTATACTTTATGTAACATCTTTTAGATACCTTTTTATCAGTCAATTTTAAGAAGCAAATCAAACTGGTAATAAATATTTAAAACGCATGGGATGTGAAATAAAGGGTTGCATTCGATAATTCCGAGAAGGACACTAACAAAAATCGGTGCTTCTGCATATCAACCCTGACATCTTAGACCGCTCTTAAAAATAAAATAGCTAAAGAAATGTATAAACTTTGTCATGTACTTACGTGGTAGATGAAAAAAAGACTTTACACCAAAAATTATGCAAATTCATCCAGTATTTATTTAATTATAAATAAAAAACGATTTTATCACTCGGTAGATATTTCCACCATTTTCCAGTGGTCAAAGACGATAACTCATATTTTCACGATTTCGGGGTTTTGGGTCTCCATTGTTTACAAAAATGTCAAAATGTACGTGAAATCATTTTTTTTCTTTTTCTTATAATTTAATAAATACTGGATGAATTTGCGTAATTTTTTCTGCACAATCTTATTTTCAGCTAACACGTAAGTACATCATAAAGTTTATACATTCTTTAAATATTTCAATGTCAGGGTTGATATGCAGAAGCACCCAAATATCACCTGAAGAATTCCGGAGAGTACAATGACTGAAACATGGATAACCTAGACGAGGACAATAATCTGACACATGTAAATAACGTAAACACATCCGTCGGCCGTGTTAGTCCGTCAGCAAATCCTATGTTCTATGTGCACTTGTCATGCGAGGTTTGAGTCATGTTGTGTCATAATTTTTTTGTGATTGATTAACTAAAGCAACAGGCTGTCACCAAACTGGCTAGAAAAATCAAAATGTTTTGCGTGAAGAATGGCAAAACCTTCAGTTGATAATGAAATAAAATTACTGGATCAGTAAGTGTCAAAAGATAACAGTGTATCTGTTTTCATTTCATAGGGTACACTCTCTTCGTCTTTACAATCCGACTCTTCCTTTCATTGATTTCTCTTTCTCTTCGTCTGTCACCGTTGTTACTTTAACCTCAATCAAAGATATACTGATCCACTAACAAATTTGTAGCCTTATATACAATATTCGTAAGATATATATATATAAGGTGATACAGCTTGCATGTGTGTCTTTTCTAGACGGATACTACACCCTATAGACCAGTCCCGTCTTGGCCCTCAGGCCTTGATTCTGCCGGTCTGTGGGTTTGTCCTGTGCAGTTCTAGGGGGTCCACCCTCCCAGGCTTTGCCTTCTCACCCTTTGAGAAGGGGTTAAATTATTGCTAATTGCCTGAGGCGCCCCTACCGGAGAATGCCGACGGGACTGCCCAGGTAATTTGTAAAGGTCATAAGTGCTCTTCATCTAGGGTGCTGACTTATCAAATCCCACTTTCCGACCTTGTGTCATATTTTAACTGTGGGAGGTAGATAAATACTGTCTTTTCTAGACTTAACATGGCAGACAACGGTAAGGCAGTGTGACCCTTTAACTTCAGGTAGTAGTAGGCCTGAGTCGGTCAGTGTCGACCATGGGTGATGCATCCTTAGCCTGGTTGTCTGCTCGGCTGGAGAGACCAATGCGAGAGCGACAATCTTTTTCACAAAAGTCACAAACATGTGTGGTCTCTGGACTGTCGCCATTGATGCACTCCTTTCTGCGTGCGCGGCTTTACTGCAGCAACATTTATCAACATTAAAAACTGACGGGTTTATGTGGCGTTGCCCTTGCGGTTATTGCGGAAAGAAGATGTCCATTAGGTGGAAAAGTATTTTTTGTTTAAATTCAAAACTGCCCCTCAGAGAAATAATTAAATTCATTTATATTTGGGCTTGTGGCAGATCGACGTTGGACACCATAAAAACGGATCGACGGATAATGAATGACCATACAATCGTGAAATGGCGAAAAATCATGAGAATCCCTTTTTGAAGATAAATCCTGGAGGAACACTTGGGATTATCTCCCCTGTCATTTGACGCGTCAAAATTAAAGATAAAATTATTTTTTTCAGCCCTGTAATCGAGAAGCACCCAAAATCCCAACCTCAAAACCAACAACAACAACGATAATAATAACGATAATAATAACGATAATAATAACGATAATAATAATGATAATAATAATGATAATAATAATGATAATAATAATGATAATAATAATGATAATAATAATGATAACAATAATAATAACAACAATAATAATAATAATAATAAGCGTTACCTTTCCATAGATTTTGACATTGTGGGCACACTTCTTGCAAATGGAGTTTGTGCTGCTTTTGCTGGAAAAAAAGAGAAATTTTATGAACAAAAGATTTTTGTTGCACAAGAATTGACAATTTTCATAGAAAAAAAAAAAAGTGAATTTTCTTGTAAATTAAACAATGGATAGTCCTTTTTTTTTTCTTTTTTAAAACTTAGTTCACCCCAAACAAGGCAAGTTGCCACTGTAGACGTAAGGGGCTACTGAAATTAGGGTGAAAGTTTAGGGGGTCATCCTAAATTGGGAGCTGTACAGCGAGATTCTTGTTAACATTAGTTTTAAATTTCTGCATGTCAGTAGAGTCGGGGAAACAGGGAGCAAGTTCCAAAGGCCGGCAACACGAGGAAAGAAGCTATTGGAGTAGAAGGCTCTCTGGCATCTGGGGACCTCCACAGTGAATGGATGGGATTTAGTTGATATTCGGGTTGATCGAGTGTATTTACGTCGAAGGGACACCAGAGCAGCAAGTTCATCGGAGCACATTCCATTGAAGTACTTGTAAAACAAGCACAAGGATGCAACATTGCGGTGATGGGACAGGCGTTGGAGCTTGGTGGATAGTGAGGGACCTATTAGATTAGCGACTCATTTTTGGACCTTGTTGATGGATTTTCTTGTAAATAAAAAAAAAATGGATAGTCTAAAAGATGCATGAACTGCATTTGTAGCGATGAAAATGCTATTTTAAATGAGTATAAGGTGTCGTCCATTCAATCATGACGAAAATACGATTTCAAAGTTAAGCATGGTAGACGAAACAAAATGCCATTTCCAAAGCATGACTGACGGGCAGAACTTTTTATAGATACTGTTGGCCGCAGGTTCAATAGGATGCGACCGGCCAACAGACACTTTCAGGGATGAGAGGAAGCAAATACAAAGAAGAACAAAACAAACAAAAACAGAAAACTAATCGATAACCTTGCACCCCCCCCTCCTCCTCCTCAATCTCTTTGTTTACGTATTTTGGACGGTTATCATCATCTTGGTTGTTGTTGTCATCCTCACAACATTTCCATTGTTCAATGTGCCTTTTGTCAGAGTTGGTAACCTTCCGTGCAATTATCACCCAAACATCTTCATTTCTCATTCGATGCTCTATGAGAGAGGGGGGGGGGGGGCACTAATATTCCTCAACTTTTTTTTGTATATGAAATCCAATTTCTATTCAATGATCTCAAAAGACTTGATATGCCAATAAAACAACCAAACAACTCCTCCTCCTCTCCACTCGACCATACTAACTCTAATGAATGGAGATGGCACGGTGGCTAAGCCGTTAACGACGCTGATTAAGAACCTGGATGTGCCAGGTTTGAATCTAGTTGGTTCTATAGAAACACTTTCATCAAAACCCACACCTGACCTTGTGTCTAACCTCCTGAAGAGGAGGTAACTAAAATGCTGATTCTATCACAAAGTTTCATAATTGAAATATCAAATGAAATGGAAGCACAAATTTGTTCATTTTTTTCCTCTTTTATTTAGTTTGTTACGTAATTCATATCTCCACCAACGCACATATCTCTTACGAGTAATTACCCACTAGGCCATGTCTCCAAATGGATAATCAAGGGGATTTAGTAACATCTCATATGATTATTTACCTATGCTCATATCGCATTGATTGTAATTAGACATTACTAGGCCGAGGAAAAAGGTTGTATGCTGGGTTAAAATAATTGGACGGTGTGAGAATTCTGCTATTAGCATTACAAATTGCGTATGATTTTTAAAAATTTTTTTAAGCTCATTGTTATTTTATCGCCCGGAGTGAAAAGAGCTGCGTAAAGGAAGCTCAAAACCGTTTGAATTATGCGGATATCAACAGTGGTTCAAAAGTTATAAGAATTCAAAATGTCAGAAATTTGTTTTTTTTCATTGGACATTTTTCTTTAATAATACTTTTAAAAAAGTGGGCCAAAATATGGATCTCATCATTTCAAGAAACTCGGAAATCTCTCCACCATTTATTTATTTTTGAACCTATTCCCATGAAACTTGGTATTCTTATGTAAAATTGTGTGCTCTTACTGATTATGCACTCAGATTTTATTTCTCTTTACCGTAAACTATGAATTATAAATTAAGATATGTAAATATAAGTTTTTTTTAAATTGACACATTGTATCATACAGATTGTGAGTATTCATGAACATATTAATTATTCACTTGGTTGAAGACACCGAGAAGATCCTTTATGAAGTTATAAGGAATAACTTCATCGCTTAAAATAGATCATAGATGACCCGTGACTCAAAGGATCACCGGTTGTCGAATATTTAAAAAAATATTCTTCAAAATAAAAGTGAGACAAAATGCTTTTAACCATGGAAAGTCAGCACAATTTTTTTTTTTTCGAAGGGACTGGATTTCTGTAACAATAAAGAGGAACGCTTAACAGCTAAAAAGAAGAATAAAATGCTTTGAATGTCGTGCATGCCCATCTGCCAGAGTAAAAAAGGGCTTCTCTTCACAATTGCAGACTTTTATAGTTGGGACCGATCTGCACACGTGAATAACGAAGAACTAATTTGCATGTACCCAACACAGCTAAACGAAGTTAATCAACACAATGGACATCCTGGAGTCAGGCGAACATTAACTTTTGTCTGTAGAATCGACCCGTTCGTGTCTAAAACGGCAGTAAAGGCAGTTGTTCGGAATGTCAGACAATATTGCGATGGAAAGAGGGAGGGCTCAGTGTGCATGAAGTATGGAACTGGCTAGGCATGAACATCACGCACTACGGTTGCCGTTTTTTGACACTGATTGTGGTCCCACACTGTTTTCAATCTAACAGCCAAGACACTGCACATGTGATCCAGCAATTAGAATCAGTGTTTTTTTTATGTGCACCCCTCCCTCCACCAGGATAACGTGTCAGATTCGTCGACACCCGCCAATTTGCTGCACTCGTACCCGATCAGAGAGAAAAGAGCAATGTTGAGTCCCATCTGGATCCCCAAAGGATCTCGACACATTATAAAGAACGAGACACTGTCGGGAGAAAAATCTACAAGGACGTTGCACGTCGAAATTCAGACCAGGCCGTATCACCGGACTGATAAGTCCACAGTTGGTGGTCGTCGATGGCACGCTTCGGCACATGGGAGACGTGTGCCCACGCCTCGGTTCAGCACCGGAAGTGGACAACAACAGTGACACATCATCAGAGAGTGTTGAATGGAGAGAATCAGATTCCGATGCAAATATTAGTGGTTCCACATCTGAGAGTGAGGAAGAGGCCGGACCTACTTTGGTTGAGCTGCCTTATTCCACTTCCAATTCAGATTCTGGTAAATCTGACGCTTTGGTCAGAGAGGAAAAAACAACCGCCCCACTACGGAGGAGTGCTAGGGTAAAACGACCAGCCACCCACTGTTACTTGTGTAAGGGGGGGGGAATAAAGAGGAACAGTTACCAACTAGAAAGAGAGTGAAGTGCTTTGCATGTCGTGCATGCCCATCTACCATAGTAAAAAAGGCTTCTCTTCACAATCGTAGACTTTTATAGTTGGGACCGATCGGCACATGTGAATAACGAAGAACTAATTTGCATGTGTGGAGACCAACTGACTTCAATGAAAGGACGGATGGAAAGCAGTAAGTCGATTTGCAGAGAGCAGAGAGAGAGTAGTGGTGCTGGAAATCTGTTTGAAAGTTGGATTGGCTTTGTAACCTTTTCCTTACGGTTAGATTACAATTTCATAGTATCTTTGAAGCTATACTATCTTCTTTATCCATTAAAATAAAATAATTAAGTCATCATTCTTAATTATTGATTACCATATTAGGTTCATCTCTATAATTGGCCTACTTAAGTCACTATAGCCTTGCATATGTGCCGATTCTTCCGTCTTATTTTAACCACCCTTTTCTCTCGATACATAATTGGCCATGCCGGCTTGTAATAACCAAAACATCTAAAACAGCCGAGGAATCAGAATCAGCATTTTTTTCTTTCAAGAGTCAGAGTTATATAACTACAATTTAAGAACTAAAACAATTGAAGAATTTTCCTGGGTGAGATTAATTTCTCTCGATATTTTTTTGTAAAAATAGATATTAAGTGTCCAAGATATGCTTTAATACTGCAGATAGAAATAAGCTCAATGATTAATAGGTTATATCAATCAGAGCTTCCATATATTAATTGGGTAGATTTTAAAATTTCAAATATTATAATCAACCTCCGTACAGAGCAATCAGTCTTGTATGCATCATGAGTAAGTTGTTAATCACCTCAGCAAAAGCAATCTACTTAGTGATAATAAGCAATACAGATTTTGTCTTGCAAGATAAACAGCTGAGATGCTGACTGTAATATCATATAGGATCAATGAATCACTCAACAGGGGTTTTGTTTCTAGGGCAATAGCTCTTGACGTATCTAAAGCCCTCGATAGAGTCTGGCATAAAGGGTTGTTCACAAACTTGCTAGCTATGGAATATCTGGCAATGTCTTCTCAACCATCAAATCTTTTCGCTCGGATTGGTCTATAAAAGCAGTTGTTGATGGGCAGAACTCTGAAGCACACAGTATCAACACCGTTGTGCCTTAAGGATTTATTCATACCATAATCACAGGTTAATACCTTTTTTTTATGGGGCGATCCACCCAGGTATTACCTCCTCTTTTAGGGGGCAGTATAGCATATGTTTGTTCCTCATGATACCATTATTCCAGGATTATCTTCTCCATTTGGGAAGGGGGGTAGTGTAGTACCTGTTCTGTTATGATAGCATCCTCTCAATCATTACCTCCTCCTTTAGGGGTCAGTGTAGTATATGTTCGTTCACCATATCCTCCCAGGTTAGCTAAAATATGCAACCAGAGGGAGCATATATTTGCTATATATATATATATATATATATATATATCGTACATGTATTGTATTAGTTTCTGTAAATGTAAATCCGTAGAAACTCAAGTGTTTATAAAAAATGCTCAATATCAAGTAGAGCTGTTTATAAGTATAAATTTTTATTTATACAAACATTATTGGTTACATATGTGCATACATGTTTCGGTTGCACTTTTCCAAGAAAGTCAACCTCATCAGACCAAGAATTTTTTCGGGAATGGATGGATTTAAAGAATTTTCTATCTTAAATAACTCTTTTTTGGGATCTAGGATCTTCTATTTCTAGCATCTTCTATTTCTTAGAAGATATATATATATATATATATATACACACAATTAGCTAAAATCTCAAAAATATATAACAGGAACGTAAAGATTAAATTCTCTTAAATATTCAAAAATACTGGTGGTCAGTCTTCTGCACTTCAGTACAGAGCAATCAGTCTCCTGTGAGCCATGAGAAAGTTGTTTGAATCTGTGATAAATCAAGAGGTTGTCACGCACCTCAGCAAAAGCAATCTACTTAGTGACAAACAATATGGATTTCGTCCTGACATGCTGTCTAATATTGTATCGAATCAGTGAATCTCTTGGGGGACTTTGTTTCTAGGGCAATAGCTCTCGACATATAAAAGGCCCTTGATAGGGTCTGGCACAAAGGGTTGCTTCACAAGCTTGCTAGTTATGGAATATCTGGCAATGTCTTCACAATCAACAAATCCTTTCCTTCTAATGGGTCTATAAAAGTAGTGTTGTTGATTGGCCGAAGTTTAAAGTATCAATGCCACTGTGCCGTAAAAATCTATTCTGGGCCCAACCCTCTTTCTGATCTTCATTAAGGATCGCCCAAATTATATTCCAAGATCATTTATCGATATCTATGCAGACGACAACTGCTTATGGTAGCACTTTGAAGAGCATTGGTGATCATGATCTTGCCGATTCTCTCTCTTCCGATCTAGTGCATGTGGTGCAATGGGGAGGAAGGGGGGATTTCTTGTTACACCTCTTAAAACCAAGCGCCTCACCTTGAGGAGGCCCCTTCCTTTGATAAGCTCCGAGGATTTACTTTCACTCCAGATCTAAAATGGAAAACTTGTATCCAATCTGTGTCTACAAAAATGATTGGATCATTCTATCGCTCCAGAAAATACTTGAATCCAGATGGAATCTCCTACTATATAAGAGTCTAAGATGAAGCACTGCTGTCACATCCGGAGAGATGCCACTAGGAGCACTGTCTTACCTCGACAAAGAATTAATTTCTGTTCTCTACCGCCCTTCTCTCACAGAAGAGACGTTGCTAGCCGTTCTCTACTTCATTCTTATTTCCATCGAAGGTGCTCGACTGAGCTCCAATTTCTACTTCTTCCTTAGAAGATATTCACAAAAACCTTTCTCTCTATCACAACTGAAAAAAACTTTCCCTTCTCCCTTTTTTTCTTTTCAATTTTCTTATCTTTTAATTTTTGCTATTTGAGAGACTCCCATCGAGAGATCTTTTTAAGATTCTTACCATCCCTTTAAACGCAATTGTTTGTATCTCTCTTGCACTTGGTTCACCGGGTAGATTCGCCAGATAGTTTTTGAAATTCTTTTTCATTAGTCCGGTTGCTCCTATAATTACTGGAATGATAGAGATCTTCCTAAAATTTCAGTTTCTTTTCATGTCGTACATAAGACCTTGGTATTTAGATATATTCTTCCTCTTAGCTCTGTTTTAGCCAGCATCATTAGGGACACTGACTTCAACTAGGGTTGCTACTTTCCCCCCTCTTGTCTCATATCACAGGTTTAATAGCTTTATTTTTTATTTATTTTCTTATGTTTTTGTTTTTGCTGGGAATGGGGCATCCTACCAGATGCCAGACATTCACCAGACTCCATCCGAGAGATCTTTTTAAGATTCTAACCATCCCTTTAAGTGCAATTGTTTGTATCTCTCTTGCACTTGGTTCACCGGGTATATTCTCCAGGTAGTTTTTGAAATTCTTTTTCATTAGTCCGGGTTGCTCCTATAATTACTGGGATGACGGAGATCTTCCTAAGATGCCAGTTTCTTTTCATGTCGTACATAAGACCTCGATATTTCATAATGTTTTCTCTATCAGCCCTGTTTAAGCCAGCATCATTAGGGACACTGACTTCAACTAGGGTTGCTACTTTCTCCCTTTTGTCCCATATCACTGTCAGGTTTAACAGCTCCGTTTGGGCTAAGAAATCCACACAAACCCAAATTTACTACCGACTTCCGAGAGGCCAACTTAAATGCATCTCACTCATTATCCTTCCTCTCGAGACAAACTTGCAGCTTAACATGGAGAGAGACCTTTCGTTTCGAGATTGGGCCTGTCATAACAGATGTTCTTACTCCGACTATGTGGAGTAAACCGTATCAGAATTATTCAGTCTTTCTGTGACAATGCTGATGAAATAAGGTTTTATGCAAATTAATACTTAGGATTTTACAAGAATGTTGCCAGTGTGTTGAGAATTTACTTTTAAATGAAAAATTGATTACATTTGGGAATGAAAGGTGCCACAAAATTGGCAAAGCACACCGTTTTGGCAATGTTGTTAGCGAGAGTTTAATGTGTTGACCTCCTCTGTTAAATTATAACGACATTAATTGAGTGGACGCCATGAAAGATTAATGATTGCCTCTCTTCGTAGTCGAGCTGAGAATGAAAATCGTCCTAGCTAAGGGAGATGCGGTCAGATATTTTTTTGGTCTTGCGAAAAAAAATCATGAGAGCGAATTTCTTCTGAAGCGACCGGTCATAAATATAAGTGTCCATGTCTTATTAAGCTTTTTGTCAGTTCTGGACGAATCTTGAGTATTCTTTATTCACATTCTGATAAACTCTTTAAATATTTGCATTTTTGAGTCGTTGACAAAGCAATGAGAGCAAGTTGAAGACCTGTCTCGAAGAAAGGGGAATCACAATTTAAGCTCCCAGCAAACATTAACGATGTTGTAAGAATCTTATTGTAGGTGAAGAACTTGTCTTTGACAAGTTGAAAGTAAACAGTAACCCTCGTGTTATATTGGGATTCTAATGATTCACATATTCTTTGCCATATGTCTTAAAGAATGAGAAAATTGAAGGATGTGACAGGTGTGTGTGTGCGCGTGTGTATATAATTAAAGAGACAGGTTGTTCATTTGGAAGCATTGATAGATTAGAACTATTAAAATTGGAAACGGAAGCCTTTTTCAATGCAAGATTAAAAAATTTTTTTTTTTACTTTAATCTTAAAATTTTCGGAATAAAATTCATCTTCAGAGTTGACCAGTATTGTGCCATATTTAAAAACAAAAAAAATAAACAAACTTTTTACATATGATGATTGTAATCTGGGATGTTGTCTTGGTGGTTATGAATTTAAATTCTGGGTGTTGAACAAGAAAGCATCAGGCATACTGGTATTTTAAAGAGACAGGTGGTTCATTTGGAAACATTGATAAATTAGAAATATTAAAATTGAAAATAGAAGCCTTTTTCAATGCAAGATTTTTTTTTCTGGTCAACTCTGAAGATATAATTTCCTTGCTTTTGTACATTTAGTGTATATGAATGTTCATCTTAACCCTATTAATGGCATATGATTCAGTATACTAGCATTTATCATGGAATGTCACTACTTTTGTAAAGGCTATGCCTCAATACAATGGTCATTTTTAAGGTTTTTTTGGAATTTTCTGGAAAACTAAGGTATATGGTAAACTGAAATTAAAATGCCATCAACTAGACCCTAGAACCTCTATCTCTGCCCAAAATCAGCTGAATCCATCAAATAGTTGATGAGATACAGGGTGGCACATACGTACGTACACACAGATAACATGATTTCATGATTGAACTTTCTGGATCTCTGGGTTGCCTTGACTAATGATGCTGAAATTCTACACACTTATAGAACCTATCAAATAAAAATTTTGTGCAAAGTTTTAACTAATTTGGTTTATTGGTTTTTGAGTTATGATTGATCAAAGAAATGAGATTTCTAGCATAGGCCATTCGTAAAGTCTATTAAGGGATAGAGCGCTTTCGCGCCTCCCTTGATTAACTAACAATCATCAGTGTGGCTTATATAATAGTATTGCCAAGTCAAACGATTTGAACCTTGGAGCGGAATAACTCCAATTTGTTTGGCTTACACTGAGAAATCATGTGTTTGTTTTTTTGTGACTAACTCAGACACCAGGTCAATCGCAAAGATTGAAACTTTGACTTGTCATCGTAACCCAACAACTCATGTACGATATTTGTTTGCAATTTTCAACTTAATTTTATGCATATTTTTTTTTTGTACTTTCATTGTCAGTCTTGTCTTCATAGAAACATTGGCTATATTTTCATTCTTTTTTTTTTTTTTAGAATAATTTATTATATAAAATTTTTTAACCGTCATATTTGTGGACGAGACACAGAGTTCTCCTGGTACAAATAAAAAGATTTCAGACTTTCTGAGCATCACTAGAAAAGTTAGAAAGAAATCAAAAGATTGACCACGAAGCGAAAAACGCACGATCATCGACAATGAACCCAGCAAGTTGATGCATGTCATCGGGTCGAAGTCTTAAGTAATTCGTAATTGTATTCTTAGTATCGTCCGCACTGAGGATTGAACCTTCAACCTCCAGAAGACTGTCACTTAGAACTGATTATTGTATAGCACATATCCGTTGTGCCACAGGTCCTTACGGATGCACCTGAAGAAGGTTGAAGGTTACATCGACCAAAACAGCGTGAGAATAACACCCAAAATGAGAACAGCAATCCGAATAATCCAAATAATTGCATAGAAATATTTTGTCCGGTGGCGGCATATATACAGTCACTATCCCCATAGACGACCGTTTGGGTCATGGGTTTTCTATGGTCTCCGTTTTAAAGGATGACGTCATCTTATTACTTCAGCATTTATGATATCATAAAGAATGCCTTCAACCTTAGGTAACGGGAGCGGAGGGGTCTGCTCGCACCTTAAAATTTTTGTTTAGTAATAATCGCGTCATCCCAGTCAGATTCAACACGGACCTTTGATTGATGCCCCCCCCCCCCCATTTTCAAAATATATTCAAATTTATCAGAAAGAATTCCGCTTATTTTATTCTCAGTTTATGGCATTTGAGGTTTTTAAGAAATGCTGGTTATTCCTCATTTTAGGAATTCTTCCCATTTTCAAAAGTTAATTATTTAAGATTTTCAAAGAATTTGGAATGCTACCCCCCCATACATTAGAATTCCCAAAACAGTTAAAAACAAATGCTGTAATCTAACCGACAAGAATAATGTTGTGTCGTCTGCTGATTAATATTTTAACATTGTTTAAGCACCATAATCGTTATTAATTTGCGACATGTTCTTACCTGTCTTGTTGAAATTCTGATCGGCAGTATGTACATTTGACAATTGGAAAGTTATTTCGACATTCCTAGGGAAAAGAAACGAGAACGAAAAGTCAGCATTCATCAGCAATTATAATTTGAATAAAAATTAGGTTCTATCAACAAATATTCCTTAAAAACAAAAACAGAAAGCCACAACTGAAAGAATTTGAGCTATTTCATAACTTTTGACATTTAAATAATTTAAACATTAATAAATAAAAATGTTATAAAAACAGAGAATGAAAATATTCTCATGAATCTATAGCAATAAAATTAATAGACCACTTCGTGTGTGTATGTTTTTCTCATGATCAGATTACGTACACTTTTTTTTTTTTTTTTTTTTTTTTTTTTTTTACTATTAATGAAAAATTTATTGAAAGCAAAAACAAAATTTAAAAAATCTTATTTAAAATAAAAAATACTTTAATTTTGTAAAAATTTTGGTTACAAAAATGACCCCCCCATCCCATTTGCACTCCAGAATGATATGGAATAACCAGTTTCTCCCTCCCTGCATTCGTAACTTAATCTGCACACTTTCTCTCTCTATCCACTGGCTAATTTTGTAAACATGTGAGGTGTTTTGTTTGTTTTTGATTTTCCGAATTGTAAATTGGTTGCCATTTCTGAACTAGATTGTCCTTTTGAGCGAGGTAAACTAATTATCGAGTCGCTCGATTTATCGAGTTTGATAACAATTCAGTTAGGTCAACGATCAAACGATGCCATAATTAAATTTAACTTTCAAAATCATATTTTAAAAAAACACAAGGAGGAAATTCTAAAGGCAAGCGATCCAAGGAAAGAAGTTATTAGAATAGAAAATCTTTCAGCATCAAGGGACTTCTACATAGAAGAGGTGGGATTTTGTTGCTAATCAGGTGGGTCGGGGGTACAAGTGCAGTAAGTTCAGCAGAGCACATTTCGTGGAAGTACTTGTAAAACAAGCACGGGGATGCAATGCTGCGGAAGCGTGACAGGAGCTGGAGCTTGGCAGCCAGTGCGGGACCTATTAGGTAAAAAATTTTTTTTAGAACCTTTTCCAAGAGGGAGAGACTAGTGGTTGTGCACCAGCCCAGATTTGACAACAATATTCCATGCATAGGGAATGGTGACTTTATAGAGATATAGGATACTGACAGGTGTGCGAGAAGTTTTCTAGCCTGGTAGAAGGAGCCTACCTTCTTTGCGGCAGACTTGGCAGTATCTTCTATGTACTTATTCCACTTCACGTTGCCTGAGAATGTCAGGCCGAGCAGTTTAAATGTTAGACTCTCATGAAGCGTGCTATCAGCCATGGCAATCGGTGATTGGAAAGCTTTCTTATACATGTTAAAGGAAACGAGCTTCGTCTTGGTAGCATTCATGTGACCATCCATTTTTGGTTCACTTCTGATAAAAACTGGAGGTAATTTTCTTAGGATTCAGTCATTAATTTGATTGTGTGGGCGGTAGCAGTCATCATGCAGGTCCACAGGGAAAATGCTTAGAAAAAGTTTCAGATATCTAATATAAGTAATTCTTTTGTTATCGAAACACCGGTAGATTAAATAAAGAGTTCAGTTAGGAATGGCTGAAAAAGGCCACGGAGTCGAATGGCTGAAAGAGGCCACGGAGTCGAATGGCTGAAAGAGGCCACGGAGTCGGATGGCTGAAAGAGGCCACGGAGTCGAATGGCTGAAAGAGGCCACGGAGTCGGATGGCTGAAAGAGGCCACGGAGTCGGATGGCTGAAAGAGGCCACGGAGTCGGATGGCTGAAAGAGGCCACGGAGTCGGATGGCTGAAAGAGGCCACGGAGTCGGATGGCTGAAAGAGGCCACGGAGTCGGATGGCTGAAAGAGGCCACGGAGTCGAATGGCTGAAAGAGGCCACAGAGTCGAATGGATGAAAGAGGCCACAGAGTCGAATGGCTGAAAGAGGCCACAGAGTCGAATGGATGAAAGAGGCCACAGAGTCGAATGGATGAAAGAGGCCACAGAGTCGAATGGATGAAACGTTGCAAAAATGGCAACAGTCACATGTAAATAAGAATACCTCATCTGCGAAACATCAAATAAAATGATTGGTTGGAAAATATTTAAAAAATAAAACACAAAATGATGAGGCGTAAAGCAAATATAATGTTAGGCTCCGAATATATCATGTCGTTCAGGATGGTGGCATAGCGGAATAAGTGTTGTTTTTTTAAACAGTCTTACAATTTACTGGTTTGATCCTGGATCTGGAAATTAGATTCACGAATCAGCAGTACAAAAAATTATGTCAAATACAAAAAAGACACAATATTAATCTACAAGATGTTCTCTGTTAGTCAACCTGGATACTTGGCACCTAAAAAATGGTTGAGAATGATAAAAACCAAGATGCGAAAAAGTAATTGAAGAGATGAAGAATTCCATCATTATTTACATGGTTTTGGTTTTTTAAACTATTGCCCTCATCAACATTCGGCATTTATATTTTGATTCTTTCATTTACAGCGATATTTAAATATTGAAATATTATGAGTCAACTTAGATATTAATTCAATCTAGAAATCATTTATCGATTCAAGTAGGAAAGATCATCCAACACAAGTAATCGACAGCAATCATATTTAAGTATAGGAAAAACATCACTATAAATGAATAATACATCTGAAGAAGGCTGGAGAGCAAATCGGCCGAAGCACAAGTCAAAATATAAACATCATCATCATCGGATTAATGTCCATTTTTACATGCAGGCATGTGTTGGACCGCTTTTAACAATTGATTTCCAAACTAACATATCTCTGAGCAGGTCTGTATCCCTCTTTTTCTCAAATTCATCCTTATCACTTCCTCCTATGTTTTACTGGAGCCTTCCTCTGCCAACTGACCCTGCTACCTCAACTTTTCTACATCTACTAATCCAAGAACTATTCTTTCAATGTGACCATACCAACAGAATCTCCTGTTTTGCACACATCTCCCTATACTGTCAAGAATTAAACTTCCTCTGAGTTCATCAGATCTAAGCCCGTCTTTAAAAATCACACTACACATGCATCAGATCATTCTCATATCATGTCTCCATGCAACGCATGTCCTCAAACCTAATGATGAGGATAATAGTCTGAAAAAAAAAAAAATATAAATATTGATAAAGAGAAATGAATAAATAAATTGCGATGATTTCTCTTTATCAAAGAAAATCTATATTTTATTTTTCCGAAACAATTCCACATGGCTTTATATCTTTATTTGTTTTCAAT
Source organism: Sepiola atlantica (assembly GCA_963556195.1). NCBI lineage: Eukaryota > Metazoa > Mollusca > Cephalopoda > Sepiida > Sepiolidae > Sepiola > Sepiola atlantica. The sequence continues at coordinate 12,661,107 of OY744538.1, forward strand.
CCAAGGCATAAAAGATAGATGCTCGATCCAGGCCTGAAAGATAGATGCTCGATCCAGGCCTGAAAGATAGATGCTCGATCCAGGCATGAAAGATAGATGCTCGATCCAGGCATGAAAGATAGATGCTCGATCCAGGCCTGAAAGATAGATGCTCGATCCAGGCATGAAAGATAGATGCTCGATCCAGGCATGAAAGATAGATGCTCGATCCAGGCATGAAAGATAGATGCTCGATCCAGGCATGAAAGATAGATGCTCGATCCAGGCATGAAAGATAGATGTTCGATCCAGGCATGAAAGATAGATGTTCGATCCAGGCATGAAAGATAGATGCTCGATCCAGGCCTGAAAGATAGATGCTCGATCCAGGCATGAAAGATAGATGCTCGATCCAGGCATGAAAGATAGATGCTCGATCCAGGCCTGAAAGATAGATGCTCGATCCAGGCATGAAAGATAGATGCTCGATCCAGGCATGAAAGATAGATGCTCGATCCAGGCATGAAAGATAGATGCTCGATCCAGGCATGAAAGATAGATGTTCGATCCAGGCATGAAAGATAGATGTTCGATCCAGGCATGAAAGATAGATGCTCGATCCAGGCCTGAAAGATAGATGCTCGATCCAGGCATGAAAGATAGATGCTCGATCCAGGCATGAAAGATAGATGCTCGATCCAGGCCTGAAAGATAGATGCTCGATCCAGGCATGAAAGATAGATGCTCGATCCAGGCATGAAAGATAGATGCTCGATCCAGGCATGAAAGATAGATGCTCGATCCAGGCATGAAAGATAGATGTTCGATCCAGGCATGAAAGATAGATGTTCGATCCAGGCATGAAAGATAGATGCTCGATCCAGGCCTGAAAGATAGATGCTCGATCCAGGCATGAAAGATAGATGCTCGATCCAGGCATGAAAGATAGATGCTCGATCCAGGCCTGAAAGATAGATGCTCGATCCAGGCATGAAAGATAGATGCTCGATCCAGGCATGAAAGATAGATGCTCGATCCAGGCATGAAAGATAGATGCTCGATCCAGGCATGAAAGATAGATGTTCGATCCAGGCATGAAAGATAGATGTTCGATCCAGGCATGAAAGATAGATGCTCGATCCAGGCCTGAAAGATAGATGCTCGATCCAGGCATGAAAGATAGATGCTCGATCCAGGCATGAAAGATAGATGCTCGATCCAGGCCTGAAAGATAGATGCTCGATCCAGGCATGAAAGATAGATGCTCGATCCAGGCCTGAAAGATAGATGCTCGATCCAGGCATGAAAGATAGATGCTCGATCCAGGCATGAAAGATAGATGTTCGATCCAGGCATGAAAGATAGATGTTCGATCCAGGCATGAAAGATAGATGCTCGATCCAGGCCTGAAAGATAGATGCTCGATCCAGGCCTGAAAGATAGATGCTCGATCCAGGCATGAAAGATAGATGCTCGATCCAGGCATGAAAGATAGATGCTCGATCCAGGCATGAAAGATAGATGCTCGATCCAGGCATGAAAGATAGATGTTCGATCCAGGCATGAAAGATAGATGCTTTATCCAGGCATGAAAGATAGATGCTCGATCCAGGCATGAAAGATAGATGCTTTATCCAGGCATAAAAGATAGATGCTTTATCCAGGCATAAAAGATAGATGCTTTATCCAGGCATGAAAGATAGATGCTCGATCCAGGCATGAAAGATAGATGCTTTATCCAGGCATGAAAGATAGATGCTCGATCCAGGCATGAAAGATAGATGTTCGATCCAGGCATGAAAGATAGATGCTTTATCCAGGCATGAAAGATAGATGCTTTATCCAGGCATGAAAGATAGATGCTCGATCCAGGCATGAAAGATAGATGCTTTATCCAGGCATAAAAGATAGATGCTTTATCCAGGCATAAAAGATAGATGCTCGATCCAGGCATAAAAGATAGATGCTCGATCCAGGCATAAAAGATAGATGCTCGATCCAGGCATAAAAGATAGATGCTCGATCCAGGCATAAAAGATAGATGCTCGATCCAGGCATAAAAGATAGATGTTCGATCCAGGCATAAAAGATAGATGCTCGATCCAGGCATAAAAGATAGATGCTCGATCCAGGCATAAAAGATAGATGCTCGATCCAGGCATAAAAGATAGATGTTCGATCCAGGCATAAAAGATAGATGCTCGATCCAGGCATAAAAGATAGATGCTCGATCCAGGCATAAAAGATAGATGCTCGATCCAGGCATAAAAGATAGATGCTCGATCCAGGCATAAAAGATAGATGCTCGATCCAGGCATAAAAGATAGATGCTCGATCCAGGCATAAAAGATAGATGCTCGATCCAGGCATAAAAGATAGATGTTCGATCCAGGCATAAAAGATAGATGCTCGATCCAGGCATAAAAGATAGATGTTCAAATTTCCTTAGTTTGTGTGCTTAAACTTGCAAACTTTTATTTTGAATATTTAACCACGATGCAACTATATTTTCTTGCAAATTCCTTCAATTTACCTTTACCTTGTGTAAACATTCAAAATGTTACTCATTTACAAAGTTTTTTTCTCAAAAAATTTGAAAATCTTCAAACAAACGTCTTGTCTGTTTTCCTTAAAGCTTTAAATGCAGGTGCAACTCTGATTTTCAGGCAACTGATGGTCCGGCACCAAAAAAAAACAAAAAAAACACAAGAGCGAACTTTATAAATATATTGTGGCCTTAACCTTACTGACCAGGTTACTGCTCAAGTGTATTTTGTAAGGTCTTTTCGGCCTGTGTTCGCTCTGCCATCTTGAATGGCAGTGAGACATGAACCCCAAATTCTTCTTACTTGCAACGGTTTCAGCGTAATGACCGTGCCATGATCAGGTGGATGTACGACAGCAAACTAGGAGAGCATCCGTTCAGCCATGTTCTATCAGACGCTTTTTGGTATTGGTGAGATTTGGGATGTTTTACACGCTTGGCGTCTCAGGTGGTTTGGCCATGTACAGCATGCCACCTTCTACATCAACTCAAAAACACATGGATACCCCAGTCACAAAGGTGCATGGAAGACCAAGGAAAAACCTGGCATTAGTGCGTACGAAGTTAGTTAACTGCTTGCAACATGACTAGTATTAACAATATGGGTCCGACCGAGAGCAGGTGTGATACGTTGCCGACCCCAGAGTCCGGGACACTCGCAGCACCTTAATTATCAAAACCGGATGATAATAACGAAGATTAATACTTCTATGAGATCACGGCTGACGGAATGAGAACAATCTATTCCAGTGAATTAAATAAAGGGTTACGTTCAAAATTCTGTACAAGTTGTCTAGAATTCGATTAGAAGATTCCCGAGTTCAAAAAGATGCACATGAAGATGGTCAGAGATTACATTAGTCGAAATGCTGTGAATATAACAACTAAGATGAGAATAATAGTCGGAATAATGAAAATTATCAATCCTCACATCTAAAATAATTCTGGAAAAAAAAACAAAAAAAAAACTTTTTGTCCAGGATGCCACTTTCTATGATACATTTTCTCCTACAAATAGTGTTGCATCTTTATCAGTTAATCCCGGGACAGTTTCTAGGTGAGTCGAGAACATGAACTCTCAAAAAAAGCAGCTTTAGAAAAAAAAAAGATATATTTTCAAACACGTATCTGTAGATACTTCAAGAGTTTCATTTATATGATTAGCCATCCTAGATGTATTGAGCTGACCCTTTCACCCAAGTCACGAATCACTCCCTTCCAGTCAGTTCAGTTCATTGCATCATGCACGGTGATGTCAAGTCATTCCTTCTTCCAACATCAGATTCTATAAATCTTCCGTCCAGCAATCCTTTCCCTATCAGACGTCATAGTAGTTAACAATCTTTTCACCTGGCCACCGCATTGTTTTCCCAAGAAAGGGGTGGAGTGTTAGATCAACGTTGTCCTTTATCCAGATCCAAGCCTTTTCAGAAAACAATTGAATTTCTGTGTGACTTTGAACACAGGGCAGCCATTTTAATGAGAAGGTAGAGGATGTAAAAGGGGAAACACCAGTGTCATCATTGCTGCTGCTGCTGCTTAGCAAAAAAAAACAAAATTGACACTTCCTTTACTTATTAAAAAAACTGGGTTAGAGAATACCTCAATAATTTGATAGGTTTAAAACCTATTATTGAGGTGAACCCAGTTTTTTGTTTCATTATAAATTATTCGGTTTTTAAGTTTTGTTGAAATTTCAACAAAAACTGAGTCTAATAATTACTCATCAATAATAATTACTCATTAATAAAAAAGATCAAGCATTAAAAAGCCTTCAAAATTAAATTTCCAGAATTCAAATGTTTTATATTTAAAAGCACACATTTTGGCAATAGTCCAAGTTTATAGATTTTATGACTTTAATAAAATTAAACGAAACAAATTACTTTCTTATTATTATTAAATCACGTGATCTTTCTCATCTACCGCTCCGTTGTGACCGATACAGCTGACATCGTCCTACCAAATACCTATCCCTGGTTCGACCCATCGTTGGAATATGCCATCCAAGCTTCATCTATTTTTTTGGGGTTCAGAGACTTGCGGCGCGGATGGTCCGTGGACTCCACACAAAGTCATATGAACAGCATAGGAGGCTGCATGGAGACCTTATCGTTGCTTTTGACATCATGTGCGGCAACTACAATATGCCTCGTGACCTCTTCACACTATCAGTAAAAGTGGTGCAGTAGCCTTAACTGAACTTCATAACGATACGTTGAGTAGACTCCGTGTAATAGTGACTTGTGACGTGTGTTCCTTTTTCTTCCGGGTAACACGTTTTTCCTTCTTTTAACCGTATTATCCAAACGCATGCAAACTTCGTGACGTTCTCTACTCAACTGACGCCGATCCAAAAAACACCGCCTTTTATGTAGCCTTCTTTGCCACACCTGATTTGCATAATGCAACCCTCTCAGTCTCGTAATTTAATGGGCGTGGGTTCGCGTCTCGGTGTGACGACTCACCTTCCGTGCCGTCACTACACTCCGATAATCAGTGAATGTCTGCGACTCTCACACAATTAGACTTTGAAAAACAGAATTTCTCAAACCTGAAATCACAGATCTTAGGTAGATGAGGGTTGTTGCTGCAACAGAGTTGAGCCATCTTCTTCCCTGCACCAAATCCCAAACGACGACGGTCCATAGCAAGGTTGCACAAGATGACCAATCATCGGTGGACCCAAGTCAAGTCCTTGATGTTTCTTGCCGGGTCCTCAGCCATTTACCGATATGCTTGCGCTACCAAGGCAGAGAAAATTACATTACAAATAAATTATTCCTCTGAGTGACGAGCTGCATACCGAACCAAAGAAGACTTTGCTGCATGACAGACTGCAGAAACCCGACGGTTGAGATGTTGGTAGAGAATAGCAGTTGGGACACGGTCGGCCGTCAGTAACACAATATGTGGTTGAAGCAGTCAATTGTTAAAGACTTCCAATTCTCGCTGATCAACCAACCTCATTGGCCCTGGTTCACAGCCATAGAGGAGGATCGACTGGACGACAGATTGGTAGACATGCATCTTGGTTGATATTGAAATCTCCTGACACCTCCACAAGGTTCTTTGGAGGTGCACAAAAGCGGACGGATCTAGCAGCCCCAACTCGATAATCAACTTCCGTCGCACCCTGCCTGGACGGAACAACGGTGAACCCATGTTCTCGAAAATAATGCCATTTAGAGACAGCCGTCTCCAGACCTCAAAAGAAACTAAGGAGAAAAGAACTTTTGTTGATGCGCATATCCAAGCAGAGCGCAACCTGCACATCGTCCCCCATGGACCTGAGCAATATGAAGTCGTCGGCATAAGACAGGTCCGACACACTAACTTCATGCTCAACTACCATATCCTGATAGTCCTGGAAAGCGTGATCAAAAATGTAGTGTAGTCGAAGAGAGTCGGGGATAGTGCACATGTCTGTTGAACAATGGTCTTCACCTTGAAAGTCGCCGACGCGTGTCAACCTATAGTAGAACTAGATGAGACAAAGAAACTCTGTAGGAACACCATCTGCCTGCATGATAGGTCAGTGGAAGTCTATCAACAGAGTTGAAAGCAGCCACAAAAATTGAAAAAGCACATGATGCTGGTGAGCCTGACGCTGTTAGAGGGTGCGACGAAGCTCGTTAACACAGCCCCTTCCCTGCCGGAAACCACTCTGGGTCAGACATGTACAACGATTGCAGACTTTCTGAAACCCTTACAGAAGAACTGCCAATGCCTTTTCCACGACATTAATGAGACTGATACTCCTGTAATTTGAGGAGAGTTTCATGTCCTTCTCTTTGTGGTAGGGTAGGAGAATTATTGTTTTAGTCATCAAGGATGGTCGCCACAACTGCAGTGAAGACACGATGCACCAAATACTTCTGGCATGGCCTTGTATACTTCAGAAGAAATCCTATCCTTGCCAGGAGGCTGGTTGTTACGCAGAACCTGCTGCACTCCTCCACCATCAGCGGGGCTGTGTTGCAGTTATACACCTTCTCGGACGGCTCAGTGTTGACTTGTCATTGGAGGCAGGTAAATAAGCAGCATGTTGAAGTGTTCTTTTCGCTGCACAGTCAGATTAGTGATCACAGGACCATCCTAGGCACAATGTGTCTCACTTATTAAGAGTTTCCATGACTTTGCTTCATTATTTGATAGAACTTATGCGTGTCACCGCATGCAGCAGCTCTCTCTGTTTCTTGAGATGATGCACGCGAGTTTACATTAATTTGGTCAGATTGCCATCGTAAAACATGGAAACTTGGTGCCCGTGCAATTCTTGCCAATTTCGTCCTCTCAACAACTTCCATTCCAGAGTTTCACCAGTGACCGAATCCCGATAGCGATATCTATATTGTTAAATATAACAGGCAACTTATGTCTGGATATCCTTTCATAGATCCTTTCCATTGTCCGAATCATAGTTTCGGGGGGAATTGGCTGATGAATCTGCCATAGTTTTCATTTGTGTCCCAAGTACTTTCAGACCCATCCGGGTCCATCTTCAGGGGAATGAGGATAATCAGGTAAAAACCATGTGTTCGTATTATAGATGGTTTTGTCAGGAATTATATAATAAGTGCGAAACTATAATAGTTAGCATTATAGACATTTTAGTATATTATTGCTGGTATTGAAGTTGATTCTGTTAATTACGTTTTTTGTTTTTATATATAAGGCTCCCCGCCAAAACCATCTATAATACGAACACATGGTTTTTACCTGATTATCCTCATTCCCCTGAAGATAGACCCGGATGGGTCTGAAAGTACTTGGGGCACAAATGAAAACTACGGCAGATTCATCGGCCAATTCCCCCTCGAAACTAAGATTCTGATAATGGAAATGATATCCAGACATAAGTTGTCTGTTATATTTAACAACACTTGCCTTCAAGAAAAGATGCTTCCTAGATATACATTATATATATATATATATATATATATATATATATATATATACTACCATATCACACGTAGTCTTAAGGGTAATATATTATTATTATTATTTATTTTGTATATATGAGTGAAATTTAAGCTGAATTATTTCTACACTTGATGATTGGGGAAATCGTCGTTTAATCAGTACCATTGGCGAACCATGAATATTATAACTGTCCTGTTTTTAAATCTCCAAAACAGTTACATGGTAAACAGCTGATGATCCCCCATTTAATATTTCACGATCAAGTTAAGGTCTCCTGTTTTTGTTTCACTGTTAGATAATTGAATCTTTTTTTCTTTTTAATTATGAATTTTCCAACGGTGGGTCGGCTTATGCAAGTGCTAAGTCTGCGATATCTTGGATTTAGTTTCTCTGGGAATTTTAACTGCATTTTATTTTTCCTTTTTTTTTGTTTTTGTTTAAAATGACTCAAAGCTTCTTTAGACTATATATATATATATAAAAACAGAAAATCTAAAATTTAAAGCATGTTTGGAAGACATGGCCTTCAGGTTGGAAACAAAGTGTAGCATATAGGTTAGTTCCTTATTTCAGTCACATAAATTATTTAAAATGAAATGGGTTTTGACATTAATCTTAAACAATAAACAAAACTAAGTTATAGCAGTGAAACACCGACATAATATAGTCGCCATCTTTATAAACAAGCTGAGAAAGATAATAGCTAAGGAAGGGCATAACCCTGTGCTTTAACTAGAAAGTTATTAACTTGAGTTAGCGTTCATCCTTAGCTATTTTCTTTCCTGACTATTATGTCAGCGTTTCACGTGCATGACGAAACTTGCTACATCTTAGTGCTTTTAATGTTTTTGTTTTTTTCGCTCACTAAAACGCGGTTTTAATCTTTTTTTTAAATTAAAAAAAAAAAGAAAAAGGTTTTGGGGGAGTAATGTCGAAAACCATTTCACACTAAATAATTTACGTGACTGAAATAGGAATTCACCATAGTATCCGTTCTGATGTCTCATGAGAAATCTTACTCGAGTGGAGCAGTTTTTATTCCAATCAAGAGTTCCCTTTTTGGGGAGCTGGATTTCCCCCACCTTAAAACCGACTTTATGTTTAACTGTGTCTTCGTGGGGAGTAACTACGACCTTTTAGCTACAATCAACGTGTAGTATCTGTTCCATCTCCGGAACTTCCTAGGCATTACCTTCTTCCTGGGAAAAGGAGGGGGAGATTTATTGCTTTTATTGCCTGATTCATGCGGGAGTGTCGAAGTTATTTTTGTGCCAATTTTCATTACTCCTTTTTGGGGAAAGCTAGATATCCATATCCCCCTCCAAAAAAAACTACACTTAATATTTGCCCTCGTGGGGAGGGGACAACTAAATATGAATATTTAGAGTAATAGTAAACACGTTCTTCTTACGGATATGAATATTAAACGAGTTTTATAAGCTTTAGTTTATTAATACTTCATCGGCATAAAATTAGTTTTAATAAAAATACTCTTAATAAATTTAAAAAGGGGAGCTCCGAGGTAGGATTAAAACAACAATTTTGTTATGTATTTCCCCAATTGCTTTTAACGGCCAACATAAAAAAAAAAAGAAATGAAACGAATCACGCAGTTTCATCGACAGAAGAATAAAACAGGAAGTTCACGTTTTAACTGTTTTTTTATTTATTTATTAAGAAATACTTTTTTCGCCTTTAACCTATGAATAGTTATAAAATATACTAATAATAATTAAAATAAAAAGTACCCCGTTTTGGGGAGATCGGTAAAATACTTTTTTTACGATGGCCGTGTCTGTACGTTTCAGGATCTCAAATTCTAATTTAAAAGACGATCCTATACGATTATTGGATTGTAATTCTAAAATTTCATCTATAGCAAAAAATTAACAAATATTCATAAAGATTTACTTTAATACTGATTGTTTTTTTTGTTGTTTTTTTTAAAGAAAACGTGTTTTTCTTTTTTTATAAATATTTTTTAACAATTTTAATTTGGCTCTAGACCTTCGTCCTTCCTTTTATCTGTGACTTAGGATTACTTAAGAGACGTTTTTTCTTATCAAAATAAAATACTAAGTTCTTTGAAAAGAAAAAAAAAAGAATCGATATTAAATCTTTGACTATTTTTTCATTTTCTCAGTACATCTAAAATCGCAATGTACCAGTTTAGAATTACAAATCGCATGATCGTTCCTTTGAAAAGAGAATTTGGAACGATGAAAACGTACATAAACCAGAATACGTTGTTTTTTCCGCCTTTCCCAATCAAAAATTACGTTGTTTAAAAACAACTTTTGAAAACAGATTTTTATCAAAGAATTAGATTAAGAAATATAATGGCAAATTTTCTTTTGATAGAAATAAAAATATGAATAAAAACCTTAAAAAAAGAAGCTTTTTTATTGTTTTTAATAATCCAGTTAGATCGACTTTTCCCCCTCATGCAAAACGGAAGTGAGAAAAAATTAAAAGTAAGACGAAATAACAATATAGTGCAGATCGTGTGGATTGTAGTTATAAAACATATATATTTAAACATATATATATAAGGCGATTTAGTCGTTTCGCAGCCAAAATGGCGGACAATGAACCGTCTGCTAATTTTTTCCGACCTCACAAATGTGTAAGTAAACCCAAATAAATTGTTTTGGAGTAATTTCCCAACTACATTACCTTTAAAATAATTTAAGGTAAATTTGAAATTAGTTCAAAACAATTTATTTGGGTTTACTTACTCATTTGTGAATTCGACAATTAGCAGACGGTTCATTGTTCGCCATTTTGGCTGCGAAACGACTAAATCGCCAAATGCAATTTTACCATTTTAAAAAAATTATTTTAGCAAAAAGAAACTCCTAAACATAGAAGGTTGAGTATGTTTTTAGAGTCCCAAATTCTCTTAAATTTCAAAACTACAAATCGAATAACGTTATAAAAAAAAAAAAAAAAAAAGAGAGAGAATTTAGGACGCTGAAAACGTACACAAACGAAAACGCCGAGCAACAAAAATAGACGATAAACATCGAATAATCGATATATCTCATTTAAAAATAAATTTAAAACACATCTATCTTATTTATTTAAAATTAAACATCGGTAGGTGGTGGTCAATATCAAAGTCTTATATATCAAAGTTAGCTTTAAGGAAGTGAAAAATCGTTCGACTTAAACTATATATAAAAAAGACTGGAGTTCCTTCTAAAGTTTTTGATATCTTTTTTAAAGAATACAAAAAAAAAATCGTAAAATGTCCTAAATGAATCGGAATCAAATAAGATTTAAATATAACGATTTTATTTTACAAAAATAATGGAAATAATACACTAATTTGAAGAATAACAAATCAAATCGTTTTTATTTTTTTACGGCACTTGTGCAGTTTATTTAACAGCGGCAGATAATCCACAGGGTGTAACGACCAATAGATCAAAACATTTTAATAAAATAACATTTTGGACAAAACATGGTAATAAAATATAGTTTTATTATTATGTTCGTTTTATAACATTTTAAATTATTTATATATATATAAAAAAAAAAATCACTCAATTTCAGAAATTATATTTGATTACAATGTTTTGGCCAAACTTTATTGTATTCCAATGTTTTTCTTTCATAAACTATTTTATTAAATTGTTTTAATCTATTGGTCGTTACTTCCTGTGGATTATCTGCCCCTGTTTACTAAACTGCACAAGTGCTTTTTTTTTTTTACTATCAACACAAAAAATTACGCAAATTCATCCCGTATTTATTAAATAAAAAACGATTTTATCTATATGTCGCCATTTGTTTATATTTTTATTTTTTCCGAAAGTTATCTCCCTTGCCTACTTAGTTAGCTGAAATGTCTAGCGATACGTAAGATCGTTTTTCTTTCTTTTTTTTAAAAATAAATACTGGATGAATCTGCGTAATTTTTTCTGTACAATCTTATTTTCAGCTAACACGTAAGTACATAGCAATTTTATACATTTCTTTAAATATTCTAATTATTGCTAAACTACAGAAGCACCGATAGTTTTAATGAGGATTTGCTCAGAAATTATATACCAGTTTAGATGCTTTCAAATTCTTTTCCAATTTTGAAGAGTTACAAAGTATTTCATTTTCAACTAAAATGGCTGACTTGTTTACGAAGAAATCGGAAATACATTCGAAGGGATTTTTTTTTTTTAAATAGGATTTAAAAAAAAAAAACACCTAGTTCATTTTACTAGTTTACATTTTATTTTAAATTTCAATAAACAATCGATTAAATTATAAATATATATTTTTTTAAATAGGCGAGAAACACATCGTTGTCTCCTAATTGTATTATTATCATTATTATAGAAATTGTCAACAATCGAAAATAAAACAAAAGTGGATCCTTTTCAATTGGGGAAAAAACTAAAATGAAAAAAAAAAAAGAAAAAAAAAGAGAGTGACTCAATGGGTTAAGAAAATGAAAGATTTAAAACCAAACAAGGAAATGGTTTGTTTTTCTTTTTCTAAATGGCCAGTGTTTATTATTTATACGTTGTTGGATGATAGATATAGGATTGTGTTTATTTATATATTGTTTATCTCTGAATTAATGAAGGTTGCACAAAATTGGTTCAATCAGGAAGAAAGAAGAGACAGCAGTTGAGATGATGCTGGATGAAGAAGTTAAAAGAAAAAACGCAATATTATTTTCAATCTTTTTCCCTTTGGGAAAACCGCCCGATCAGACTATAATAAAACCAATAAAAATAAAACGTTATCATGTATACAAATAAATAAAAACGATTGCAATCACATAAAAAAAGAGAGATGTTTATGATCGACCTTATAAATAAAGTCTTTCCTCTCTCTATTTCTCTCCATATTCCCAACGTGTAGAAGGCAAAAATCGACACTTACTTTACATAACTGTTCACCCTGTGAAAGCTCTTCAAACGGATGCCTACTGTGACATTTCGTACAAGCAAACAGAGCTGCCATTATCGTCAAATCTTTTTAAACAGACCCCCCTTTCGTTTTTTGTTTTCTTATTTCCCCCTTATTAGTTCGATCAAAATCTAAAATCGAGGAAGTCTTTTTACAATCTGTCTGTCTGTGCTTCACTCCGGAAGCGCGATTCGGAGCAGACGCGCCCGCGTCAACTGCGCCTGCGCAGAATTCAAACCAAGTTTGAATATTTTTGATTTTGATCTAGAAATATTTTGATAAAATAAATCTTTTTAAAAATCATTATTTATTTTATTTTTATTGATTATTATTCATAACTGAAGAATCGCTTTTAATAAATCAGATTGGATTTTTAAAATTATTTTATCCAATAAGAATTCGTATCGAGCCGTTTCTGCATGGCGGTCAATGTTTGAAAATTTGTTGCTGGTGTTGTTATGGTTAATCAGAGTTGAAGTGTAACTTGTTTTTTTTTTTGTTTTGTTACTGAAGTTATTTTCTTCGGTTGTTTATTTGTTATTATTATTTTAAGATGTCGTCTGACGGTGGGATTGCTGTAAGTATTTAATTTATGAAGATATCAGACTTTTATAATTAATTTCTAGTTTTTATTTTCTATATTTATCAAAAACTCGATATTACCGCGTGATGTTATTTTTTTTGTGTCTGAATGAATGTACTCAAAGAAAACCTAACCTTTACTTTTTCGCCCCGTCTTTCTTAGAAAATTGCAATATTGTTTCTTTTTTTGTTGTTAAATATTTTAATTTAGAAAAAAATACTTTTAGTTCTTAAACTAAGAGTTAACGTGGATGGGAGCAGTTTGAACCCAGTAGCAGCGCTTTCTTTTCCCTTGCCAAATATTTTTGGGCGGCATCATCTTTCAATCTTTCTTTTTATAAATTGAAACTAAAAAAATGTATTAAAAAAAAAAACTTCTCATTAAACTATTTTTGGTTATTTTAGTCAATACTTATAATTAATTTTAATTAGCAATAAACAGCATTTGGTTTTGTGAAACGATACGCATCAATTAAATCTGTTATGTGTTTATATGGCGATTTAGTCGTTTCGCAGCTAAAATGGCGGACAATGAATGGGCTTCTATTTTCCCGACCTCACAAATTAGTAAATAAACCCAAATAAATTGTTTTGGACTAACTTCAAATTTACCTTACATTATTTTAAAGGAAATACAGCTGGGAAATTAGTCCAAAACAATTTATTTGGGTTTACTTACTCATTTGTAAGGTCGGAAAAAAGCGTCTGTCTCATTGTCCGCCATTTTGGCTGCGAAACGACTAAATCGCCCTTCCTGTTTTATTTACATTGTTGTATTTTTTTTACAATTCACAGAAACATAAATTGTTCGCCTGAATAATAATTAAAAAAAAAACACTAAGAAGAAACCAAAAAACAAAATAAAAAGCTACAAAAATCAACGATACGTCTTCCGTCTCATAACCCTGGTTTCATTTTGTGTGGTCACGTTGTAATTCGTTACCCGATTTTATGGAGTCAATATTGCTAGCCATGGGGGTTGATCTATATAAACACGATCACAAGCGAAGTCTTTTTCTACATGTTTTAGACCTTTTTTTTTTAACCTGGTGATTCAATTATTTTGTAACAGTATATCAAATTCTAGAATACGGTAATAATTAATAAATAAAACCTCGAGGATTTTTAATTGCTTGAAGAGACTTAAGTCATCGTTATTTTTTTATGACTAACAATTAAGGAATGCACATAAAAACGTAATTTAACCTAAATGCAGTCTTGTTGGCTACACAAAGCCTCTCACTCCTCCCTCTCTATAAAATCTAGATTTTTTTTTAAATTTAAAAAAAATAATAATTTGATTAGTAAATATTAAGCGTTAAACTGCAAAGATAATCGTGTAGTTTCCCGACCCATTGTAGTAGCTCACTCACAAATCGTATTGATGTTAAAATCAATTTAGTATTACGTATGAAATAGGAAAAATGTCGGTGCTTGTACAGAGAAGCGTCCGTATTAAATTATCGATACCACAAAAAAAAACAGTATTATATACTTACGCATCAGATAAAAATAAGTATCCTCACCAAAAAGTAGGAAAAATGATCGAGTAGAATTTTAATTAAAAATAAAAATCAATTTCATCGTATTTTGGTGAATGCCATTAATTTATTACTTGTTAATATGACAGACTGAGTTACCTCCCCCTGAATTTCGTGTTTTTCGCTTGAATCAATGGCTGAACCCGATTAAACGATATAACAGATTTTTATTTTTTATTACAATTCTACTCGATAGTTTTTGATAATATTTGGTGTACAACCCCATTTTTACTTGATACATAAATATATCAAAGAGTTTTCCGGTTAATTTAATTGGAACTGCGATTTTCAGCGTTTTTCATATGTCCGCTTCTCTGTACAAGCACCAAAATGACTATTTTGAGGACTTAAAGTGCTTTTTTAGTAAAACCCCCTTGAAATCTGTGCTGATCTAAAGTGTTTTTTATGGTCGGTGGGTATTGCTAAATTAATACAACAACGATGTTGTTTTTGCGCATATATAAACTCTCCAAAACCCAACCCCTCCTCACTGTGGTGGTGGAGGGTGAATGGGTAATATCAAACCTATGCTGTCAGGAACTTCCTGGTAGGGTCACCCAGGACGTATTGGTCTGACACCCAGCGGTATTAGGACTGCAACCCGACTAAACACGGCTCTCGTGAAAACCAAGAAGCGTCTGATCCAGCAACCAACGGCTTCAAACTGTCTTGTCCCTGCATCTGTGGATAATCTCTGGCAAACAAGTCGTTCTCCCAACGGGGATAGACTTACACCTGAGGACCACTAGTGAATTTACTACTCCTAAGATACTCCATACATTCCTTCATGCTCCTCTCACAACATATGACAAATTCTGGTACGGCGTCCGCAGAAACTAACACGCTGGCTGTACCAGTGATGTGAGTGTCAAATCAGCAAACGGGGATGATCATGAGACTATTTTTTTTTGGCCTATTGGAACGTCAAAACCTTGATACAGGAAGAAATGCAAGCGCTCACAATGTCCTTCCTTCTTCAAGTACAATATCGACATAACCTGCCTTTCAAAAGTCAGACTTTGTTGTAAAAGCAAATTCCCTCAACATGACGCCTCATATGACCTCTACCACAGCGGCCCGACCGATAGCTCTCGTCTTCATGGAGTTGCCTTTGCACTTCGTGATCATGTCAATGCATCACTCCTCGCCTACGAAACAATCTGCAAGTTGTAGTAGAAAGTTGAGCTGACATCAAAGCGCGAATTGACCTAGCACGTCATGCCTTCTGATGGCTCTGGTCAAGATCTGAGATCAGACGCAGTAATGATTTACCAAGTACTAGTGCAAATGGTTCTCCTTCATGGCAGTGAGTCGTGGGCAATGAGAGTATTGATTTACTCCTCTCCAGGAGTTAGGCACAAGGCCAGTTTTTATCTTACTCCCACAAGTAAGATGTGACCCAGGGTCGGGAAAGTGGGGTTTAAAAATTGCCTGGGCATCCTCGTCGGCATTCCCCGGTAGGGGCGCCTCAGGCAGTAAGCAATAAACTTACTCATCCCCAAAGAGGGGAGGCGAAGCCTGTGAGGGTGGACCTCCTAGAACTGCACAGGACCGACCCATAGACCGGCGTAAATCAAGCCCCAAAGGTCAAGACAATACCAGTCTATGGGGTGCAGTATCGATCGGAACAGATACTACACTTTGATCCTAGCCAAATGAGAGTAGAAGACGTTAGATTATTAGAAACTTACGATCACCACTGCCTGCGTTGCATTCTCCATGTCCGATGGCAGCACTTCCTCTTAAAGAACACAGTATGTTTCTCCTACAAAATTAACTCCCTCCGACAAGTCATCCTCATGAGATGTCTACACGGGCTGGATTATGCCCTTTGCCATCAATCTACAAAGCAATTGCCCCAGCTCCCTTACGGGGTTGGGAAAAGTGATGTGGTAAACAAAGAAAAACCTGACTGATGACAGTTAAAGCTGACCTAGAACCCAACCTGGGCTCCCGAATCTCCGGAGTTTGCTGTTGAAACGGCAAGTGGCTCGAGATTGCCCAATCGTTGATTTCAAATCGTCAGCCTTCATAAGGAACGCTGTTGCAATGATGGATGGGACCGGCTTAACCCACTCTAGGTGAATGCCGTTTCATGTACAAGTCGAGTATACCGCCACCTGACAACGTAAGGATGGGCCAAAGTTTTATCTGGGCCTTACTTCTCCATATTGTATGAAGTATTCCCAAAGATATGGCATGGAAATTTTGATAGCTAAAAGACCATTTACCTGATCAATCTGAAATTTCGCAGAGGCACGTGTACACAGTGTGATGATGTATGGAAGTGAACCTGGCCAGTAAGGGTTGAGAACATGCGTTACATGGAGAGAAATGATAAGAGAATGATACGATGGATGTGTAATATGAGTCTTAAAGACAGGCTTAGTTCTGATGACCTCAGAGGAAGATTAAATGTGGACAGTATCAGGAGATGTGTGCAGAATAGATTTTGATGATATGGCCAGGTTAAAATAATGAATGAGAGTTCTTGGGTTAGTAGATGTAGAACAATTAGTAGAACAGTTGAGGTAGCAGGTTCAGTTCAAGGTAAATATGGGAGAACGTGATAAAAATGGGCCTGTGGAATAAATAAAGATCTGACCAGAGATAGGTTACTTTGGAAGTCAATTTCTCAACGTGTAAAACGAATGTTAAACTGAATATGACGATGATGATTACTGTTATCAAAGAGCATCAGATCCATCCTTCAAATCCGGAAAAATCGGGATTTGAAATCCCTCAAACTTTTGACCATAATCGACCGTTTCAAGATCAAAGGTCAATAAAATGTGAGACTTCATTGGTTACAATATGGTCCAAGTAAAGAGTCTATGCAATGAACAGAACCAAAGTTATTGCCATAAGTGTGACTTTTCCTTCACCTTTGACCTAAATATTCCAAAATGAAATCAATTCTAAGTTGGCCTATGGCTGATGTTTTGACCAAGTTTAGTGACGATTGGTCAAGTGATGTTGCCATAGTGATAAACAAACTCAACTGCTACCATAACCTCCGCCTTAACAGAGTTAATAAAGTTGACAGTTATGTTATGTTATGTCAATTTTAATAAAAACCTAGGTAGGCTTCTCGATTTCACATGATTTTCTTTTGTTAACTTTTCGTTGTTATTGTTAAATTGAAATTATTAATGCGTTAAAAATTACTGTTGTAAAAAAAAATCCTTAAAAGTAAATTTTCAAGTAAAAAAAAAATTTGGTAAAAAAGGTAAAAATATTTTCTGATGATAGAAATAAACATTACCTTACCTAAAAACACAAAAAAAATCTGAATAACGCATTTTAGAATGGTGTGCATTTTA